>CASCKD010000041.1:0-568000 GCA_949152435.1 Gastracanthus pulcherrimus | reverse complement strand
ACAATGCGGAAAGATGAAAGATGAAACAATGCGGAAAGATGAAAGATGAAACAATTCGGAAAGATGAAAGATGAAACAATGCGGAAAGATGAAAGATGAAACAATGCGGAAAGATGAAAGATGAAACAATGCGGAAAGATGAAACAATGCGGAAAGATGAAACAATGCGGAAATATGAAAGATGAAAGAATGCGGAAAGATGAAAGATGAAACAATGCGGAAAGATGAAAGATGAAAGAATGCGGAAAGATGAAAGATGAAACAATGCGGAAAGATGAAAGATGAAACAATGCGGAAAGATGAAAGATGAAACAATGCGGAAAGATGAAAGATGAAAAAATGCGGAAAGATGAAAGATGAAACAATGCGGAAAGATGAAAGATGAAACAATGCGGAAAGATGAAAGATGAAACAATGCGGAAAGATGAAAGATGAAAGAATGCGGAAAGATGAAAGATGAAACAATGCGGAAAGATGAAAGATGAAACAATGCGGAAAGATGAAAGATGAAACAATGCGGAAAGATGAAAGATGAAACAATGCGGAAAGATGAAAGATGAAACAATGCGGAAAGGTGAAAGATGAAACAATGCGGAAAGATGAAACAATGCGGAAAGATGAAAGATGAAACAATACAGAAAGATGAAAGATGAAAAAATGCGGAAAGATGAAAGATGAAACAATGCGGAAAGATGAAAGATGAAAAAATGCGGAAAGATGAAAGATGAAACAATGCGGAAAGATGAAAAATGAAAGAATGCGGAAGATGAAAGATGAAACAATGCGGAAAGATGAAACAATGCGGAAAGATGAAAGATGAAACAATGCGGAAAGATGAAAGATGAAACAATTCGGAAAGATGAAAGATGAAACAATGCGGAAAGATGAAAGATGAAACAATGCGGAAAGATGAAAGATGAAACAATGCGGAAAGATGAAACAATGCGGAAAGATGAAACAATGCGGAAATATGAAAGATGAAAGAATGCGGAAAGATGAAAGATGAAACAATGCGGAAAGATAAAAGATGAAAGAATGCGGAAAGATGAAAGATGAAACAATGCGGAAAGATGAAAGATGAAAGAATGCGGAAAGATGAAAGATGAAACAATGCGTAAAGATGAAACAATGCGGAAAGATGAAAGATGAAAGAATGCGGAAAGATGGAAGATGAAACAATGCGGAAAGATGAAAGATGAAAGAATGCGGAAAGATGAAAGATGAAACAAAGCGGAAAGATGAAAGATGAAAGAATGCGGAAAGATGAAACAATGCGGAAAGATGAAACAATGCGGAAAGATGAAAGATGAAACAATGCGGAAAGATGAAAGATGAAAAAATGCGGAAAGATGAAAGATGAAACAATGCGGAAAGATGAAAGATGAAACAATGCGGAAAGATGAAAGATGAAACAATGCGGAAAGATGAAAGATGAAACAATTCGGAAAGATGAAAGATGAAACAATGCGGAAAGATGAAAGATGAAACAATGCGGAAAGATGAAAGATGAAACAATGCGGAAAGATGAAAGATGAAACAATGCGGAAAGATGAAAGATGAAACAATGCGGAAAGATGAAAGATGAAACAATGCGGAAAGATGAAAGATGAAACAATGCGGAAAGATGAAAGATGAAACAATTCGGAAAGATGAAAGATGAAACAATGCGGAAAGATGAAAGATGAAAGAATGCGGAAAGATGGAAGATGAAACAATGCGGAAAGATGAAAGATGAAAGAATGCGGAAAGATGAAAGATGAAACAATGCGGAAAGATGAAAGATGAAACAATGCGGAAAGATGAAACAATGCGGAAAGATGAAACAATGCGGAAAGATGAAACAATGCGGAAAGATGAAAGATGAAACAATGCGGAAAGATGAAAGATGAAAAAATGCGGAAAGATGAAAGATGAAACAATGCGGAAAGATGAAAGATGAAACAATGCGGAAAGATGAAAGATGAAACAATGCGGAAAGATGAAAGATGAAAGAATGCGGAAAGATGAAAGATGAAACAATGCGGAAAGATGAAAGATGAAACAATGCGGAAAGATGAAAGATGAAACAATGCGGAAAGATGAAAGATGAAACAATGCGGAAAGATGAAAGATGAAACAATGCGGAAAGATGAAAGATGAAACAATGCGGAAAGATGAAAGATGAAACAATGCGGAAAGATGAAAGATGAAACAATTCGGAAAGATGAAAGATGAAACAATGCGGAAAGATGAAAGATGAAACATTGCGGAAAGATGAAAGATGAAACAATGCGGAAAGATGAAAGATGAAAAAATGCGGAAAGATGAAAGATGAAACAATGCGGAAAGATGAAAGATGAAACAATGCGGAAAGGTGAAAGATGAAAAAATGCGGAAAGATGAAAGATGAAACAATGCGGAAAGATGAAAGATGAAACAATGCGGAAAGATGAAAGATGAAACAATGCGGAAAGATGAAAGATGAAAGAATGCGGAAGATGAAAGATGAATCAATGCGGAAACATGAAACAATGCGGAAAGATGAAAGATGAAACAATGCGGAAAGATGAAAGATGAAACAATGCGGAAAGATGAAAGATGAAACAATGCGGAAAGATGAAAGATGAAAGAATGCGGAAAGATGAAAGATGAAACAATGCGGAAAGATGAAAGATGAAACAATGCGGAAGATGAAAGATGAAACAATGCGGAAAGATGAAAGATGAAACAATGCGGAAAGATGAAAGATGAAACAATGCTGAAAGTTGAAAGATGAAACAATGCGGAAAGATGAAAGATGAAAGAATGCGGAAGATGAAAGATGAAACAATGCGGAAAGATGAAAGATGAAACAATGCGGAAAGATGAAAGATGAAACAATGCGGAAAGATGAAAGATGAAACAATGCGGAAAGATGAAAGATGAAAGAATGCGGAAAGATGAAAGATGAAACAATGCGGAAAGATGAAAGATGAAACAATGCGGAAAGATGAAAGATGAAACAATGCGGAAAGATGAAAGATGAAACAATGCGGAAAGATGAAAGATGAAACAATGCGGAAAGATGAAAGATGAAACAATGCTGAAAGTTGAAAGATGAAACAATGCGGAAAGATGAAAGATGAAAGAATGCGGAAGATGAAAGATGAAACAATGCGGAAAGATGAAAGATGAAACAATGCGGAAAGATGAAAGATGAAACAATGCGGAAAGATGAAAGATGAAACAATGCGGAAAGATGAAAGATGAAAGAATGCGGAAAGATGAAAGATGAAACAATGCGGAAAGATGAAAGATGAAACAATGCGGAAAGATGAAAGATGAAACAATGCGGAAAGATGAAAGATGAAAAAATGCGGAAAGATGAAAGATGAAACAATGCGGAAAGATGAAAGATGAAAGAATGCGGAAAGATGAAAGATGAAACAATGCGGGAAGATGAAAGATGAAAGAATGCGGAAGATGAAAAATGAAACAATGCGGAAAGATGAAAGATGAAACAATGCGGAAAGATGAAAGATGAAACAATGCGGAAAGATGAAAGATGAAACAATGCGGAAAGATGAAAGATGAAAGAATGCGGAAAGATGAAAGATGAAACAATGCGGAAAGATGAAAGATGAAACAATGCGGAAAGATGAAAGATGAAACAATGTGGAAAGATGAAAGATGAAAAAATGCGGAAAGATGAAAGATGAAACAATGCGGAAAGATGATAGATGAAACAATGCGGAAAGATGAAAGATGAAACAATGCGGAAAGATGAAACAATGCGGAAAGATGAAACAATGCGGAAAGATGAAACAATGCGGAAAGATGAAACAATGCGGAAAGATGAAACAATG
This sequence comes from Gastracanthus pulcherrimus, assembly GCA_949152435.1. NCBI lineage: Eukaryota > Metazoa > Arthropoda > Insecta > Hymenoptera > Pteromalidae > Gastracanthus > Gastracanthus pulcherrimus. The sequence goes on along the minus strand of CASCKD010000041.1, from coordinate 564,176 downwards.
CGGAAAGATGAAAGATGAAACAATGCGGAAAGATGAAAGATGAAACAATGCGGAAAGATGAAAGATGAAAAAATGCGGAAAGATGAAAGATGAAACAATGCGGAAAGATGAAAGATGAAAAAATTCGGAAAGATGAAAGATGAAAGAATGCGGAAGATGAAAGATGAAACAATGCGGAAAGATGAAAGATGAAACAATGCGGAAAGATGAAAGATGAAACAATGCGGAAAGATGAAACATTGCGGAAAGATGAAACAATGCGGAAAGATGAAACAATGCGGAAAGATGAAAGATGAAACAATGCGGAAAGATGAAAGATGAAACAATGCGGAAAGATGAAAGATGAAAAAATGCGGAAAGATGAAAGATGAAACAATGCGGAAAGATGAAAGATGAAAAAATTCGGAAAGATGAAAGATGAAAGAATGCGGAAGATGAAAGATGAAACAATGCGGAAAGATGAAAGATGAAACAATGCGGAAAGATGAAAGATAAAACAATGCGGAAAGATGAAAGATGAAAAAATGCGGAAAGATGAAAGATGAAACAATGCGGAAAGATGAAAGATGAAACAATGCGGAAAGATGAAAGATGAAACAATGCGGAAAGATGAAAGATGAAAGTATGCGGAAAGATGAAAGATGAAACAATGCGGAAAGATGAAAGATGAAACAATGCGGAAAGATGAAAGATGAAACAATGCGGAAAGATGAAAGATGAAACAATGCGGAAAGATGAAAGATGAAACAATGCGGAAAGATGAAACAATGCGGAAAGATGAAAGATGAAAGAATGCGGAAAGATGAAAGATGAAACAATGCGGAAAGATGAAAGATGAAAGAATGCGGAAAGATGAAAGATGAAACAATGCGGAAAGATGAAAGATGAAACAATGCGGAAAGATGAAACAATGCGGAAAGATGAAACAATGCGGAAAGATGAAAGATGAAACAATGCGGAAAGATGAAAGATGAAAAAATGCGGAAAGATGAAAGATGAAACAATGCGGAAAGATGAAAGATGAAACAATGCGGAAAGATGAAAGATGAAAAAATGCGGAAAGATGAAAGATGAAACAATGCGGAAAGATGAAAGATGAAACAATGCGGAAAGATGAAAGATGAAACAATGCGGAAAGATGAAAGATGAAACAATGCGGAAAGATGAAAGATGAAACAATGCGGAAAGATGAAACAATGCGGAAAGATGAAACAATGCGGAAAGATGAAAGATGAAACAATGCGGAACGATGAAAGATGAAACAATGCGGAAAGATGAAAGATGAAACAATGCGGAAAGATGAAACAATGCGGAAAGATGAAACAATGCGGAAAGATGAAACAATGCGGAAAGATGAAAGATGAAACAATGCGGAAAGATCAAGATGAAACAATTCGGAAAGATGAAAGATGAAAGATGAAACAATGCGGAAAGATGAAAGATGAAACAATGCGGAAAGATGAAAGACGAAAAAATTCGGAAAGATGAAAGATGAAACAATGCGGAAAGATGAAAGATGAAACAATGCGGAAAGATGAAAGATGAAACAATGCGGAAAGATGAAACAATGCGGAAAGATGAAACAATGCGGAAAGATGAAACAATGCGGAAAGATGAAACAATGCGGAAAGATGAAAGATGAAAGAATGCGGAAGATGAAAGATGAAACAATGCGGAAAGATGAAACAATGCGGAAAGATGAAAGATGTAACAATGCGGAAAGATGAAAGATGAAACAATGCGGAAAGATGAAAGATGAAACAATGCGGAAAGATGAAAGATGAAACAATGCGGAAAGATGAAAGATGAAACAATGCGGGAAGATGAAAGATGAAACAATGCGGAAAGATGAAAGATGAAACAATGCGGAAAGATGAAAGATGAAACAATGCGGAAAGATGAAAGATGAAAGAATGCGGAAAGATGAAAGATGAAACAATGCGGAAAGATGAAAGATGAAACAATGTGGAAAGATGAAAGATGAAACAATGCGGAAAGATGAAAGATGAAAAAATGCGGAAAGATGAAAGATGAAACAATGCGGAAAGATGAAAGATGAAAGAATGCGGAAGATGAAAGATGAAACAATTCGGAAAGATGAAACAATGCGGAAAGATGAAAGATGAAACAATGCGGAAAGATGAAAGATGAAAAAATGCGGAAAGATGAAAGATGAAACAATGCGGAAAGATGAAAGATGAGAGAATGCGGAAGATGAAAGATGAAACAATGCGGAAAGATGAAAGATGAAACAATGCGGAAAGATGAAAGATGAAACAATGCGGAAAGATGAAAGATGAAACAATGCGGAAAGATTAAAGATGAAACAATGCGGAAAGATGAAAGATGAAACAATGCGGAAAGATGAAAGATGAAACAATGCGGAAAGATGAAAGATGAAACAATGCGGAAAGATGAAACAATGCGGAAAGATGAAAGATGAAACAATGCGGAAAGATGAAAGATGAAAAAATGCGGAAAGATGAAAGATGAAACAATGCGGAAAGACGAAAGATGAAAGAATGCGGAAGATGAAAGATGAAACAATGCGGAAACATGAAACAATGCGGAAAGATGAAACAATGCGGAAAGATGAAACAATGCGGAAAGATGAAAGATGAAACAATGCGGAAAGATGAAAGATGAAAAAATGCGGAAAGATGAAAGATGAAACAATGCGGAAAGATGAAAGATGAAACAATGCGGAAAGATGAAAGATGAAACAATGCGGAAAGATGAAAGATGAAACAATGGGGAAAGATGAAAGATGAAACAATGCGGAAAGATGAAACAATGCGGAAAGATGAAACAATGCGGAAAGATGAAACAATGCGGAAAGATGAAACAATGCGGAAAGATGAAACAATGCGGAATGATGAAACAATGCGGAAAGATGAAACAATGCGGAAATATGAAACAATGCGGAAAGATGAAACAATGCGGAAAGATGAAACAATGCGGAAAGATGAAACAATGCGGAAAGATGAAACAATGCGGAAAGATGAAAGATGAAACAATGCGGAAAGATGAAACAATGCGGAAAGATGAAACAATGCGGAAAGATGAAAGATGAAACAATGCGGAAAGATGAAAGATGAAAAAATGCGGAAAGATGAAAGATGAAACAATGCGGAAAGATGAAAGATGAAAGAATGCGGAAGATGAAAGATGCAACAATGCGGAAAGATGAAAGATGAAACATTGCGGAAAGATGAAAGATGAAACAATGCGGAAAGATGAAAGATGAAAGAATGCGGAAAGATGAAAGATGAAACAATGCGGAAAGATGAAAGATGAAACAATGCGGAAAGATGAAAGATGAAACAATGCGGAAAGATGAAAGATGAAACAATGCGGAAAGATGAAAGATGAAACAATGCGAAAAGATGAAACAATGCGGAAAGATGAAACAATGCGGAAAGATGAAACAATGCGGAAAGATGAAACAATGCGGAAAGAAGAAACAATGCGGAAAGATGAAACAATGCGGAAAGATGAAACAATGCGGAAAGATGAAACAATGCCGAAAGATGAAACAATGCGGAAAGATGAAACAATGCGGAAAGATGTAACAATGCGGAAAGATGAAACAATGCGGAAAGATGAAACAATGCGGAAAGATGAAACAATGCGGAAAGATGAAACAATGCGGAAAGATGAAACAATGCGGAAAGATGAAAGATGAAACAATGCGGAAAGATGAAAGTTGAAAAAATGCGGAAAGATGAAAGATGAAACAATGCGGAAAGATGAAAGATGAAAGAATGCGGAAGATGAAAGATGAAACAATGCGGAAAGATGAAACAATGCGGAAAGATGAAACAATGCGGAAAGATGAAACAATGCGGAAAGATGAAACAATGCGGAAAGATGAAAGATGAAAGAATGCGGAAAGATGAAAGATGAAACAATGCGGAAAGATGAAAGATGAAAGAATGCGGAAAGATGAAAGATGAAACAATGCGGAAAGATGAAAGATGAAACAATGCGGAAAGATGAAAGATGAAAGAATGCGGAAAGATGAAAGATGAAACAATGCGGAAAGATGAAAGATGAAACAATGCGGAAAGATGAAACAATGCGGAAAGATGAAACAATGCGGAAAGATGAAACAATGCGGAAAGATGAAACAATGCGGAAAGATGAAACAATGCGGAAAGATGAAACAATGCGGAAAGATGAAACAATGCGGAAAGATGAAACAATGCGGAAAGATGAAACAATGCGGAAAGATGAAACAATGCGGAAAGATGAAACAATGCGGAAAGATGAAACAATGCGGAAAGATGAAACAATGCGGAAAGATGAAACAATGCGGAAAGATGAAACAATGCGGAAAGATGAAACAATGCGGAGAGATGAAAGATGAAACAATGCGGAAAGATGAAAGATGAAACAATGCGGAAAGATGAAAGATGAAAAAATGCGGAAAAATGAAAGATGAAACAATGCGGAAAGATGAAAGATGAAAGAATGCGGAAGATGAAAGATGAAACAATGCGGAAAGATGAAACAATGCGGAAAGATGAAACAATGCGGAAAGATGAAAGATGAAACAATGCGGAAAGATGAAAGATGAAAGAATGCGGAAAGATGAAAGATGAAACAATGCGGAAAGATGAAAGATGAAACAATGCGGAAAGATGAAACAATGCGGAAAGATGAAACAATGCGGAAAGATGAAAGATGAAACAATACAGAAAGATGAAAGATGAAAAAATGCGGAAAGATGAAAGATGAAACAATGCGGAAAGATGAAAGATGAAAAAATGCGGAAAGATGAAAGATGAAACAATGCGGAAAGATGAAAAATGAAAGAATGCGGAAGATGAAAGATGAAACAATGCGGAAAGATGAAACAATGCGGAAAGATGAAAGATGAAACAATGCGGAAAGATGAAAGATGAAACAATTCGGAAAGATGAAAGATGAAACAATGCGGAAAGATGAAAGATGAAACAATGCGGAAAGATGAAAGATGAAACAATGCGGAAAGATGAAACAATGCGGAAAGATGAAACAATGCGGAAAGATGAAACAATGCGGAAATATGAAAGATGAAAGAATGCGGAAAGATGAAAGATGAAACAATGCGGAAAGATGAAAGATGAAAGAATGCGGAAAGATGAAAGATGAAACAATGCGGAAAGATGAAAGTTGAAACAATGCGGAAAGATGAAAGATGAAACAATGCGGAAAGATGAAAGATGAAAAAATGCGGAAAGATGAAAGATGAAACAATGCGGAAAGATGAAAGATGAAACAATGCGGAAAGATGAAAGATGAAACAATGCGGAAAGATGAAAGATGAAAGAATGCGGAAAGATGAAAGATGAAACAATGCGGAAAGATGAAAGATGAAACAATGCGGAAAGATGAAAGATGAAACAATGCGGAAAGATGAAAGATGAAACAATGCGGAAAGATGAAAGATGAAACAATGCGGAAAGATGAAAGATGAAACAATGCGGAAAGATGAAACAATGCGGAAAGATGAAAGATGAAACAATACAGAAAGATGAAAGATGAAAAAATGCGGAAAGATGAAAGATGAAACAATGCGGAAAGATGAAAGATGAAAAAATGCGGAAAGATGAAAGATGAAACAATGCGGAAAGATGAAAAATGAAAGAATGCGGAAGATGAAAGATGAAACAATGCGGAAAGATGAAACAATGCGGAAAGATGAAAGATGAAACAATGCGGAAAGATGAAAGATGAAACAATTCGGAAAGATGAAAGATGAAACAATGCGGAAAGATGAAAGATGAAACAATGCGGAAAAATGAAAGATGAAACAATGCGGAAAGATGAAACAATGCGGAAAGATGAAACAATGCGGAAATATGAAAGATGAAAGAATGCGGAAAGATGAAAGATGAAACAATGCGGAAAGATAAAAGATGAAAGAATGCGGAAAGATGAAAGATGAAACAATGCGGAAAGATGAAAGATGAAAGAATGCGGAAAGATGAAAGATGAAACAATGCGTAAAGATGAAACAATGCGGAAAGATGAAAGATGAAACAATGCGGAAAGATGAAAGATGAAACAATTCGGAAAGATGAAAGATGAAACAATGCGGAAAGATGAAAGATGAAACATTGCGGAAAGATGAAAGATGAAACAATGCGGAAAGATGAAAGATGAAAAAATGCGGAAAGATGAAAGATGAAACAATGCGGAAAGATGAAAGATGAAACAATGCGGAAAGATGAAAGATGAAAAAATGCGGAAAGATGAAAGATGAAACAATGCGGAAAGATGAAAGATGAAACAATGCGGAAAGATGAAAGATGAAACAATGCGGAAAGATGAAAGATGAAAGAATGCGGAAGATGAAAGATGAATCAATGCGGAAACATGAAACAATGCGGAAAGATGAAAGATGAAACAATGCGGAAAGATGAAAGATGAAACAATGCGGAAAGATGAAAGATGAAACAATGCGGAAAGATGAAAGATGAAAGAATGCGGAAAGATGAAAGATGAAACAATGCGGAAAGATGAAAGATGAAACAATGCGGAAGATGAAAGATGAAACAATGCGGAAAGATGAAAGATGAAACAATGCGGAAAGATGAAAGATGAAACAATGCTGAAAGTTGAAAGATGAAACAATGCGGAAAGATGAAAGATGAAAGAATGCGGAAGATGAAAGATGAAACAATGCGGAAAGATGAAAGATGAAACAATGCGGAAAGATGAAAGATGAAACAATGCGGAAAGATGAAAGATGAAACAATGCGGAAAGATGAAAGATGAAAGAATGCGGAAAGATGAAAGATGAAACAATGCGGAAAGATGAAAGATGAAACAATGCGGAAAGATGAAAGATGAAACAATGCGGAAAGATGAAAGATGAAACAATGCGGAAAGATGAAAGATGAAACAATGCGGAAAGATGAAAGATGAAACAATGCTGAAAGTTGAAAGATGAAACAATGCGGAAAGATGAAATATGAAAGAATGCGGAAGATGAAAGATGAAACAATGCGGAAAGATGAAAGATGAAACAATGCGGAAAGATGAAAGATGAAACAATGCGGAAAGATGAAAGATGAAACAATGCGGAAAGATGAAAGATGAAAGAATGCGGAAAGATGAAAGATGAAACAATGCGGAAAGATGAAAGATGAAACAATGCGGAAAGATGAAAGATGAAACAATGCGGAAAGATGAAAGATGAAACAATGCGGAAAGATGAAAGATGAAACAATGAGGAAAGATGAAAGATGAAACAATGCGGAAAGATGAAACAATGCGGAAAGATGAAACAATGCGGAAAGATGAAACAATGCGGAAAGATGAAAGATGAAACAATGCGGAAAGATGAAAGATGAAAAAATGCGGAAAGATGAAAGATGAAACAATGCGGAAAGATGAAAGATGAAACAATGCGGAAAGATGAAAGATGAAACAATGCGGAAAGATGAAAGATGAAAGAATGCGGAAAGATGAAAGATGAAACAATGCGGAAAGATGAAAGATGAAACAATGCGGAAAGATGAAAGATGAAACAATGCGGAAAGATGAAAGATGAAACAATGCGGAAAGATGAAAGATGAAACAATGCGGAAAGATGAAAGATGAAACAATGCGGAAAGATGAAAGATGAAACAATGCGGAAAGATGAAAGATGAAACAATGCGGAAAGATGAAAGATGAAACAATGCGGAAAGATGAAAGATGAAACAATGCGGAAAGATGAAAGATGAAACAATGCGGAAAGATGAAAGATGAAACAATGCGGAAAGATGAAAGATGAAACAATGCGGAAAGATGAAAGATGAAACAATGCGGAAAGATGAAAGATGAAACAATGCGGAAAGATGAAAGATGAAACAATGCGGAAAGATGAAAGATGAAACAATGCGGAAAGATGAAAGATGAAACAATGCGGAAAGATGAAAGATGAAACAATGCGGAAAGATGAAAGATGAAACAATGCGGAAAGATGAAAGATGAAACAATGCGGAAAGATGAAACAATGCGGAAAGATGAAACAATGCGGAAAGATGAAACAATGCGGAAAGATGAAACAATGCGGAAAGATGAAACAATGCGGAAAGATGAAACAATGCGGAAAGATGAAACAATGCGGAAAGATGAAAGAATGCGGAAAGATGAAAGATGAAACAATGCGGAAAGATGAAAGATGAAACAATGCGGAAAGATGAAAGATGAAACAATGCGGAAAGATGAAAGATGAAAAAATGCGGAAAGATGAAAGATGAAACAATGCGGAAAGATGAAAGATGAAACAATGCGGAAAGATGAAAGATGAAACAATGCGGAAAGATGAAAGATTAAACAATGCGGAAAGATGAAAGATGAAAGAATGCGGAAGATGAAAGATGAAACAATGCGGAAAGATGAATGATGAAACAATGCGGAAAGATGAAAGATGAAACAATGCGGAAAGATGAAACAATGCGGAAAGATGAAACAATGCGGAAAGATGAAACAATGCGGAAAGATGAAACAATGCGGAAAGATGAAACAATGCGGAAAGATGAAAGATGAAACAATGCGGAAAGATGAAAGATGAAAAAATGCGGAAAGATGAAAGATGAAACAATGCGGAAAGATGAAAGATGAAAAAATGCGGAAAGATGAAAGATGAAACAATGCGGAAAGATGAAAGATGAAAGAATGCGGAAGATGAAAGATGAAACAATGCGGAAAGATGGAAGATGAAACAATGCGGAAAGATAAAAGATGAAAGAATGCGGAAATATGAAAGATGAAACAATGCGGAAAGATGAAAGATGAAACAATGCGGAAAGATGAAAGATGAAAAAATGCGGAAAGATGAAAGATGAAACAATGCGGAAAGATGAAAGATGAAACAATGCGGAAAGATCAAGATGAAACAATTCGGAAAGATGAAACAATGCGGAAAGATGAAAGATGAAACAATGCGGAAAGATGAAAGATGAAACAATGCGGAAAGATGAAAGATGAAACAATGCGGAAAGATGAAAGATGAAACAATGCGGAAAGATGAAAGATGAAACAATGCGGAAAGATGAAACAATGCGGAAAGATGAAACAATGCGGAAAGATGAAACAATGCGGAAAGATGAAACAATGCGGAAAGATGAAACAATGCGGAAAGATGAAACAATGCGGAAAGATGAAAGATGAAAGAATGCGGAAGATGAAAGATGAAACAATGCGGAAAGATGAAACAATGCGGAAAGATGAAAGATGTAACAATGCGGAAAGATGAAAGATGAAACAATGCGGAAAGATGAAAGATGAAACAATGCGGAAAGATGAAAGATGAAACAATGCGGAAAGATGAAAGATGAAACAATGCGGAAAGATGAAAGATGAAACAATGCGGAAAGATGAAAGATGAAACAATGCGGAAAGATGAAAGATGAAACAATGCGGAAAGATGAAAGATGAAACAATGCGGAAAGATGAAAGATGAAACAATGCGGAAAGATGAAAGATGAAACAATGCGGAAAGATGAAAGATGAAACAATGCGGAAAGATGAAACAATGCGGAAAGATGAAACAATGCGGAAAGATGAAAGATGAAAGAATGCGGAAAGATGAAATATGAAACAATGCGGAAAGATGAAAGATGAAAGAATGCGGAAAGATGAAAGATGAAACAATGCGGAAAGATGAAAGATGAAACAATGCGGAAAGATGAAAGATGAAACAATGCGGAAAGATGAAAGATGAAAAAATGCGGATAGATGAAAGATGAAACAATGCGGAAAGATGAAAGATGAAACAATGCGGAAAGATGAAAGATGAAACAATGCGGAAAGATGAAAGATGAAACAATGCGGAAAGATGAAAGATGAAACAATGCGGAAAGATGAAACAATGCGGAAAGATGAAAGATGAAAGAATGCGGAAAGATGAAATATGAAACAATGCGGAAAGATGAAAGATGAAAGAATGCGGAAAGATGAAAGATGAAACAATGCGGAAAGATGAAAGATGAAACAATGCGGAAAGATGAAAGATGAAACAATGCGGAAAGATGAAAGATGAAACAATGCGGAAAGATGAAACATGAAAGAATGCGGAAGATGAAAGATGAAACAATGCGGAAAGATGAATGATGAAACAATGCGGAAAGATGAAAGATGAAACAATGCGGAAAGATGAAAGATGAAACAATGCGGAAAGATGAAAGATGAAACAATGCGGAAAGATGAAAGATGAAACAATGCGGAAGATGAAAGATGAAACAATGCGGAAAGATGAAACAATGCGGAAAGATGAAAGATGAAACAATGCGGAAAGATGAAAGATGAAACAATGCGGAAAGATGAAAGATGAAACAATGCGGAAAGATGAAAGATGAAACAATGCGGAAAGATGAAAGATGAAACAATGCGGAAAGATGAAAGATGAAACAATGCGGAAAGATGAAAGATGAAACAATGCGGAAAGATGAAAGATGAAACAATGCGGAAAGATGAAAGATGAAACAATGCGGAAAGATGAAAGATGAAACAATGCGGAAAGATGAAAGATGAAACAATGCGGAAAGATGAAAGATGAAACAATGCGGAAAGATGAAAGATGAAACAATGCGGAAAGATGAAAGATGAAACAATGCGGAAAGATGAAAGATGAAATAATGCGGAAAGATGAAAGATTAAACAATGCGGAAAGATGAAAGATGAAACAATTCGGAAAGATGAAAGATGAAACAATGCGGAAAGATGAAAGATGAAACAATGCGGAAAGATGAAAGATGAAACAATGCGGAAAGATGAAAGATGAAACAATGCGGAAAGATGAAAGATGAAACAATGCGGAAAGATGAAAGATGAAACAATGCGGAAAGATGAAAGATGAAACAATGCGGAAAGATGAAAGATGAAACAATGCGGAAAGATGAAAGATGAAACAATGCGGAAGATGCAAGATGAAACAATGATGAAAGATGAAACAATGCGGAAAGATGAAAGATGAAACAATGCGGAAAGATGAAAGATGAAACAATGCGGAAAGATGAAAGATGAAACAATGCGGAAAGATGAAAGATGAAACAATGCGGAAAGATGAAAGATGAAACAATGCGGAAAGATGAAAGATGAAACTATGCGGAAAGATGAAAGATGAAAGAATGCGGAAAGATGAAAGATGAAACAATGCGGAAAGATGAAAGATGAAACAATGCGGAAAGATGAAAGATGAAACAATGCGGAAAGATGAAAGATGAAACAATGCGGAAAGATGAAAGATGAAACAATGCGGAAAGATGAAAGATGAAACAATGCGGAAAGATGAAAGATGAAACAATGCGGAAAGATGAAAGATGAAACAATGCGGAAAGATGAAAGATGAAACAATTCGGAAAGATGAAAGATGAAACAATGCGGAAAGATGAAAGATGAAACAATGCGGAAAGATGAAAGATGAAACAATGCGGAAAGATGAAAGATGAAACAATGCGGAAAGATGAAAGATGAAACAATGCGGAAAGATGAAAGATGAAACAATGCGGAAAGATGAAAGATGAAACAATGCGGAAAGATGAAAGATGAAACAATGCGGAAAGATGAAAGATGAAACAATGCGGAAAGATGAAAGATGAAACAATTCGGAAAGATGAAAGATGAAACAATGCGGAAAGATGAAAGATGAAACAATGCGGAAAGATGAAAGATGAAACAATGCGGAAGATGAAAGATGAAACAATGCGGAAAGATGAAACAATGCGGAAAGATGAAACAATGCGGAAAGATGAAAGATGAAACAATGCGGAAAGATGAAAGATGAAACAATGCGGAAAGATGAAAGATGAAACAATGCGGAAAGATGAAAGATGAAACAATGCGGAAAGATGAAAGATGAAACAATGCGGAAAGATGAAAGATGAAACAATGCGGAAAGATGAAAGATGAAACAATGCGGAAAGATGAAAGATGAAACAATGCGGAAAGATGAAAGATGAAACAATGCGGAAAGATGAAAGATGAAACAATGCGGAAAGATGAAAGATGAAACAATGCGGAAAGATGAAAGATGAAACAATGCGGAAAGATGAAAGATGAAACAATGCGGAAAGATGAAAGATGAAACAATGCGGAAGATGCAAGATGAAACAATGATGAAAGATGAAAGAATGCGGAAAGATGAAAGATGAAACAATGCGGAAAGATGAAAGATGAAACAATGCGGAAAGATGAAAGATGAAACAATGCGGAAAGATGAAAGATGAAACAATGCGGAAAGATGAAAGATGAAACAATGCGGAAAGATGAAAGATGAAACAATGCGGAAAGATGAAAGATGAAAGAATGCGGAAAGATGAAAGATGAAACAATGCGGAAAGATGAAAGATGAAACAATGCGGAAAGATGAAAGATGAAACAATGCGGAAAGATGAAAGATGAAACAATGCGGAAAGATGAAAGATGAAACAATGCGGAAAGATGAAAGATGAAACAATGCGGAAAGATGAAAGATGAAACAATGCGGAAAGATGAAAGATGAAACAATGCGGAAAGATGAAAGATGAAACAATGCGGAAAGATGAAAGATGAAACAATGCGGAAAGATGAAAGATGAAACAATGCGGAAAGATCAAGATGAAACAATTCGGAAAGATGAAAGATGAAAGATGAAACAATGCGGAAAGATGAAAGATGAAACAATGCGGAAAGATGAAAGATGAAAAAATGCGGAAAGATGAAAGATGAAACAATGCGGAAAGATGAAAGATGAAACAATGCGGAAAGATGAAAGATGAAACAATGCGGAAAGATGAAAGATGAAACAATGCGGAAAGATGAAAGATGAAACAATGCGGAAAGATGAAACAATGCGGAAAGATGAAAGATGAAACAATGCGGAAAGATGAAAGATGAAACAATGCGGAAAGATGAAAGATGAAACAATTCGGAAAGATGAAAGATGAAACAATGCGGAAAGATGGAAGATGAAACAATGCGGAAAGATGAAAGATGAAACAATGCGGAAAGATGAAAGATGAAACAATGCGGAAAGATGAAAGATGAAACAATGCGGAAAGATGAAAGATGAAACAATGCGGAAAGATGAAAGATGAAACAATGCGGAAAGATGAAAGATGAAACAATGCGGAAGATGCAAGATGAAACAATGATGAAAGATGAAAGAATGCGGAAAGATGAAAGATGAAACAATGCGGAAAGATGAAAGATGAAACAATGCGGAAAGATGAAAGATGAAACAATGCGGAAAGATGAAAGATGAAACAATGCGGAAAGATGAAAGATGAAACAATGCGGAAAGATGAAAGATGAAACAATGCGGAAAGATGAAAGATGAAAGAATGCGGAAAGATGAAAGATGAAACAATGCGGAAAGATGAAAGATGAAACAATGCGGAAAGATGAAAGATGAAACAATGCGGAAAGATGAAAGATGAAACAATGCGGAAAGATGAAAGATGAAACAATGCGGAAAGATGAAAGATGAAACAATGCGGAAAGATGAAAGATGAAACAATGCGGAAAGATGAAAGATGAAACAATGCGGAAAGATGAAAGATGAAACAATGCGGAAAGATGAAAGATGAAACAATGCGGAAAGATGAAAGATGAAACAATGCGGAAAGATCAAGATGAAACAATTCGGAAAGATGAAAGATGAAAGATGAAACAATGCGGAAAGATGAAAGATGAAACAATGCGGAAAGATGAAAGATGAAAAAATGCGGAAAGATGAAAGATGAAACAATGCGGAAAGATGAAAGATGAAACAATGCGGAAAGATGAAAGATGAAACAATGCGGAAAGATGAAAGATGAAACAATGCGGAAAGATGAAAGATGAAACAATGCGGAAAGATGAAACAATGCGGAAAGATGAAAGATGAAACAATGCGGAAAGATGAAAGATGAAACAATGCGGAAAGATGAAAGATGAAACAATGCGGAAAGATAAAAGATGAAAGAATGCGGAAAGATGAAAGATGAAACAATGCGGAAAGATGAAAGATGAAACAATGCGGAAAGATGAAAGATGAAACAATGCGGAAAGATGAAAGATGAAACAATGCGGAAAGATGAAAGATGAAACAATGCGGAAAGATGAAACAATGCGGAAAGATGAAACAATGCGGAAAGATGAAACAATGCGGAAAGATGAAACAATGCGGAAAGATGAAACAATGCGGAAAGATGAAACAATGCGGAAAGATGAAACAATGCGGAAAGATGAAACAATGCGGAAGGATGAAACAATGCGGAAAGATGAAACAATGCGGAAAGATGAAACAATGCGGAAAGATGAAACAATGCGGAAAGATGAAACAATGCGGAAAGATGAAACAATGCGGAAAGATGAAACAATGCGGAAAGATGAAACAATGCGGAAAGATGAAACAATGCGGAAAGATGAAACAATGCGGAAAGATGAAAGATGAAAAAATGCGGAAAGATGAAAGATGAAACAATGCGGAAAGATGAAAGATGAAACAATGCGGAAAGATGAAAGATGAAACAATGCGGAAAGATGAAAGATGAAACAATTCGGAAAGATGAAAGATGAAAGAATGCGGAAGATGAAAGATGAAACAATGCGGAAAGATGAATGATGAAACAATGCGGAAAGATGAAAGATGAAACAATGCGGAAAGATGAAACAATGCGGAAAGATGAAACAATGCGGAAAGATGAAACAATGCGGAAAGATGAAACAATGCGGAAAGATGAAACAATGCGGAAAGATGAAAGATGAAACAATGCGGAAAGATGAAAGATGAAAAAATGCGGAAAGATGAAAGATGAAACAATGCGGAAAGATGAAAGATGAAAAAATGCGGAAAGATGAAAGATGAAACAATGCGGAAAGATGAAAGATGAAAGAATGCGGAAGATGAAAGATGAAACAATGCGGAAAGATGGAAGATGAAACAATGCGGAAAGATAAAAGATGAAAGAATGCGGAAATATGAAAGATGAAACAATGCGGAAAGATCAAGATGAAACAATTCGGAAAGATGAAAGATGAAAGATGAAACAATGCGGAAAGATGAAAGATTAAACAATGCGGAAAGATGAAAGATGAAAAAATGCGGAAAGATGAAAGATGAAACAATGCGGAAAGATGAAAGATGAAACAATGCGGAAAGATGAAAGATGAAACAATGCGGAAAGATGAAAGATGAAACAATGCGGAAAGATGAAACAATGCGGAAAGATGAAACAATGCGGAAAGATGAAACAATGCGGAAAGATGAAAGATGAAAGAATGCGGAAGATGAAAGATGAAACAATGCGGAAAGATGAAACAATGCGGAAAGATGAAACAATGCGGAAAGATGAAACAATGCGGAAAGATGAAAGATGTAACAATGCGGAAAGATGAAAGATGAAACAATGCGGAAAGATGAAAGATGAAACAATGCGGAAAGATGAAAGATGAAACAATGCGGAAAGATGAAAGATGAAACAATGCGGAAAGATGAAAGATGAAACAATGCGGAAAGATGAAAGATGAAACAATGCGGAAAGATGAAAGATGAAACAATGCGGAAAGATGAAAGATGAAACAATGCGGAAAGATGAAAGATGAAACAATGCGGAAAGATGAAAGATGAAACAATGCGGAAAGATGAAAGATGAAACAATGCGGAAAGATGAAAGATGAAACAATGCGGAAAGATGAAACAATGCGGAAAGATGAAACAATGCGGAAAGATGAAAGATGAAAGAATGCGGAAAGATGAAATATGAAACAATGCGGAAAGATGAAAGATGAAAGAATGCGGAAAGATGAAAGATGAAACAATGCGGAAAGATGAAAGATGAAACAATGCGGAAAGATGAAAGATGAAACAATGCGGAAAGATGAAAGATGAAACAATGCGGAAAGATGAAACATGAAAGAATGCGGAAGATGAAAGATGAAACAATGCGGAAAGATGAATGATGAAACAATGCGGAAAGATGAAAGATGAAACAATGCGGAAAGATGAAAGATGAAACAATGCGGAAAGATGAAAGAAGAAACAATGCGGAAAGATGAAATATGAAACAATGCGGAAGATGAAAGATGAAACAATGCGGAAAGATGAAACAATGCGGAAAGATGAAAGATGAAACAATGCGGAAAGATGAAAGATGAAACAATGCGGAAAGATGAAAGATGAAACAATGCGGAAAGATGAAAGATGAAACAATGCGGAAAGATGAAAGATGAAACAATGCGGAAAGATGAAAGATGAAACAATACGGAAAGATGAAAGATGAAACAATGCGGAAAGATGAAAGATGAAACAATGCGGAAAGATGAAAGATGAAACAATGCGGAAAGATGAAAGATGAAACAATGCGGAAAGATGAAAGATGAAACAATGCGGAAAGATGAAAGATGAAACAATGCGGAAAGATGAAAGATGAAACAATGCGGAAAGATGAAAGATGAAACAATGCGGAAAGATGAAAGATGAAACAATGCGGAAAGATGAAAGATGAAACAATGCGGAAAGATGAAAGATGAAACAATGCGGAAAGATGAAAGATGAAACAATGCGGAAAGATGAAAGATGAAACAATGCGGAAAGATGAAAGATTAAACAATGCGGAAAGATGAAAGATGAAACAATTCGGAAAGATGAAAGATGAAACAATGCGGAAAGATGAAAGATGAAACAATGCGGAAAGATGAAAGATGAAACAATGCGGAAAGATGAAAGATGAAACAATGCGGAAAGATGAAAGATGAAACAATGCGGAAAGATGAAAGATGAAACAATGCGGAAAGATGAAAGATGAAACAATGCGGAAAGATGAAAGATGAAACAATGCGGAAAGATGAAAGATGAAACAATGCGGAAGATGCAAGATGAAACAATGATGAAAGATGAAACAATGCGGAAAGATGAAAGATGAAACAATGCGGAAAGATGAAAGATGAAACAATGCGGAAAGATGAAAGATGAAACAATGCGGAAAGATGAAAGATGAAACAATGCGGAAAGATGAAAGATGAAACAATGCGGAAAGATGAAAGATGAAACTATGCGGAAAGATGAAAGATGAAAGAATGCGGAAAGATGAAAGATGAAACAATGCGGAAAGATGAAAGATGAAACAATGCGGAAAGATGAAAGATGAAACAATGCGGAAAGATGAAAGATGAAACAATGCGGAAAGATGAAAGATGAAACAATGCGGAAAGATGAAAGATGAAACAATGCGGAAAGATGAAAGATGAAACAATGCGGAAAGATGAAAGATGAAACAATGCGGAAAGATGAAAGATGAAACAATGATGAAAGATGAAACAATGCGGAAAGATGAAAGATGAAACAATGCGGAAAGATGAAAGATGAAACAATGCGGAAAGATGAAAGATGAAACAATGCGGAAAGATGAAAGACGAAACAATGCGGAATGATGAAAGATGAAACAATGCGGAAAGATGAAAGATGAAACAATGCGGAAAGATGAAAGATGAAAGAATGCGGAAAGATGAAAGATGAAACAATGCGGAAAGATGAAAGATGAAACAATGCGGAAAGATGAAAGATGAAACAATGCGGAAAGATGAAAGATGAAACAATGCGGAAAGATGAAAGATGAAACAATGCGGAAAGATGAAAGATGAAACAATGCGGAAAGATGAAAGATGAAACAATGCGGAAAGATGAAAGATGAAACAATGCGGAAAGATGAAAGATGAAACAATTCGGAAAGATGAAAGATGAAACAATGCGGAAAGATGAAAGATGAAACAATGCGGAAAGATGAAAGATGAAACAATGCGGAAAGATGAAAGATGAAAAAATGCGGAAAGATGAAAGATGAAAAAATGCGGAAAGATGAAAGATGAAAGAATGCGGAAAAATGAAAGATGAAACAACGCGGAAAGATGAAAGATGAAAGAATGCGGAAGATGAAAGATGAAACAATGCGGAAACATGAAACAATGTGGAAAGATGAAAGATGAAACAATGCGGAAAGATGAAAGATAAAACAATGCGGAAAGATGAAAGATGAAACAATGCGGAAAGATGAAAGATGAAACAATGCGGAAAGATGAAAGATGAAACAATGCGGAAAGATGAAAGATGAAACAATGCGGAAAGATGAAAGATGAAACAATGCGGAAAGATGAAAGATGAAACAATGCGGAAAGATGAAAGATGAAACAATGCGGAAAGATGAAAGATGAAACAATTCGGAAAGATGAAAGATGAAACAATGCGGAAAGATGAAAGATGAAACAATGCGGAAAGATGAAAGATGAAACAATGCGGAAAGATGAAAGATGAAAAAATGCGGAAAGATGAAAGATGAAACAATGCGGAAAGATGAAAGATGAAAGAATGCGGAAAGATGAAAGATGAAACAATGCGGAAAGATGAAAGATGAAAGAATGCGGAAAGATGAAAGATGAAACAATGCGGAAAGATGAAAGATGAAAAAATGCGGAAAGATGAAAGATGAAACAATGCGGAAAGATGAAAGATGAAAGAATGCGGAAGATGAAAGATGAAACAATGCGGAAACATGAAACAATGCGGAAACATGAAACAATGCGGAAAGATGAAACAATGCGGAAAGATGAAACAATGCGGAAAGATGAAAGATGAAACAATGCGGAAAGATGAAAGATGAAAAAATGCGGAAAGATGAAAGATGAAACAATGCGGAAAGATGAAAGATGAAAGAATGCGGAAGATGAAAGATGAAACAATGCGGAAACATGAAACAATGCGGAAAGATGAAACAATGCGGAAAGATGAAACAATGCGGAAAGATGAAAGATGAAACAATGCGGAAAGATGAAAGATGAAAAAATGCGGAAAGATGAAAGTTGAAACAATGCGGAAAGATGAAAGATGAAAGAATGCGGAAGATGAAAGATGAAACAATGCGGAAAGTTGAAACAATGCGGAAAGATGAAAGATGAAACAATGCGGAAAGATGAAAGATGAAACAATGCGGAAAGATGAAAGATGGAACAATGCGGAAAGATGAAAGATGAAACAATGCGGAAAGATGAAAGATGAAACAATGCGGAAAGATGAATGATGAAACAATGCGGAAAGATGAAAGATGAAACAATGCGGAAAGATGAAACAATGCGGAAAGATGAAACAATGCGGAAAGATGAAACAATGCGGAAAGATGAAAGATGAAACAATGCGGAAAGATGAAAGATGAAAGAATGCGGAAAGATGAAAGATGAAACAATGCGGAAAGATGAAAGATGAAACAATGCGGAAAGATGAAACAATGCGGAAAGATGAAAGATGAAACAATGCGGAAAGATGAAAGATGAAAAAATGCGGAAAGATGAAAGATGAAACAATGATGAAAGATGAAAGATGAAAAAATGCGGAAGATGAAAGATGAAACAATGCGGAAAGATGGAAGATGAAACAATGCGGAAAGATGAAAGATGAAAGAATGCGGAAAGATGAAAGATGAAACAATGCGGAAAGATGAAAGATGAAACAATGCGGAAAGATGAAACAATGCGGAAAGATGAAACAATGCGGAAAGATGAAACAATGCGGAAAGATGAAACAATGCGGAAAGATGAAACAATGCGGAAAGATGAAACAATGCGGAAAGATGAAACAATGCGGAAAGATGAAACAATGCGGAAAGATGAAACAATGCGGAAAGATGAAACAATGCGGAAAGATGAAACAATGCGGAAAGATGAAACAATGCGGAAAGATGAAACAATGCGGAAAGATGAAACAATGCGGAAAGATGAAACAATGCGGAAAGATGAAACAATGCGGAAAGATGAAACAATGCGGAAAGATGAAACAATGCGGAAAGATGAAACAATGCGGAAAGATGAAACAATGCGGAAAGATGAAACAATGCGGAAAGATGAAACAATGCGGAAAGATGAAACAATGCGGAAAGATGAAACAATGCGGAAAGATGAAACAATGCGGAAAGATGAAACAATGCGGAAAGATGAAACAATGCGGAAAGATGAAACAATGCGGAAAGATGAAACAATGCGGAAAGATGAAACAATGCGGAAAGATGAAACAATGCGGAAAGATGAAACAATGCGGAAAGATGAAACAATGCGGAGAGATGAAAGATGAAACAATGCGGAAAGATGAAAGATGAAACAATGCGGAAAGATGAAAGATGAAAAAATGCGGAAAAATGAAAGATGAAACAATGCGGAAAGATGAAAGATGAAAGAATGCGGAAGATGAAAGATGAAACAATGCGGAAAGATGAAACAATGCGGAAAGATGAAAGATGAAACAATGCGGAAAGATGAAAGATGAAAGAATGCGGAAAGATGAAAGATGAAACAATGCGGAAAGATGAAAGATGAAACAATGCGGAAAGATGAAACAATGCGGAAAGATGAAACAATGCGGAAAGATGAAAGATGAAACAATACAGAAAGATGAAAGATGAAAAAATGCGGAAAGATGAAAGATGAAACAATGCGGAAAGATGAAAGATGAAAAAATGCGGAAAGATGAAAGATGAAACAATGCGGAAAGATGAAAAATGAAAGAATGCGGAAGATGAAAGTTGAAAAAACGCGGAAAGATGAAAGATGAAAGAATGCGGAAGATGAAAGATGAAACAATGCGGAAACATGAAACAATGTGGAAAGATGAAAGATGAAACAATGCGGAAAGATGAAAGATAAAACAATGCGGAAAGATGAAAGATGAAACAATGCGGAAAGATGAAACATGAAACAATGCGGAAAGATGAAAGATGAAACAATGCGGAAAGATGAAAGATGAAACAATGCGGAAAGATGAAAGATGAAACAATGCGGAAAGATGAAAGATGAAACAATGCGGAAAGATGAAACAATGCGGAAAGATGAAACAATGCGGAAAGATGAAACAATGCGGAAAGATGAAACAATGCGGAAAGATGAAACAATGCGGAAAGATGAAACAATGCGGAAAGATGAAACAATGCGGAAAGATGAAACAATGCGGAAAGATGAAACAATGCGGAAAGATGAAACAATGCGGAAAGATGAAACAATGCGGAAAGATGAAACAATGCGGAAAGATGAAACAATGCGGAAAGATGAAACAATGCGGAAAGATGAAACAATGCGGAAAGATGAAAGATGAAAAAATGCGGAAAGATGAAAGATGAAACAATGCGGAAAGATGAAAGATGAAAAAATGCGGAAAGATGAAAGATGAAACAATGCGGAAAGATGAAAGATGAAAGAATGCGGAAAGATGAAAGATGAAACAATGCGGAAAGATGAAAGATGAAACAATGCGGAAAGATGAAAGATGAAACAATGCGGAAAGATGAAAGATGAAACAATGCGGAAAGATGAAAGATGAAACAATGCGGAAAGATGAAACAATGCGGAAAGATGAAACAATGCGGAAAGATGAAACAATGCGGAAAGATGAAACAATGCGGAAAGATGAAACAATGCGGAAAGATGAAACAATGCGGAAAGATGAAACAATGCGGAAAGATGAAACAATGCGGAAAGATGAAACAATGCGGAAAGATGAAACAATGCGGAAAGATGAAACAATGCGGAAAGATGAAACAATGCGGAAAGATGAAATAATGCGGAGAGATGAAAGATGAAACAATGCGGAAAGATGAAAGATGAAACAATGCGGAAAGATGAAAGATGAAAAAATGCGGAAAAATGAAAGATGAAACAATGCGGAAAGATGAAAGATGAAAGAATGCGGAAAGATGAAAGATGAAACAATGCGGAAAGATGAAAGATGAAACAATGCGGAAAGATGAAACAATGCGGAAAGATGAAACAATGCGGAAAGATGAAACAATGCGGAAAGATGAAACAATGCGCAAAGATGAAACAATGCGGAAAGATGAAACAATGCGGAAAGATGAAACAATGCGGAAAGATGAAACAATGCGGAAAGATGAAACAATGCGGAAAGATGAAACAATGCGGAAAGATGAAACAATGCGGAAAGATGAAACAATGCGGAAAGATGAAACAATGCGGAAAGATGAAACAATGCGGAAAGATGAAACAATGCGGAAAGATGAAACAATGCGGAAAGATGAAACAATGCGGAAAGATGAAACAATGCGGAAAGATGAAAGATGAAAGAATGCGGAAAGATGAAAGATGAAACAATGCGGAAAGATGAAAGATGAAACAATGCGGAAAGATGAAAGATGAAAAAATGCGGAAAGATGAAAGATGAAAGAATGCGGAAAGATGAAAGATGAAACAATGCGGAAAGATGAAAGATGAAACAATGCGGAAAGATGAAACAATGCGGAAAGATGAAAGATGAAAAAATGCGGAAAGATGAAAAATGAAACAATGCGGAAAGATGAAAGATGAAAGAATGCGGAAGATGAAAGATGAAACAATGCGGAAAGATGAAAGATGAAACATTGCGGAAAGATGAAAGATGAAACAATGCGGAAAGATGAAAGCTGAAAGAATGCGGAAAGATGAAAGATGAAACAATGCGGAAAGATGAAAGATGAAACAATGCGGAAAGATGAAAGATGAAACAATGCGGAAAGATGAAAGATGAAAGAATGCGGGAAGATGAAAGATGAAACAATGCGGAAAGATGAAAGATGAAACAATGCGGAAAGATGAAAGATGAAACAATGCGGAAAGATGAAAGATGAAAAAATGCGGAAAGATGAAAGATGAAACAATGCGGAAAGATGAAAGATGAAAGAATGCGGAAGATGAAAGATGAAACAATTCGGAAAGATGAAACAATGCGGAAAGATGAAAGATGAAACAATGCGGAAAGATGAAAGATGAAAAAATGCGGAAAGATGAAAGATGAAACAATGCGGAAAGATGAAAGATGAGAGAATGCGGAAGATGAAAGATGAAACAATGCGGAAAGATGAAAGATGAAACAATGCGGAAAGATGAAAGATGAAACAATGCGGAAAGATGAAAGATGAAACAATGCGGAAAGATGAAAGATGAAACAATGCGGAAAGATGAAAGATGAAACAATGCGGAAAGATGAAAGATGAAACAATGCGGAAAGATGAAAGATGAAACAATGCGGAAAGATGAAACAATGCGGAAAGATGAAAGATGAAACAATGCGGAAAGATGAAAGATGAAAAAATGCGGAAAGATGAAAGATGAAACAATGCGGAAAGATGAAAGATGAAAGAATGCGGAAGATGAAAGATGAAACAATGCGGAAACATGAAACAATGCGGAAAGATGAAACAATGCGGAAAGATGAAACAATGCGGAAAGATGAAAGATGAAACAATGCGGAAAGATGAAAGATGAAAAAATGCGGAAAGATGAAAGATGAAACAATGCGGAAAGATGAAAGATGAAACAATGCGGAAAGATGAAAGATGAAACAATGCGGAAAGATGAAAGATGAAACAATGGGGAAAGATGAAAGATGAAACAATGCGGAAAGATGAAACAATGCGGAAAGATGAAACAATGCGGAAAGATGAAACAATGCGGAAAGATGAAACAATGCGGAAAGATGAAACAATGCGGAAAGATGAAACAATGCGGAAAGATGAAACAATGCGGAAAGATGAAACAATGCGGAAAGATGAAACAATGCGGAAAGATGAAACAATGCGGAAAGATGAAAGATGAAAGAATGCGGAAAGATGAAAGATGAAACAATGCGGAAAGATGAAAGATGAAACAATGCGGAAAGATGAAAGATGAAAGAATGCGGAAAGATGAAAGATGAAACAATGCGGAAAGATGAAACAATGCGGAAAGATGAAACAATGCGGAAAGATGAAACAATGCGGAAAGATGAAACAATGCGGAAAGATGAAACAATGCGGAAAGATGAAACAATGCGGAAAGATGAAACAATGCGGAAAGATGAAACAATGCGGAAAGATGAAACAATGCGGAAAGATGAAACAATGCGGAAAGATGAAACAATGCGGAAAGATGAAACAATGCGGAAAGATGAAACAATGCGGAAAGATGAAACAATGCGGAAAGATGAAACAATGCGGAAAGATGAAACAATGCGGAAAGATGAAACAATGCGGAAAGATGAAACAATGCGGAAAGATGAAACAATGCGGAAAGATGAAACAATGCGGAAAGATGAAACAATGCGGAAAGATGAAACAATGCGGAAAGATGAAACAATGCGGAAAGATGAAACAATGCGGAAAGATGAAATAATGCGGAGAGATGAAAGATGAAACAATGCGGAAAGATGAAAGATGAAACAATGCGGAAAGATGAAAGATGAAAAAATGCGGAAAAATGAAAGATGAAACAATGCGGAAAGATGAAAGATGAAAGAATGCGGAAGATGAAAGATGAAACAATGCGGAAAGATGAAACAATGCGGAAAGATGAAAGATGAAACAATGCGGAAAGATGAAAGATGAAAGAATGCGGAAAGATGAAAGATGAAACAATGCGGAAAGATGAAAGATGAAACAATGCGGAAAGATGAAACAATGCGGAAAGATGAAACAATGCGGAAAGATGAAACAATGCGGAAAGATGAAAGATGAAACAATACAGAAAGATGAAAGATGAAAAAATGCGGAAAGATGAAAGATGAAACAATGCGGAAAGATGAAAGATGAAAAAATGCGGAAAGATGAAAGATGAAACAATGCGGAAAGATGAAAAATGAAAGAATGCGGAAGATGAAAGATGAAACAATGCGGAAAGATGAAAGATGAAACATTGCGGAAAGATGAAAGATGAAACAATGCGGAAAGATGAAAGCTGAAAGAATGCGGAAAGATGAAAGATGAAACAATGCGGAAAGATGAAAGATGAAACAATGCGGAAAGATGAAAGATGAAACAATGCGGAAAGATGAAAGATGAAAGAATGCGGAAAGATGAAAGATGAAACAATGCGGAAAGATGAAAGATGAAACAATGCGGAAAGATGAAAGATGAAACAATGCGGAAAGATGAAAGATGAAAAAATGCGGAAAGATGAAAGATGAAACAATGCGGAAAGATGAAAGATGAAAGAATGCGGAAGATGAAAGATGAAACAATTCGGAAAGATGAAACAATGCGGAAAGATGAAAGATGAAACAATGCGGAAAGATGAAAGATGAAAAAATGCGGAAAGATGAAAGATGAAACAATGCGGAAAGATGAAAGATGAGAGAATGCGGAAGATGAAAGATGAAACAATGCGGAAAGATGAAAGATGAAACAATGCGGAAAGATGAAAGATGAAACAATGCGGAAAGATGAAAGATGAAACAATGCGGAAAGATGAAAGATGAAACAATGCGGAAAGATGAAAGATGAAACAATGCGGAAAGATGAAAGATGAAACAATGCGGAAAGATGAAAGATGAAACAATGCGGAAAGATGAAACAATGCGGAAAGATGAAAGATGAAACAATGCGGAAAGATGAAAGATGAAAAAATGCGGAAAGATGAAAGATGAAACAATGCGGAAAGATGAAAGATGAAAGAATGCGGAAGATGAAAGATGAAACAATGCGGAAACATGAAACAATGCGGAAAGATGAAACAATGCGGAAAGATGAAACAATGCGGAAAGATGAAAGATGAAACAATGCGGAAAGATGAAAGATGAAACAATGCGGAAAGATGAAAGATGAAAAAATTCGGAAAGATGAAAGATGAAACAATGCGGAAAGATGAAAGATGAAAAAATTCGGAAAGATGAAAGATGAAAGAATGCGGAAGATGAAAGATGAAACAATGCGGAAAGATGAAAGATGAAACAATGCGGAAAGATGAAAGATGAAACAATGCGGAAAGATGAAACATTGCGGAAAGATGAAACAATGCGGAAAGATGAAACAATGCGGAAAGATGAAAGATGAAACAATGCGGAAAGATGAAAGATGAAACAATGCGGAAAGATGAAAGATGAAAAAATGCGGAAAGATGAAAGATGAAACAATGCGGAAAGATGAAAGATGAAAAAATTCGGAAAGATGAAAGATGAAAGAATGGGGAAGATGAAAGATGAAACAATGCGGAAAGATGAAAGATGAAACAATGCGGAAAGATGAAAGTTGAAACAATGCGGAAAGATGAAAGATGAAAAAATGCGGAAAGATGAAAGATGAAACAATGCGGAAAGATGAAAGATGAAACAATGCGGAAAGATGAAAGATGAAACAATGCGGAAAGATGAAAGATGAAAGTATGCGGAAAGATGAAAGATGAAACAATGCGGAAAGATGAAAGATGAAACAATGCGGAAAGATGAAAGATGAAACAATGCGGAAAGATGAAACAATGCGGAAAGATGAAAGATGAAACAATGCGGAAAGATGAAACAATGCGGAAAGATGAAAGATGAAACAATGCGGAAAGATGAAACAATGCGGAAAGATGAAAGATGAAACAATGCGGAAAGATGAAAGATGAAAAAATGCGGAAAGATGAAAGATGAAACAATGCGGAAAGATGAAAGATGAAACAATGCGGAAAGATGAAAGATGAAACAATGCGGAAAGATGAAAGATGAAAGAATGCGGAAAGATGAAAGATGAAACAATGCTTAAAGATGAAAGATGAAACAATGCGGAAAGATGAAAGATGAAACAATGCGGAAAGATGAAAGATGAAACAATGCGGAAAGATGAAAGATGAAACAATGCGGAAAGATGAAAGATGAAACAATGCGGAAAGATGAAAGATGAAAGAATGCGGAAGATGAAAGATGAAAGATGAAACAATGCGGAAAGATTAAAGATGAAACAATGCGGAAAGATGAAAGATGAAACAATGCGGAAAGATGAAAGATGAAACAATGCGGAAAGATGAAAGATGAAACAATGCGGAAAGATGAAAGATGAAACAATGAGGAAAGATGAAAGATGAAACAATGCGGAAAGATGAAACAATGCGGAAAGATGAAAGATGAAACAATGCGGAAAGATGAAAGATGAAAAAATGCGGAAAGATGAAATATGAAACAATGCGGAAAGATGAAAGATGAAACAATGCGGAAAGATGAAAGATGAAACAATGCGGAAAGATGAAAGATGAAACAATGCGGAAAGATGAAAGATGAAACAATGCGGAAAGATGAAAGATGAAACAATGCGGAAAGATGAAAGATGAAACAATGCGGAAAGATGAAAGATGAAACAATGCGGAAAGATCAAGATGAAACAATTCGGAAAGATGAAAGATGAAAGATGAAACAATGCGGAAAGATGAAAGATGAAACAATGCGGAAAGATGAAAGATGAAAAAATGCGGAAAGATGAAAGATGAAACAATGCGGAAAGATGAAAGATGAAACAATGCGGAAAGATGAAAGATGAAACAATGCGGAAAGATGAAAGATGAAACAATGCGGAAAGATGAAAGATGAAACAATGCGGAAAGATGAAACAATGCGGAAAGATGAAAGATGAAACAATGCGGAACGATGAAAGATGAAACAATGCGGAAAGATGAAAGATGAAACAATGCGGAAAGATGAAACAATGCGGAAAGATGAAACAATGCGGAAAGATGAAAGATGAAACAATGCGGAAAGATCAAGATGAAACAATTCGGAAAGATGAAAGATGAAAGATGAAACAATGCGGAAAGATGAAAGATGAAACAATGCGGAAAGATGAAAGACGAAAAAATTCGGAAAGGTGAAAGATGAAACAATGCGGAAAGATGAAAGATGAAACAATGCGGAAAGATGAAAGATGAAACAATGCGGAAAGATGAAACAATGCGGAAAGATGAAACAATGCGGAAAGATGAAACAATGCGGAAAGATGAAACAATGCGGAAAGATGAAAGATGAAAGAATGCGGAAGATGAAAGATGAAACAATGCGGAAAGATGAAACAATGCGGAAAGATGAAAGATGTAACAATGCGGAAAGATGAAAGATGAAACAATGCGGAAAGATGAAAGATGAAACAATGCGGAAAGATGAAAGATGAAACAATGCGGAAAGATGAAAGATGAAACAATGCGGAAAGATGAAAGATGAAACAATGCGGAAAGATGAAAGATGAAACAATGCGGAAAGATGAAAGATGAAACAATGCGGAAAGATGAAAGATGAAACAATGCGGAAAGATGAAAGATGAAACAATGCGGAAAGATGAAAGATGAAACAATGCGGAAAGATGAAAGATGAAACAATGCGGAAAGATGAAAGATGAAACAATGCGGAATGATGAAAGATGAAACAATGCGGAAAGATGAAAGATGAAACAATGCGGAAAGATGAAAGATGAAACAATGCGGAAAGATGAAACAATGCGGAAAGATGAAACAATGCGGAAAGATGAAACAATGCGGAAAGATGAAACAATGCGGAAAGATGAAAGATGAAAGAATGCGGAAAGATGAAACAATGCGGAAAGATGAAAGATGAAAGAATGCGGAAAGATGAAATATGAAACAATGCGGAAAGATGAAAGATGAAAGAATGCGAAAAAGATGAAAGATGAAACAATGCGGAAAGATGAAAGATGAAACAATGCGGAAAGATGAAAGATGAAACAATGCGGAAAGATGAAAGATGAAAAAATGCGGAAAGATGAAAGATGAAACAATGCGGAAAGATGAAAGATGAAACAATGCGGAAAGATGAAAGATGAAACAATGCGGAAAGATGAAAGATGAAACAATGCGGAAAGATGAAAGATGAAAGAATGCGGAAGATGAAAGATGAAACAATGCGGAAAGATGAATGATGAAACAATGCGGAAAGATGAAAGATGAAACAATGCGGAAAGATGAAACAATGCGGAAAGATGAAACAATGCGGAAAGATGAAACAATGCGGAAAGATGAAACAATGCGGAAAGATGAAACAATGCGGAAAGATGAAACAATGCGGAAAGATGAAACAATGCGGAAAGATGAAACAATGCGGAAAGATGAAACAATGCGGAAAGATGAAAGATGAAACAATGCGGAAAGATGAAAGATGAAAAAATGCGGAAAGATGAAAGATGAAACAATGCAGAAAGATGAAAGATGAAAAAATGCGGAAAGATGAAAGATGAAACAATGCGGAAAGATGAAAGATGAAAGAATGCGGAAGATGAAAGATGAAACAATGCGGAAAGATGGAAGATGAAACAATGCGGAAAGATAAAAGATGAAAGAATGCGGAAATATGAAAGATGAAACAATGCGGAAAGATGAAAGATGAAACAATGCGGAAAGATGAAAGATGAAACAATGCGGAAAGATGAAAGATGAAACAATGAGGAAAGATGAAACAATGCGGAAAGATCAAGATGAAACAATTCGGAAAGATGAAAGATGAAAGATGAAACAATGCGGAAAGATGAAAGATTAAACAATGCGGAAAGATGAAAGATGAAAAAATGCGGAAAGATGAAAGATGAAACAATGCGGAAAGATGAAAGATGAAACAATGCGGAAAGATGAAAGATGAAACAATGCGGAAAGCTGAAACAATGCGGAAAGATGAAACAATGCGGAAAGATGAAAGATGAAACAATGCGGAAAGATGAAAGATGAAACAATGCGGAAAGATGAAACAATGCGGAAAGATGAAACAATGCGGAAAGATGAAACAATGCGGAAAGATGAAAGATGAAAGAATGCGGAAGATGAAAGATGAAACAATGCGGAAAGATGAAACAATGCGGAAAGATGAAAGATGTAACAATGCGGAAAGATGAAAGATGAAACAATGCGGAAAGATGAAAGATGAAACAATGCGGAAAGATGAAAGATGAAACAATGCGGAAAGATGAAAGATGAAACAATGCGGAAAGATGAAAGATGAAACAATGCGGAAAGATGAAAGATGAAACAATGCGGAAAGATGAAAGATGAAACAATGCGGAAAGATGAAAGATGAAACAATGCGGAAAGATGAAAGATGAAACAATGCGGAAAGATGAAAGATGAAACAATGCGGAAAGATGAAAGATGAAACAATGCGGAAAGATGAAAGATGAAACAATGCGGAAAGATGAAACAATCCGGAAAGATGAAACAATGCGGAAAGATGAAAGATGAAAGAATGCGGAAAGATGAAATATGAAACAATGCGGAAAGATGAAAGATGAAAGAATGCGGAAAGATGAAAGATGAAACAATGCGGAAAGATGAAAGATGAAACAATGCGGAAAGATGAAAGATGAAACAATGCGGAAAGATGAAAGATGAAACAATGCGGAAAGATGAAAGATGAAACAATGCGGAAAGATGAAACAATGCGGAAAGATGAAAGATGAAAGAATGCGGAAAGATGAAATATGAAACAATGCGGAAAGATGAAAGATGAAAGAATGCGGAAAGATGAAAGATGAAAGAATGCGGAAAGATGAAAGATGAAACAATGCGGAAAGATGAAAGATGAAACAATGCGGAAAGATGAAAGATGAAACAATGCGGAAAGATGAAACATGAAAGAATGCGGAAGATGAAAGATGAAACAATGCGGAAAGATGAATGATGAAACAATGCGGAAAGATGAAAGATGAAACAATGCGGAAAGATGAAAGATGAAACAATGCGGAAAGATGAAAGATGAAACAATGCGGAAAGATGAAACAATGCGGAAAGATGAAACAATGCGGAAAGATGAAACAATGCGGAAAGATGAAAGATGAAAGAATGCGGAAGATGAAAGATGAAACAATGCGGAAAGATGAAACAATGCGGAAAGATGAAAGATGTAACAATGCGGAAAGATGAAAGATGAAACAATGCGGAAAGATGAAAGATGAAACAATGCGGAAAGATGAAAGATGAAACAATGCGGAAAGATGAAAGATGAAACAATGCGGAAAGATGAAAGATGAAACAATGCGGAAAGATGAAAGATGAAACAATGCGGAAAGATGAAAGATGAAACAATGCGGAAAGATGAAAGATGAAACAATGCGGAAAGATGAAAGATGAAACAATGCGGAAAGATGAAAGATGAAACAATGCGGAAAGATGAAACAATCCGGAAAGATGAAACAATGCGGAAAGATGAAAGATGAAAGAATGCGGAAAGATGAAATATGAAACAATGCGGAAAGATGAAAGATGAAAGAATGCGGAAAGATGAAAGATGAAACAATGCGGAAAGATGAAAGATGAAACAATGCGGAAAGATGAAAGATGAAACAATGCGGAAAGATGAAAGATGAAACAATGCGGAAAGATGAAAGATGAAACAATGCGGAAAGATGAAACAATGCGGAAAGATGAAAGATGAAAGAATGCGGAAAGATGAAATATGAAACAATGCGGAAAGATGAAAGATGAAAGAATGCGGAAAGATGAAAGATGAAAGAATGCGGAAAGATGAAAGATGAAACAATGCGGAAAGATGAAAGATGAAACAATGCGGAAAGATGAAAGATGAAACAATGCGGAAAGATGAAACATGAAAGAATGCGGAAGATGAAAGATGAAACAATGCGGAAAGATGAATGATGAAACAATGCGGAAAGATGAAAGATGAAACAATGCGGAAAGATGAAACATGAAACAATGCGGAAAGATGAAAGATGAAACAATGCGGAAAGATGAAAGATGAAAGAATGCGGAAGATGAAAGATGAAACAATGCGGAAAGATGAAAGATGAAACAATGCGGAAAGATGAAAGATGAAACAATGCGGAAAGATGAAAGATGAAACAATGCGGAAAGATGAAAGATGAAACAATGCGGAAAGATGAAAGATGAAACAATGCGGAAAGATGAAAGATGAAACAATGCGGAAAGATGAAAGATGAAACAATGCGGAAAGATGAAAGATGAAACAATGCGGCAAGATGAAAGATGAAACAATGCGGAAAGATGAAAGATGAAACAATGCGGAAAGATGAAAGATGAAACAATGCGGAAAGATGAAAGATGAAACAATGCGGAAAGATGAAAGATGAAACAATGCGGAAAGATGAAAGATTAAACAATGCGGAAAGATGAAAGATGAAACAATTCGGAAAGATGAAAGATGAAACAATGCGGAAAGATGAAAGATGAAACAATGCGGAAAGATGAAAGATGAAACAATGCGGAAAGATGAAAGATGAAACAATGCGGAAAGATGAAAGATGAAACAATGCGGAAAGATGAAAGATGAAACAATGCGGAAAGATGAAAGATGAAACAATGCGGAAAGATGAAAGATGAAACAATGCGGAAAGATGAAAGATGAAACAATGCGGAAGATGCAAGATGAAACAATGATGAAAGATGAAACAATGCGGAAAGATGAAAGATGAAACAATGCGGAAAGATGAAAGATGAAACAATGCGGAAAGATGAAAGATGAAACAATGCGGAAAGATGAAAGATGAAACAATGCGGAAAGATGAAAGATGAAACAATGCGGAAAGATGAAAGATGAAACTATGCCGAAAGATGAAAGATGAAAGAATGCGGAAAGATGAAAGATGAAACAATGCGGAAAGATGAAAGATGAAACAATGCGGAAAGATGAAAGATGAAACAATGCGGAAAGATGAAAGATGAAACAATGCGGAAAGATGAAAGATGAAACAATGCGGAAAGATGAAAGATGAAACAATGCGGAAAGATGAAAGATGAAACAATGCGGAAAGATGAAAGATGAAACAATGCGGAAAGATGAAAGATGAAACAATTCGGAAAGATGAAAGATGAAACAATGCGGAAAGATGAAAGATGAAACAATGCGGAAAGATGAAAGATGAAACAATGCGGAAAGATGAAAGATGAAACAATGCGGAAAGATGAAAGATGAAACAATGCGGAAAGATCAAGATGAAACAATTCGGAAAGATGAAAGATGAAAGATGAAACAATGCGGAAAGATGAAAGATGAAACAATGCGGAAAGATGAAAGATGAAAAAATGCGGAAAGATGAAAGATGAAACAATGCGGAAAGATGAAAGATGAAACAATGCGGAAAGATGAAAGATGAAACAATGCGGAAAGATGAAAGATGAAACAATGCGGAAAGATGAAAGATGAAACAATGCGGAAAGATGAAACAATGCGGAAAGATGAAAGATGAAACAATGCGGAAAGATGAAAGATGAAACAATGCGGAAAGATGAAAGATGAAACAATGCGGAAAGATGAAACATTGCGGAAAGATGAAACAATGCGGAAAGATGAAAGATGAAACAATGCGGAAAGATCAAGATGAAACAATTCGGAAAGATGAAAGATGAAAGATGAAACAATGCGGAAAGATGAAAGATGAAACAATGCGGAAAGATGAAAGACGAAAAAATTCGGAAAGATGAAAGATGAAACAATGCGGAAAGATGAAAGATGAAACAATGCGGAAAGATGAAAGATGAAACAATGCGGAAAGATGAAACAATGCGGAAAGATGAAACAATGCGGAAAGATGAAACAATGCGGAAAGATGAAAGATGAAAGAATGCGGAAGATGAAAGATGAAACAATGCGGAAAGATGAAACAATGCGGAAAGATGAAAGATGTAACAATGCGGAAAGATGAAAGATGAAACAATGCGGAAAGATGAAAGATGAAACAATGCGGAAAGATGAAAGATGAAACAATGCGGAAAGATGAAAGATGAAACAATGCGGAAAGATGAAAGATGAAACAATGCGGAAAGATGAAAGATGAAACAATGCGGAAAGATGAAAGATGAAACAATGCGGAAAGATGAAAGATGAAACAATGCGGAAAGATGAAAGATGAAACAATGCGGAAAGATGAAAGATGAAACAATGCGGAAAGATGAAAGATGAAACAATGCGGAAAGATGAAAGATGAAACAATGCGGAAAGATGAAAGATGAAACAATGCGGAAAGATGAAAGATGAAACAATGCGGAAAGATGAAAGATGAAACAATGCGGAAAGATGAAAGATGAAACAATGCGGAAAGATGAAACAATGCGGAAAGATGAAACAATGCGGAAAGATGAAACAATGCGGAAAGATGAAACAATGCGGAAAGATGAAACAATGCGGAAAGATGAAACAATGCGGAAAGATGAAACAATGCGGAAAGATGAAACAATGCGGAAAGATGAAACAATGCGGAAAGATGAAACAATGCGGAAAGATGAAACAATGCGGAAAGATGAAACAATGCGGAAAGATGAAAGATGAAAAAATGCGGAAAGATGAAAGATGAAACAATGCGGAAAGATGAAAGATGAAACAATGCGGAAAGATGAAAGATGAAACAATGCGGAAAGATGAAAGATGAAACAATGCGGAAAGATGAAAGATGAAACAATGCGGAAAGATGAAACAATGCGGAAAGATGAAACAATGCGGAAAGATGAAACAATGCGGAAAGATGAAACAATGCGCAAAGATGAAACAATGCGGAAAGATGAAACAATGCGGAAAGATGAAACAATGCGGAAAGATGAAACAATGCGGAAAGATGAAACAATGCGGAAAGATGAAACAATGCGGAAAGATGAAACAATGCGGAAAGATGAAACAATGCGGAAAGATGAAACAATGCGGAAAGATGAAACAATGCGGAAAGATGAAACAATGCGGAAAGATGAAACAATGCGGAAAGATGAAACAATGCGGAAAGATGAAAGATGAAAGAATGCGGAAAGATGAAAGATGAAACAATGCGGAAAGATGAAAGATGAAACAATGCGGAAAGATGAAAGATGAAAAAATGCGGAAAGATGAAAGATGAAAGAATGCGGAAAGATGAAAGATGAAACAATGCGGAAAGATGAAAGATGAAACAATGCGGAAAGATGAAACAATGCGGAAAGATGAAAGATGAAAAAATGCGGAAAGATGAAAAATGAAACAATGCGGAAAGATGAAAGATGAAAGAATGCGGAAGATGAAAGATGAAACAATGCGGAAAGATGAAAGATGAAACATTGCGGAAAGATGAAAGATGAAACAATGCGGAAAGATGAAAGCTGAAAGAATGCGGAAAGATGAAAGATGAAACAATGCGGAAAGATGAAAGATGAAACAATGCGGAAAGATGAAAGATGAAACAATGCGGAAAGATGAAAGATGAAAGAATGCGGGAAGATGAAAGATGAAACAATGCGGAAAGATGAAAGATGAAACAATGCGGAAAGATGAAAGATGAAACAATGCGGAAAGATGAAAGATGAAAAAATGCGGAAAGATGAAAGATGAAACAATGCGGAAAGATGAAAGATGAAAGAATGCGGAAGATGAAAGATGAAACAATTCGGAAAGATGAAACAATGCGGAAAGATGAAAGATGAAACAATGCGGAAAGATGAAAGATGAAAAAATGCGGAAAGATGAAAGATGAAACAATGCGGAAAGATGAAAGATGAGAGAATGCGGAAGATGAAAGATGAAACAATGCGGAAAGATGAAAGATGAAACAATGCGGAAAGATGAAAGATGAAACAATGCGGAAAGATGAAAGATGAAACAATGCGGAAAGATGAAAGATGAAACAATGCGGAAAGATGAAAGATGAAACAATGCGGAAAGATGAAAGATGAAACAATGCGGAAAGATGAAACAATGCGGAAAGATGAAAGATGAAACAATGCGGAAAGATGAAAGATGAAAAAATGCGGAAAGATGAAAGATGAAACAATGCGGAAAGATGAAAGATGAAAGAATGCGGAAGATGAAAGATGAAACAATGCGGAAACATGAAACAATGCGGAAAGATGAAACAATGCGGAAAGATGAAACAATGCGGAAAGATGAAAGATGAAACAATGCGGAAAGATGAAAGATGAAAAAATGCGGAAAGATGAAAGATGAAACAATGCGGAAAGATGAAAGATGAAACAATGCGGAAAGATGAAAGATGAAACAATGCGGAAAGATGAAAAATGAAACAATGGGGAAAGATGAAAGATGAAACAATGCGGAAAGATGAAACAATGCGGAAAGATGAAACAATGCGGAAAGATGAAACAATGCGGAAAGATGAAACAATGCGGAAAGATGAAACAATGCGGAAAGATGAAACAATGCGGAAAGATGAAACAATGCGGAAAGATGAAACAATGCGGAAAGATGAAACAATGCGGAAAGATGAAAGATGAAAGAATGCGGAAAGATGAAAGATGAAACAATGCGGAAAGATGAAAGATGAAACAATGCGGAAAGATGAAAGATGAAACAATGCGGAAAGATGAAAGATGAAACAATGCGGAAAGATGAAACAATGCGGAAAGATGAAACAATGCGGAAAGATGAAACAATGCGGAAAGATGAAACAATGCGGAAAGATGAAACAATGCGGAAAGATGAAACAATGCGGAAAGATGAAACAATGCGGAAAGATGAAACAATGCGGAAAGATGAAACAATGCGGAAAGATGAAACAATGCGGAAAGATGAAACAATGCGGAAAGATGAAACAATGCGGAAAGATGAAACAATGCGGAAAGATGAAACAATGCGGAAAGATGAAACAATGCGGAAAGATGAAACAATGCGGAAAGATGAAACAATGCGGAAAGATGAAACAATGCGGAAAGATGAAACAATGCGGAAAGATGAAACAATGCGGAAAGATGAAACAATGCGGAAAGATGAAACAATGCGGAAAGATGAAACAATGCGGAAAGATGAAACAATGCGGAAAGATGAAACAATGCGGAAAGATGAAACAATGCGGAAAGATGAAACAATGCGGAAAGATGAAACAATGCGGAGAGATGAAAGATGAAACAATGCGGAAAGATGAAAGATGAAACAATGCGGAAAGATGAAAGATGAAAAAATGCGGAAAAATGAAAGATGAAACAATGCGGAAAGATGAAAGATGAAAGAATGCGGAAGATGAAAGATGAAACAATGCGGAAAGATGAAACAATGCGGAAAGATGAAAGATGAAACAATGCGGAAAGATGAAAGATGAAAGAATGCGGAAAGATGAAAGATGAAACAATGCGGAAAGATGAAAGATGAAACAATGCGGAAAGATGAAACAATGCGGAAAGATGAAACAATGCGGAAAGATGAAACAATGCGGAAAGATGAAAGATGAAACAATACAGAAAGATGAAAGATGAAAAAATGCGGAAAGATGAAAGATGAAACAATGCGGAAAGATGAAAGATGAAAAAATGCGGAAAGATGAAAGATGAAACAATGCGGAAAGATGAAAAATGAAAGAATGCGGAAGATGAAAGATGAAACAATGCGGAAAGATGAAAGATGAAACATTGCGGAAAGATGAAAGATGAAACAATGCGGAAAGATGAAAGCTGAAAGAATGCGGAAAGATGAAAGATGAAACAATGCGGAAAGATGAAAGATGAAACAATGCGGAAAGATGAAAGATGAAACAATGCGGAAAGATGAAAGATGAAAGAATGCGGAAAGATGAAAGATGAAACAATGCGGAAAGATGAAAGATGAAACAATGCGGAAAGATGAAAGATGAAACAATGCGGAAAGATGAAAGATGAAAAAATGCGGAAAGATGAAAGATGAAACAATGCGGAAAGATGAAAGATGAAAGAATGCGGAAGATGAAAGATGAAACAATTCGGAAAGATGAAACAATGCGGAAAGATGAAAGATGAAACAATGCGGAAAGATGAAAGATGAAAAAATGCGGAAAGATGAAAGATGAAACAATGCGGAAAGATGAAAGATGAGAGAATGCGGAAGATGAAAGATGAAACAATGCGGAAAGATGAAAGATGAAACAATGCGGAAAGATGAAAGATGAAACAATGCGGAAAGATGAAAGATGAAACAATGCGGAAAGATGAAAGATGAAACAATGCGGAAAGATGAAAGATGAAACAATGCGGAAAGATGAAAGATGAAACAATGCGGAAAGATGAAAGATGAAACAATGCGGAAAGATGAAACAATGCGGAAAGATGAAAGATGAAACAATGCGGAAAGATGAAAGATGAAAAAATGCGGAAAGATGAAAGATGAAACAATGCGGAAAGATGAAAGATGAAAGAATGCGGAAGATGAAAGATGAAACAATGCGGAAACATGAAACAATGCGGAAAGATGAAACAATGCGGAAAGATGAAACAATGCGGAAAGATGAAAGATGAAACAATGCGGAAAGATGAAAGATGAAACAATGCGGAAAGATGAAAGATGAAAAAATTCGGAAAGATGAAAGATGAAACAATGCGGAAAGATGAAAGATGAAAAAATTCGGAAAGATGAAAGATGAAAGAATGCGGAAGATGAAAGATGAAACAATGCGGAAAGATGAAAGATGAAACAATGCGGAAAGATGAAAGATGAAACAATGCGGAAAGATGAAACATTGCGGAAAGATGAAACAATGCGGAAAGATGAAACAATGCGGAAAGATGAAAGATGAAACAATGCGGAAAGATGAAAGATGAAACAATGCGGAAAGATGAAAGATGAAAAAATGCGGAAAGATGAAAGATGAAACAATGCGGAAAGATGAAAGATGAAAAAATTCGGAAAGATGAAAGATGAAAGAATGCGGAAGATGAAAGATGAAACAATGCGGAAAGATGGAAGATGAAACAATGCGGAAAGATGAAAGATGAAACAATGCGGAAAGATGAAAGATGAAAAAATGCGGAAAGATGAAAGATGAAACAATGCGGAAAGATGAAAGATGAAACAATGCGGAAAGATGAAAGATGAAAGTATGCGGAAAGATGAAAGATGAAACAATGCGGAAAGATGAAAGATGAAACAATGCGGAAAGATGAAAGATGAAACAATGCGGAAAGATGAAAGATGAAACAATGCGGAAAGATGAAAGATGAAACAATGCGGAAAGATGAAACAATGCGGAAAGATGAAAGATGAAACAATGCGGAAAGATGAAACAATGCGGAAAGATGAAACAATGCGGAAAGATGAAAGATGAAACAATGCGGAAAGATGAAAGATGAAAAAATGCGGAAAGATGAAAGATGAAACAATGCGGAAAGATGAAAGATGAAAGAATGCGGAAGATGAAAGATGAAAGATGAAACAATGCGGAAAGATTAAAGATGAAACAATGCGGAAAGATGAAAGATGAAACAATGCGGAAAGATGAAAGATGAAACAATGCGGAAAGATGAAAGATGAAACAATGCGGAAAGATGAAAGATGAAACAATGAGGAAAGATGAAAGATGAAACAATGCGGAAAGATGAAACAATGCGGAAAGATGAAAGATGAAACAATGCGGAAAGATGAAAGATGAAAAAATGCGGAAAGATGAAATATGAAACAATGCGGAAAGATGAAAGATGAAACAATGCGGAAAGATGAAAGATGAAACAATGCGGAAAGATGAAAGATGAAACAATGCGGAAAGATGAAAGATGAAACAATGCGGAAAGATGAAAGATGAAACAATGCGGAAAGATGAAAGATGAAACAATGCGGAAAGATGAAAGATGAAACAATGCGGAAAGATCAAGATGAAACAATTCGGAAAGATGAAAGATGAAAGATGAAACAATGCGGAAAGATGAAAGATGAAACAATGCGGAAAGATGAAAGATGAAAAAATGCGGAAAAATGAAAGATGAAACAATGCGGAAAGATGAAAGATGAAACAATGCGGAAAGATGAAAGATGAAACAATGCGGAAAGATGAAAGATGAAACAATGCGGAAAGATGAAAGATGAAACAATGCGGAAAGATGAAAGATGAAAAAATGCGGAAAGATGAAAGATGAAACAATGCGGAAAGATGAAAGATGAAACAATGCGGAAAGATGAAAGATGAAACAATGCGGAAAGATGAAAGATGAAAGAATGCGGAAAGATGAAAGATGAAACAATGCTTAAAGATGAAAGATGAAACAATGCGGAAAGATGAAAGATGAAACAATGCGGAAAGATGAAAGATGAAACAATGCGGAAAGATGAAAGATGAAACAATGCGGAAAGATGAAAGATGAAACAATGCGGAAAGATGAAAGATGAAAGAATGCGGAAGATGAAAGATGAAAGATGAAACAATGCGGAAAGATTAAAGATGAAACAATGCGGAAAGATGAAAGATGAAACAATGCGGAAAGATGAAAGATGAAACAATGCGGAAAGATGAAAGATGAAACAATGCGGAAAGATGAAAGATGAAACAATGAGGAAAGATGAAAGATGAAACAATGCGGAAAGATGAAACAATGCGGAAAGATGAAAGATGAAACAATGCGGAAAGATGAAAGATGAAAAAATGCGGAAAGATGAAATATGAAACAATGCGGAAAGATGAAAGATGAAACAATGCGGAAAGATGAAAGATGAAACAATGCGGAAAGATGAAAGATGAAACAATGCGGAAAGATGAAAGATGAAACAATGCGGAAAGATGAAAGATGAAACAATGCGGAAAGATGAAAGATGAAACAATGCGGAAAGATGAAAGATGAAACAATGCGGAAAGATCAAGATGAAACAATTCGGAAAGATGAAAGATGAAAGATGAAACAATGCGGAAAGATGAAAGATGAAACAATGCGGAAAGATGAAAGATGAAAAAATGCGGAAAGATGAAAGATGAAACAATGCGGAAAGATGAAAGATGAAACAATGCGGAAAGATGAAAGATGAAACAATGCGGAAAGATGAAAGATGAAACAATGCGGAAAGATGAAAGATGAAACAATGCGGAAAGATGAAACAATGCGGAAAGATGAAAGATGAAACAATGCGGAACGATGAAAGATGAAACAATGCGGAAAGATGAAAGATGAAACAATGCGGAAAGATGAAACAATGCGGAAAGATGAAACAATGCGGAAAGATGAAACAATGCGGAAAGATGAAAGATGAAACAATGCGGAAAGATCAAGATGAAACAATTCGGAAAGATGAAAGATGAAAGATGAAACAATGCGGAAAGATGAAAGATGAAACAATGCGGAAAGATGAAAGACGAAAAAATTCGGAAAGATGAAAGATGAAACAATGCGGAAAGATGAAAGATGAAACAATGCGGAAAGATGAAAGATGAAACAATGCGGAAAGATGAAACAATGCGGAAAGATGAAACAATGCGGAAAGATGAAACAATGCGGAAAGATGAAAGATGAAACAATGCGGAAAGATGAAACAATGCGGAAAGATGAAACAATGCGGAAAGATGAAACAATGCGGAAAGATGAAACAATGCGGAAAGATGAAACAATGCGGAAAGATGAAACAATGCGGAAAGATGAAAGATGAAAGAATGCGGAAGATGAAAGATGAAACAATGCGGAAAGATGAAACAATGCGGAAAGATGAAAGATGTAACAATGCGGAAAGATGAAAGATGAAACAATGCGGAAAGATGAAAGATGAAACAATGCGGAAAGATGAAAGATGAAACAATGCGGAAAGATGAAAGATGAAACAATGCGGAAAGATGAAAGATGAAACAATGCGGAAAGATGAAAGATGAAACAATGCGGAAAGATGAAAGATGAAACAATGCGGAAAGATGAAAGATGAAACAATGCGGAAAGATGAAAGATGAAACAATGCGGAAAGATGAAAGATGAAACAATGCGGAAAGATGAAAGATGAAACAATGCGGAAAGATGAAAGATGAAACAATGCGGAATGATGAAAGATGAAACAATGCGGAAAGATGAAAGATGAAACAATGCGGAAAGATGAAAGATGAAACAATGCGGAAAGATGAAACAATGCGGAAAGATGAAACAATGCGGAAAGATGAAACAATGCGGAAAGATGAAACAATGCGGAAAGATGAAACAATGCGGAAAGATGAAACAATGCGGAAAGATGAAAGATGAAAGAATGCGGAAAGATGAAACAATGCGGAAAGATGAAAGATGAAAGAATGCGGAAAGATGAAATATGAAACAATGCGGAAAGATGAAAGATGAAAGAATGCGGAAAGATGAAAGATGAAACAATGCGGAAAGATGAAAGATGAAACAATGCGGAAAGATGAAAGATGAAACAATGCGGAAAGATGAAAGATGAAAAAATGCGGAAAGATGAAAGATGAAACAATGCGGAAAGATGAAAGATGAAACAATGCGGAAAGATGAAAGATGAAACAATGCGGAAAGATGAAAGATGAAACAATGCGGAAAGATGAAAGATGAAAGAATGCGGAAGATGAAAGATGAAACAATGCGGAAAGATGAATGATGAAACAATGCGGAAAGATGAAAGATGAAACAATGCGGAAAGATGAAACAATGCGGAAAGATGAAACAATGCGGAAAGATGAAACAATGCGGAAAGATGAAACAATGCGGAAAGATGAAACAATGCGGAAAGATGAAACAATGCGGAAAGATGAAAGATGAAACAATGCGGAAAGATGAAAGATGAAAAAATGCGGAAAGATGAAAGATGAAACAATGCAGAAAGATGAAAGATGAAAAAATGCGGAAAGATGAAAGATGAAACAATGCGGAAAGATGAAAGATGAAAGAATGCGGAAGATGAAAGATGAAACAATGCGGAAAGATGGAAGATGAAACAATGCGGAAAGATAAAAGATGAAAGAATGCGGAAATATGAAAGATGAAACAATGCGGAAAGATGAAAGATGAAACAATGCGGAAAGATGAAAGATGAAACAATGCGGAAAGATGAAAGATGAAACAATGAGGAAAGATGAAACAATGCGGAAAGATCAAGATGAAACAATTCGGAAAGATGAAAGATGAAAGATGAAACAATGCGGAAAGATGAAAGATTAAACAATGCGGAAAGATGAAAGATGAAAAAATGCGGAAAGATGAAAGATGAAACAATGCGGAAAGATGAAAGATGAAACAATGCGGAAAGATGAAAGATGAAACAATGCGGAAAGCTGAAACAATGCGGAAAGATGAAACAATGCGGAAAGATGAAAGATGAAACAATGCGGAAAGATGAAAGATGAAACAATGCGGAAAGATGAAAGATGAAACAATGCGGAAAGATGAAACAATGCGGAAAGATGAAACAATGCGGAAAGATGAAACAATGCGGAAAGATGAAAGATGAAAGAATGCGGAAGATGAAAGATGAAACAATGCGGAAAGATGAAACAATGCGGAAAGATGAAAGATATAACAATGCGGAAAGATGAAAGATGAAACAATGCGGAAAGATGAAAGATGAAACAATGCGGAAAGATGAAAGATGAAACAATGCGGAAAGATGAAAGATGAAACAATGCGGAAAGATGAAAGATGAAACAATGCGGAAAGATGAAAGATGAAACAATGCGGAAAGATGAAAGATGAAACAATGCGGAAAGATGAAAGATGAAACAATGCGGAAAGATGAAAGATGAAACAATGCGGAAAGATGAAAGATGAAACAATGCGGAAAGATGAAAGATGAAACAATGCGGAAAGATGAAAGATGAAACAATGCGGAAAGATGAAACAATCCGGAAAGATGAAACAATGCGGAAAGATGAAAGATGAAAGAATGCGGAAAGATGAAATATGAAACAATGCGGAAAGATGAAAGATGAAAGAATGCGGAAAGATGAAAGATGAAACAATGCGGAAAGATGAAAGATGAAACAATGCGGAAAGATGAAAGATGAAACAATGCGGAAAGATGAAAGATGAAACAATGCGGAAAGATGAAAGATGAAACAATGCGGAAAGATGAAACAATGCGGAAAGATGAAAGATGAAAGAATGCGGAAAGATGAAATATGAAACAATGCGGAAAGATGAAAGATGAAAGAATGCGGAAAGATGAAAGATGAAAGAATGCGGAAAGATGAAAGATGAAACAATGCGGAAAGATGAAAGATGAAACAATGCGGAAAGATGAAAGATGAAACAATGCGGAAAGATGAAACATGAAAGAATGCGGAAGATGAAAGATGAAACAATGCGGAAAGATGAATGATGAAACAATGCGGAAAGATGAAAGATGAAACAATGCGGAAAGATGAAAGATGAAACAATGCGGAAAGATGAAAGATGAAACAATGCGGAAAGATGAAACAATGCGGAAAGATGAAACAATGCGGAAAGATGAAACAATGCGGAAAGATGAAAGATGAAAGAATGCGGAAGATGAAAGATGAAACAATGCGGAAAGATGAAACAATGCGGAAAGATGAAAGATGTAACAATGCGGAAAGATGAAAGATGAAACAATGCGGAAAGATGAAAGATGAAACAATGCGGAAAGATGAAAGATGAAACAATGCGGAAAGATGAAAGATGAAACAATGCGGAAAGATGAAAGATGAAACAATGCGGAAAGATGAAAGATGAAACAATGCGGAAAGATGAAAGATGAAACAATGCGGAAAGATGAAAGATGAAACAATGCGGAAAGATGAAAGATGAAAGAATGCGGAAAGATGAAAGATGAAACAATGCGGAAAGATGAAAGATGAAACAATGCGGAAAGATGAAAGATGAAAGAATGCGGAAAGATGAAAGATGAAACAATGCGGAAAGATGAAAGATGAAACAATGCGGAAAGATGAAACAATGCGGAAAGATGAAACAATGCGGAAAGATGAAACAATGCGGAAATATGAAACAATGCGGAAAGATGAAAGATGAAAGAATGCGGAAAGATGAAAGATGAAAGAATGCGGAAAGATGAAAGATGAAACAATGCGGAAAGATGAAGGATGAAACAATGCGGAAAGATGAAAGATGAAACAATGCGGAAAGATGAAACATGAAAGAATGCGGAAGATGAAAGATGAAACAATGCGGAAAGATGAATGATGAAACAATGCGGAAAGATGAAAGATGAAACAATGCGGAAAGATGAAAGATGAAACAATGCGGAAAGATGAAAGATGAAACAATGCGGAAAGATGAAACAATGCGGAAAGATGAAACAATGCGGAAAGATGAAACAATGCGGAAAGATGAAACAATGCGGAAAGATGAAAGATGAAAGAATG
The DNA here is from genome assembly GCA_949152435.1 of Gastracanthus pulcherrimus. Lineage (NCBI taxonomy): Eukaryota > Metazoa > Arthropoda > Insecta > Hymenoptera > Pteromalidae > Gastracanthus > Gastracanthus pulcherrimus. The sequence goes on along the minus strand of CASCKD010000041.1, from coordinate 519,501 downwards.
CGGAAGATGAAAGATGAAACAATGCGGAAAGATGAAACAATGCGGAAAGATGAAAGATGTAACAATGCGGAAAGATGAAAGATGAAACAATGCGGAAAGATGAAAGATGAAACAATGCGGAAAGATGAAAGATGAAACAATGCGGAAAGATGAAAGATGAAACAATGCGGAAAGATGAAAGATGAAACAATGCGGAAAGATGAAAGATGAAACAATGCGGAAAGATGAAAGATGAAACAATGCGGAAAGATGAAAGATGAAACAATGCGGAAAGATGAAAGATGAAACAATGCGGAAAGATGAAAGATGAAACAATGCGGAAAGATAAAAGATGAAAGAATGCGGAAAGATGAAAGATGAAACAATGCGGAAAGATGAAAGATGAAACAATGCGGAAAGATGAAACAATCCGGAAAGATGAAACAATGCGGAAAGATGAAAGATGAAAGAATGCGGAAAGATGAAATATGAAACAATGCGGAAAGATGAAAGATGAAAGAATGCGGAAAGATGAAAGATGAAACAATGCGGAAAGATGAAAGATGAAACAATGCGGAAAGATGAAAGATGAAACAATGCGGAAAGATGAAAGATGAAACAATGCGGAAAGATGAAAGATGAAACAATGCGGAAAGATGAAACAATGCGAAAAGATGAAAGATGAAAGAATGCGGAAAGATGAAATATGAAACAATGCGGAAAGATGAAAGATGAAAGAATGCGGAAAGATGAAAGATGAAAGAATGCGGAAAGATGAAAGATGAAACAATGCGGAAAGATGAAAGATGAAACAATGCGGAAAGATGAAAGATGAAACAATGCGGAAAGATGAAACATGAAAGAATGCGGAAGATGAAAGATGAAACAATGCGGAAAGATGAATGATGAAACAATGCGGAAAGATGAAAGATGAAACAATGCGGAAAGATGAAAGATGAAACAATGCGGAAAGATGAAAGATGAAACAATGCGGAAAGATGAAAGATGAAAGAATGCGGAAGATGAAAGATGAAACAATGCGGAAAGATGAAACAATGCGGAAAGATGAAAGATGAAACAATGCGGAAAGATGAAAGATGAAACAATGCGGAAAGATGAAAGATGAAACAATGCGGAAAGATGAAAGATGAAACAATGCGGAAAGATGAAAGATGAAACAATGCGGAAAGATGAAAGATGAAACAATGCGGAAAGATGAAAGATGAAACAATGCGGAAAGATGAAAGATGAAACAATGCGGCAAGATGAAAGATGAAACAATGCGGAAAGATGAAAGATGAAACAATGCGGAAAGATGAAAGATGAAACAATGCGGAAAGATGAAAGATGAAACAATGCGGAAAGATGAAAGATGAAACAATGCGGAAAGATGAAAGATTAAACAATGCGGAAAGATGAAAGATGAAACAATTCGGAAAGATGAAAGATGAAACAATGCGGAAAGATGAAAGATGAAACAATGCGGAAAGATGAAAGATGAAACAATGCGGAAAGATGAAAGATGAAACAATGCGGAAAGATGAAAGATGAAACAATGCGGAAAGATGAAAGATGAAACAATGCGGAAAGATGAAAGATGAAACAATGCGGAAAGATGAAAGATGAAACAATGCGGAAAGATGAAAGATGAAACAATGCGGAAGATGCAAGATGAAACAATGATGAAAGATGAAACAATGCGGAAAGATGAAAGATGAAACAATGCGGAAAGATGAAAGATGAAACAATGCGGAAAGATGAAAGATGAAACAATGCGGAAAGATGAAAGATGAAACAATGCGGAAAGATGAAAGATGAAACAATGCGGAAAGATGAAAGATGAAACTATGCCGAAAGATGAAAGATGAAAGAATGCGGAAAGATGAAAGATGAAACAATGCGGAAAGATGAAAGATGAAACAATGCGGAAAGATGAAAGATGAAACAATGCGGAAAGATGAAAGATGAAACAATGCGGAAAGATGAAAGATGAAACAATGCGGAAAGATGAAAGATGAAACAATGCGGAAAGATGAAAGATGAAACAATGCGGAAAGATGAAAGATGAAACAATGCGGAAAGATGAAAGATGAAACAATTCGGAAAGATGAAAGATGAAACAATGCGGAAAGATGAAAGATGAAACAATGCGGAAAGATGAAAGATGAAACAATGCGGAAAGATGAAAGATGAAACAATGCGGAAAGATGAAAGATGAAACAATGCGGAAAGATCAAGATGAAACAATTCGGAAAGATGAAAGATGAAAGATGAAACAATGCGGAAAGATGAAAGATGAAACAATGCGGAAAGATGAAAGATGAAAAAATGCGGAAAGATGAAAGATGAAACAATGCGGAAAGATGAAAGATGAAACAATGCGGAAAGATGAAAGATGAAACAATGCGGAAAGATGAAAGATGAAACAATGCGGAAAGATGAAAGATGAAACAATGCGGAAAGATGAAACAATGCGGAAAGATGAAAGATGAAACAATGCGGAAAGATGAAAGATGAAACAATGCGGAAAGATGAAAGATGAAACAATGCGGAAAGATGAAACATTGCGGAAAGATGAAACAATGCGGAAAGATGAAAGATGAAACAATGCGGAAAGATCAAGATGAAACAATTCGGAAAGATGAAAGATGAAAGATGAAACAATGCGGAAAGATGAAAGATGAAACAATGCGGAAAGATGAAAGACGAAAAAATTCGGAAAGATGAAAGATGAAACAATGCGGAAAGATGAAAGATGAAACAATGCGGAAAGATGAAAGATGAAACAATGCGGAAAGATGAAACAATGCGGAAAGATGAAACAATGCGGAAAGATGAAACAATGCGGAAAGATGAAACAATGCGGAAAGATGAAAGATGAAAGAATGCGGAAGATGAAAGATGAAACAATGCGGAAAGATGAAAGATGTAACAATGCGGAAAGATGAAAGATGAAACAATGCGGAAAGATGAAAGATGAAACAATGCGGAAAGATGAAAGATGAAACAATGCGGAAAGATGAAAGATGAAACAATGCGGAAAGATGAAAGATGAAACAATGCGGAAAGATGAAAGATGAAACAATGCGGAAAGATGAAAGATGAAACAATGCGGAAAGATGAAAGATGAAACAATGCGGAAAGATGAAAGATGAAACAATGCGGAAAGATGAAAGATGAAACAATGCGGAAAGATGAAAGATGAAACAATGCGGAAAGATGAAAGATGAAACAATGCGGAAAGATGAAAGATGAAACAATGCGGAAAGATGAAAGATGAAACAATGCGGAAAGATGAAACAATGCGGAAAGATGAAACAATGCGGAAAGATGAAACAATGCGGAAAGATGAAACAATGCGGAAAGATGAAACAATGCGGAAAGATGAAACAATGCGGAAAGATGAAAGATGAAAGAATGCGGAAAGATGAAATATGAAACAATGCGGAAAGATGAAAGATGAAAGAATGCGGAAAGATGAAAGATGAAACAATGCGGAAAGATGAAAGATGAAACAATGCGGAAAGATGAAAGATGAAACAATGCGGAAAGATGAAAGATGAAAAAATGCGGAAAGATGAAAGATGAAACAATGCGGAAAGATGAAAGATGAAACAATGCGGAAAGATGAAAGATGAAACAATGCGGAAAGATGAAAGATGAAACAATGCGGAAAGATGAAAGATGAAAGAATGCGGAAGATGAAAGATGAAACAATGCGGAAAGATGAATGATGAAACAATGCGGAAAGATGAAAGATGAAACAATGCGGAAAGATGAAACAATGCGGAAAGATGAAACTATGCGGAAAGATGAAACAATGCGGAAAGATGAAACAATGCGGAAAGATGAAACAATGCGGAAAGATGAAAGATGAAACAATGCGGAAAGATGAAAGATGAAAAAATGCGGAAAGATGAAAGATGAAACAATGCGGAAAGATGAAAGATGAAAAAATGCGGAAAGATGAAAGATGAAACAATGCGGAAAGATGAAAGATGAAAGAATGCGGAAGATGAAAGATGAAACAATGCGGAAAGATGGAAGATGAAACAATGCGGAAAGATAAAAGATGAAAGAATGCGGAAATATGAAAGATGAAACAATGCGGAAAGATGAAAGATGAAACAATGCGGAAAGATGAAAGATGAAACAATGCGGAAAGATGAAAGATGAAACAATGAGGAAAGATGAAAGATGAAACAATGCGGAAAGATCAAGATGAAACAATTCGGAAAGATGAAAGATGAAAGATGAAACAATGCGGAAAGATGAAAGATTAAACAATGCGGAAAGATGAAAGATGAAAAAATGCGGAAAGATGAAAGATGAAACAATGCGGAAAGATGAAAGATGAAACAATGCGGAAAGATGAAATATGAAACAATGCGGAAAGATGAAACAATGCGGAAAGATGAAAGATGAAACAATGCGGAAAGATGAAAGATGAAACAATGCGGAAAGATGAAAGATGAAACAATGCGGAAAGATGAAACAATGCGGAAAGATGAAACAATGCGGAAAGATGAAAGATGAAAGAATGCGGAAGATGAAAGATGAAACAATGCGGAAAGATGAAACAATGCGGAAAGATGAAAGATGTAACAATGCGGAAAGATGAAAGATGAAACAATGCGGAAAGATGAAAGATGAAACAATGCGGAAAGATGAAAGATGAAACAATGCGGAAAGATGAAAGATGAAACAATGCGGAAAGATGTAAGATGAAACAATGCGGAAAGATGAAAGATGAAACAATGCGGAAAGATGAAAGATGAAACAATGCGGAAAGATGAAAGATGAAACAATGCGGAAAGATGAAAGATGAAACAATGCGGAAAGATGAAAGATGAAACAATGCGGAAAGATGAAAGATGAAACAATGCGGAAAGATGAAACAATGCGGAAAGATGAAACAATGCGGAAAGATGAAAGATGAAAGAATGCGGAAAGATGAAATATGAAACAATGCGGAAAGATGAAAGATGAAAGAATGCGGAAAGATGAAAGATGAAACAATGCGGAAAGATGAAAGATGAAACAATGCGGAAAGATGAAAGATGAAACAATGCGGAAAGATGAAACATGAAAGAATGCGGAAGATGAAAGATGAAACAATGCGGAAAGATGAATGATGAAACAATGCGGAAAGATGAAAGATGAAACAATGCGGAAAGATGAAAGATGAAACAATGCGGAAAGATGAAAGATGAAACAATGCGGAAAGATGAAAGATGAAAGAATGCGGAAGATGAAAGATGAAACAATGCGGAAAGATGAAACAATGCGGAAAGATGAAAGATGAAACAATGCGGAAAGATGAAAGATGAAACAATGCGGAAAGATGAAAGATGAAAGAATGCGGAAAGATGAAAGATGAAACAATGCGGAAAGATGAAAGATGAAACAATGCGGAAAGATGAAAGATGAAACAATGCGGAAAGATGAAAGATGAAACAATGCGGAAAGATGAAAGATGAAACAATGCGGAAAGATGAAACAATGCGGAAAGATGAAAGATGAAACAATGCGGAAAGATGAAAGATGAAACAATGCGGAAAGATGAAAGATGAAACAATTCGGAAAGATGAAAGATGAAACAATGCGGAAAGATGAAAGATGAAACAATGCGGAAAGATGAAAGATGAAACAATGCGGAAAGATGAAAGATGAAAAAATGCGGAAAGATGAAAGATGAAAAAATGCGGAAAGATGAAAGATGAAAGAATGCGGAAAAATGAAAGATGAAACAACGCGGAAAGATGAAAGATGAAAGAATGCGGAAGATGAAAGATGAAACAATGCGGAAACATGAAACAATGTGGAAAGATGAAAGATGAAACAATGCGGAAAGATGAAAGATAAAACAATGCGGAAAGATGAAAGATGAAACAATGCGGAAAGATGAAAGATGAAACAATGCGGAAAGATGAAAGATGAAACAATGCGGAAAGATGAAAGATGAAACAATGCGGAAAGATGAAAGATGAAACAATGCGGAAAGATGAAAGATGAAACAATGCGGAAAGATGAAAGATGAAAGAATGCGGAAGATGAAAGATGAAACAATGCGGAAAGATGAAACAATGCGGAAAGATGAAAGATGAAACAATGCGGAAAGATGAAAGATGAAACAATGCGGAAAGATGAAAGATGAAACAATGCGGAAAGATGAAAGATGAAACAATGCGGAAAGATGAAAGATGAAACAATGCGGAAAGATGAAATATGAAACAATGCGGAAAGATGAAAGATGAAACAATGCGGAAAGATGAAAGATGAAACAATGCGGCAAGATGAAAGATGAAACAATGCGGAAAGATGAAAGATGAAACAATGCGGAAAGATGAAAGATGAAACAATGCGGAAAGATGAAAGATGAAACAATGCGGAAAGATGAAAGATGAAACAATGCGGAAAGATGAAAGATTAAACAATGCGGAAAGATGAAAGATGAAACAATTCGGAAAGATGAAAGATGAAACAATGCGGAAAGATGAAAGATGAAACAATGCGGAAAGATGAAAGATGAAACAATGCGGAAAGATGAAAGATGAAACAATGCGGAAAGATGAAAGATGAAACAATGCGGAAAGATGAAAGATGAAACAATGCGGAAAGATGAAAGATGAAACAATGCGGAAAGATGAAAGATGAAACAATGCGGAAAGATGAAAGATGAAACAATGCGGAAGATGCAAGATGAAACAATGATGAAAGATGAAACAATGCGGAAAGATGAAAGATGAAACAATGCGGAAAGATGAAAGATGAAACAATGCGGAAAGATGAAAGATGAAACAATGCGGAAAGATGAAAGATGAAACAATGCGGAAAGATGAAAGATGAAACAATGCGGAAAGATGAAAGATGAAACTATGCCGAAAGATGAAAGATGAAAGAATGCGGAAAGATGAAAGATGAAACAATGCGGAAAGATGAAAGATGAAACAATGCGGAAAGATGAAAGATGAAACAATGCGGAAAGATGAAAGATGAAACAATGCGGAAAGATGAAAGATGAAACAATGCGGAAAGATGAAAGATGAAACAATGCGGAAAGATGAAAGATGAAACAATGCGGAAAGATGAAAGATGAAACAATGCGGAAAGATGAAAGATGAAACAATTCGGAAAGATGAAAGATGAAACAATGCGGAAAGATGAAAGATGAAACAATGCGGAAAGATGAAAGATGAAACAATGCGGAAAGATGAAAGATGAAACAATGCGGAAAGATGAAAGATGAAACAATGCGGAAAGATCAAGATGAAACAATTCGGAAAGATGAAAGATGAAAGATGAAACAATGCGGAAAGATGAAAGATGAAACAATGCGGAAAGATGAAAGATGAAAAAATGCGGAAAGATGAAAGATGAAACAATGCGGAAAGATGAAAGATGAAACAATGCGGAAAGATGAAAGATGAAACAATGCGGAAAGATGAAAGATGAAACAATGCGGAAAGATGAAAGATGAAACAATGCGGAAAGATGAAACAATGCGGAAAGATGAAAGATGAAACAATGCGGAAAGATGAAAGATGAAACAATGCGGAAAGATGAAAGATGAAACAATGCGGAAAGATGAAACATTGCGGAAAGATGAAACAATGCGGAAAGATGAAAGATGAAACAATGCGGAAAGATCAAGATGAAACAATTCGGAAAGATGAAAGATGAAAGATGAAACAATGCGGAAAGATGAAAGATGAAACAATGCGGAAAGATGAAAGACGAAAAAATTCGGAAAGATGAAAGATGAAACAATGCGGAAAGATGAAAGATGAAACAATGCGGAAAGATGAAAGATGAAACAATGCGGAAAGATGAAACAATGCGGAAAGATGAAACAATGCGGAAAGATGAAACAATGCGGAAAGATGAAAGATGAAAGAATGCGGAAGATGAAAGATGAAACAATGCGGAAAGATGAAACAATGCGGAAAGATGAAAGATGTAACAATGCGGAAAGATGAAAGATGAAACAATGCGGAAAGATGAAAGATGAAACAATGCGGAAAGATGAAAGATGAAACAATGCGGAAAGATGAAAGATGAAACAATGCGGAAAGATGAAAGATGAAACAATGCGGAAAGATGAAAGATGAAACAATGCGGAAAGATGAAAGATGAAACAATGCGGAAAGATGAAAGATGAAACAATGCGGAAAGATGAAAGATGAAACAATGCGGAAAGATGAAAGATGAAAGAATGCGGAAGATGAAAGATGAAACAATGCGGAAAGATGAAACAATGCGGAAAGATGAAAGATGAAACAATGCGGAAAGATGAAAGATGAAACAATGCGGAAAGATGAAAGATGAAACAATGCGGAAAGATGAAAGATGAAACAATGCGGAAAGATGAAAGATGAAACAATGCGGAAAGATGAAAGATGAAACAATGCGGAAAGATGAAAGATGAAACAATGCGGAAAGATGAAAGATGAAACAATGCGGCAAGATGAAAGATGAAACAATGCGGAAAGATGAAAGATGAAACAATGCGGAAAGATGAAAGATGAAACAATGCGGAAAGATGAAAGATGAAACAATGCGGAAAGATGAAAGATGAAACAATGCGGAAAGATGAAAGATTAAACAATGCGGAAAGATGAAAGATGAAACAATTCGGAAAGATGAAAGATGAAACAATGCGGAAAGATGAAAGATGAAACAATGCGGAAAGATGAAAGATGAAACAATGCGGAAAGATGAAAGATGAAACAATGCGGAAAGATGAAAGATGAAACAATGCGGAAAGATGAAAGATGAAACAATGCGGAAAGATGAAAGATGAAACAATGCGGAAAGATGAAAGATGAAACAATGCGGAAAGATGAAAGATGAAACAATGCGGAAGATGCAAGATGAAACAATGATGAAAGATGAAACAATGCGGAAAGATGAAAGATGAAACAATGCGGAAAGATGAAAGATGAAACAATGCGGAAAGATGAAAGATGAAACAATGCGGAAAGATGAAAGATGAAACAATGCGGAAAGATGAAAGATGAAACAATGCGGAAAGATGAAAGATGAAACTATGCCGAAAGATGAAAGATGAAAGAATGCGGAAAGATGAAAGATGAAACAATGCGGAAAGATGAAAGATGAAACAATGCGGAAAGATGAAAGATGAAACAATGCGGAAAGATGAAAGATGAAACAATGCGGAAAGATGAAAGATGAAACAATGCGGAAAGATGAAAGATGAAACAATGCGGAAAGATGAAAGATGAAACAATGCGGAAAGATGAAAGATGAAACAATGCGGAAAGATGAAAGATGAAACAATTCGGAAAGATGAAAGATGAAACAATGCGGAAAGATGAAAGATGAAACAATGCGGAAAGATCAAGATGAAACAATTCGGAAAGATGAAAGATGAAAGATGAAACAATGCGGAAAGATGAAAGATGAAACAATGCGGAAAGATGAAAGATGAAAAAATGCGGAAAGATGAAAGATGAAACAATGCGGAAAGATGAAAGATGAAACAATGCGGAAAGATGAAAGATGAAACAATGCGGAAAGATGAAAGATGAAACAATGCGGAAAGATGAAAGATGAAACAATGCGGAAAGATGAAACAATGCGGAAAGATGAAAGATGAAACAATGCGGAAAGATGAAAGATGAAACAATGCGGAAAGATGAAAGATGAAACAATGCGGAAAGATGAAAGATGAAACAATGCGGAAAGATGAAACATTGCGGAAAGATGAAACAATGCGGAAAGATGAAAGATGAAACAATGCGGAAAGATCAAGATGAAACAATTCGGAAAGATGAAAGATGAAAGATGAAACAATGCGGAAAGATGAAAGATGAAACAATGCGGAAAGATGAAAGACGAAAAAATTCGGAAAGATGAAAGATGAAACAATGCGGAAAGATGAAAGATGAAACAATGCGGAAAGATGAAAGATGAAACAATGCGGAAAGATGAAACAATGCGGAAAGATGAAACAATGCGGAAAGATGAAACAATGCGGAAAGATGAAAGATGAAAGAATGCGGAAGATGAAAGATGAAACAATGCGGAAAGATGAAACAATGCGGAAAGATGAAAGATGTAACAATGCGGAAAGATGAAAGATGAAACAATGCGGAAAGATGAAAGATGAAACAATGCGGAAAGATGAAAGATGAAACAATGCGGAAAGATGAAAGATGAAACAATGCGGAAAGATGAAAGATGAAACAATGCGGAAAGATGAAAGATGAAACAATGCGGAAAGATGAAAGATGAAACAATGCGGAAAGATGAAAGATGAAACAATGCGGAAAGATGAAAGATGAAACAATGCGGAAAGATGAAAGATGAAACAATGCGGAAAGATGAAAGATGAAACAATGCGGAAAGATGAAAGATGAAACAATGCGGAAAGATGAAAGATGAAACAATGCGGAAAGATGAAAGATGAAACAATGCGGAAAGATGAAACAATGCGGAAAGATGAAACAATGCGGAAAGATGAAACAATGCGGAAAGATGAAACAATGCGGAAAGATGAAACAATGCGGAAAGATGAAACAATGCGGAAAGATGAAAGATGAAAGAATGCGGAAAGATGAAATATGAAACAATGCGGAAAGATGAAAGATGAAAGAATGCGGAAAGATGAAAGATGAAACAATGCGGAAAGATGAAAGATGAAACAATGCGGAAAGATGAAAGATGAAACAATGCGGAAAGATGAAAGATGAAAAAATGCGGAAAGATGAAAGATGAAACAATGCGGAAAGATGAAAGATGAAACAATGCGGAAAGATGAAAGATGAAACAATGCGGAAAGATGAAAGATGAAACAATGCGGAAAGATGAAAGATGAAAGAATGCGGAAGATGAAAGATGAAACAATGCGGAAAGATGAATGATGAAACAATGCGGAAAGATGAAAGATGAAACAATGCGGAAAGATGAAACAATGCGGAAAGATGAAACTATGCGGAAAGATGAAACAATGCGGAAAGATGAAACAATGCGGAAAGATGAAACAATGCGGAAAGATGAAAGATGAAACAATGCGGAAAGATGAAAGATGAAAAAATGCGGAAAGATGAAAGATGAAACAATGCGGAAAGATGAAAGATGAAAAAATGCGGAAAGATGAAAGATGAAACAATGCGGAAAGATGAAAGATGAAAGAATGCGGAAGATGAAAGATGAAACAATGCGGAAAGATGAAAGATGAAACAATGAGGAAAGATGAAAGATGAAACAATGCGGAAAGATCAAGATGAAACAATTCGGAAAGATGAAAGATGAAAGATGAAACAATGCGGAAAGATGAAAGATTAAACAATGCGGAAAGATGAAAGATGAAAAAATGCGGAAAGATGAAAGATGAAACAATGCGGAAAGATGAAAGATGAAACAATGCGGAAAGATGAAATATGAAACAATGCGGAAAGATGAAACAATGCGGAAAGATGAAAGATGAAACAATGCGGAAAGATGAAAGATGAAACAATGCGGAAAGATGAAAGATGAAACAATGCGGAAAGATGAAACAATGCGGAAAGATGAAACAATGCGGAAAGATGAAAGATGAAAGAATGCGGAAGATGAAAGATGAAACAATGCGGAAAGATGAAACAATGCGGAAAGATGAAAGATGTAACAATGCGGAAAGATGAAAGATGAAACAATGCGGAAAGATGAAAGATGAAACAATGCGGAAAGATGAAAGATGAAACAATGCGGAAAGATGAAAGATGAAACAATGCGGAAAGATGTAAGATGAAACAATGCGGAAAGATGAAAGATGAAACAATGCGGAAAGATGAAAGATGAAACAATGCGGAAAGATGAAAGATGAAACAATGCGGAAAGATGAAAGATGAAACAATGCGGAAAGATGAAAGATGAAACAATGCGGAAAGATGAAAGATGAAACAATGCGGAAAGATGAAACAATGCGGAAAGATGAAACAATGCGGAAAGATGAAAGATGAAACAATGCGGAAAGATGAAACAATGCGGAAAGATGAAACAATGCGGAAAGATGAAAGATGAAAGAATGCGGAAAGATGAAATATGAAAGAATGCGGAAAGATGAAAGATGAAACAATGCGGAAAGATGAAAGATGAAACAATGCGGAAAGATGAAAGATGAAACAATGCGGAAAGATGAAACATGAAAGAATGCGGAAGATGAAAGATGAAACAATGCGGAAAGATGAATGATGAAACAATGCGGAAAGATGAAAGATGAAACAATGCGGAAAGATGAAAGATGAAACAATGCGGAAAGATGAAAGATGAAACAATGCGGAAAGATGAAAGATGAAAGAATGCGGAAGATGAAAGATGAAACAATGCGGAAAGATGAAACAATGCGGAAAGATGAAAGATGAAACAATGCGGAAAGATGAAAGATGAAACAATGCGGAAAGATGAAAGATGAAAGAATGCGGAAAGATGAAAGATGAAACAATGCGGAAAGATGAAAGATGAAACAATGCGGAAAGATGAAAGATGAAACAATGCGGAAAGATGAAAGATGAAACAATGCGGAAAGATGAAAGATGAAACAATGCGGAAAGATGAAAGATGAAACAATGCGGAAAGATGAAAGATGAAACAATGCGGAAAGATGAAAGATGAAAGAATGCGGAAAGATGAAAGATGAAACAATGCGGAAAGATGAAAGATGAAACAATGCGGAAAGATGAAAGATGAAACAATGCGGAAAGATGAAACATGAAAGAATGCGGAAGATGAAAGATGAAACAATGCGGAAAGATGAATGATGAAACAATGCGGAAAGATGAAAGATGAAACAATGCGGAAAGATGAAAGATGAAACAATGCGGAAAGATGAAAGATGAAACAATGCGGAAAGATGAAAGATGAAAGAATGCGGAAGATGAAAGATGAAACAATGCGGAAAGATGAAACAATGCGGAAAGATGAAAGATGAAACAATGCGGAAAGATGAAAGATGAAACAATGCGGAAAGATGAAAGATGAAAGAATGCGGAAAGATGAAAGATGAAACAATGCGGAAAGATGAAAGATGAAACAATGCGGAAAGATGAAAGATGAAACAATGCGGAAAGATGAAAGATGAAACAATGCGGAAAGATGAAAGATGAAACAATGCGGAAAGATGAAAGATGAAACAATGCGGAAAGATGAAAGATGAAACAATGCGGAAAGATGAAAGATGAAACAATGCGGAAAGATGAAAGATGAAACAATTCGGAAAGATGAAAGATGAAACAATGCGGAAAGATGAAAGATGAAACAATGCGGAAAGATGAAAGATGAAACAATGCGGAAAGATGAAAGATGAAAAAATGCGGAAAGATGAAAGATGAAAAAATGCGGAAAGATGAAAGATGAAAGAATGCGGAAAAATGAAAGATGAAACAACGCGGAAAGATGAAAGATGAAAGAATGCGGAAGATGAAAGATGAAACAATGCGGAAACATGAAACAATGTGGAAAGATGAAAGATGAAACAATGCGGAAAGATGAAAGATAAAACAATGCGGAAAGATGAAAGATGAAACAATGCGGAAAGATGAAAGATGAAACAATGCGGAAAGATGAAAGATGAAACAATGCGGAAAGATGAAAGATGAAACAATGCGGAAAGATGAAAGATGAAACAATGCGGAAAGATGAAAGATGAAACAATGCGGAAAGATGAAAGATGAAACAATGCGGAAAGATGAAAGATGAAACAATTCGGAAAGATGAAAGATGAAACAATGCGGAAAGATGAAAGATGAAACAATGCGGAAAGATGAAAGATGAAACAATGCGGAAAGATGAAAGATGAAAAAATGCGGAAAGATGAAAGATGAAACAATGCGGAAAGATGAAAGATGAAAGAATGCGGAAAGATGAAAGATGAAACAATGCGGAAAGATGAAAGATGAAACAATGCGGAAAGATGAAAGATGAAACAATGCGGAAAGATGAAAGATGAAACAATGCGGAAAGATGAAAGATGAAACAATGCGGAAAGATGAAAGATGAAACAATGCGGAAAGATGAAACAATGCGGAAAGATGAAACAATGCGGAAAGATGAAACAATGCGGAAAGATGAAACAATGCGGAAAGATGAAACAATGCGGAAAGATGAAACAATGCGGAAAGATGAAACAATGCGGAAAGATGAAACAATGCGGAAAGATGAAACAATGCGGAAAGATGAAACAATGCGGAAAGATGAAAGATGAAACAATGCGGAAAGATGAAAGATGAAAAAATGCGGAAAGATGAAAGATGAAACAATGCGGAAAGATGAAAGATGAAACAATGCGGAAAGATGAAAGATGAAACAATGCGGAAAGATGAAAGATGAAACAATGCGGAAAGATGAAAGATGAAACAATGCGGAAAGATGAAACAATGCGGAAAGATGAAACAATGCGGAAAGATGAAACAATGCGGAAAGATGAAACAATGCGGAAAGATGAAACAATGCGCAAAGATGAAACAATGCGGAAAGATGAAACAATGCGGAAAGATGAAACAATGCGGAAAGATGAAAGATGAAACAATGCGGAAAGATGAAAGATGAAACAATGCGGAAAGATGAAAGATGAAACAATGCGGAAAGATGAAAGATGAAAGAATGCGGAAGAAGAAAGATGAAACAATGCGGAAAGATGAATGATGAAACAATGCGGAAAGATGAAAGATGAAACAATGCGGAAAGATGAAACAATGCGGAAAGATGAAACAATGCGGAAAGATGAAACAATGCGGAAAGATGAAACAATGCGGAAAGATGAAACAATGCGGAAAGATGAAACAATGCGGAAAGATGAAAGATGAAACAATGCGGAAAGATGAAAGATGAAAAAATGCGGAAAGATGAAAGATGAAACAATGCGGAAAGATGAAAGATGAAAAAATGCGGAAAGATGAAAGATGAAACAATGCGGAAAGATGAAAGATGAAAGAATGCGGAAGATGAAAGATGAAACAATGCGGAAAGATGGAAGATGAAACATGCGGAAAGATAAAAGATGAAAGAATGCGGAAATATGAAAGATGAAACAATGCGGAAAGATGAAAGATGAAACAATGCGGAAAGATGAAAGATGAAACAATGCGGAAAGATGAAAGATGAAACAATGAGGAAAGATGAAAGATGAAACAATGCGGAAAGATCAAGATGAAACAATTCGGAAAGATGAAAGATGAAAGATGAAACAATGCGGAAAGATGAAAGATTAAACAATGCGGAAAGATGAAAGATGAAAAAATGCGGAAAGATGAAAGATGAAACAATGCGGAAAGATGAAAGATGAAACAATGCGGAAAGATGAAAGATGAAACAATGCGGAAAGATGAAACAATGCGGAAAGATGAAAGATGAAACAATGCGGAAAGATGAAAGATGAAACAATGCGGAAAGATGAAAGATGAAACAATGCGGAAAGATGAAACAATGCGGAAAGATGAAACAATGCGGAAAGATGAAACAATGCGGAAAGATGAAACAATGCGGAAAGATGAAACAATGCGGAAAGATGAAACAATGCGGAAAGATGAAAGATGAAAGAATGCGGAAGATGAAAGATGAAACAATGCGGAAAGATGAAACAATGCGGAAAGATGAAAGATGTAACAATGCGGAAAGATGAAAGATGAAACAATGCGGAAAGATGAAAGATGAAACAATGCGGAAAGATGAAAGATGAAACAATGCGGAAAGATGAAAGATGAAACAATGCGGAAAGATGAAAGATGAAACAATGCGGAAAGATGAAAGATGAAACAATGCGGAAAGATGAAAGATGAAACAATGCGGAAAGATGAAAGATGAAACAATGCGGAAAGATGAAAGATGAAACAATGCGGAAAGATGAAAGATGAAACAATGCGGAAAGATGAAAGATGAAACAATGCGGAAAGATGAAAGATGAAACAATGCGGAAAGATGAAAGATGAAACAATGCGGAAAGATGAAACAATGCGGAAAGATGAAACAATGCGGAAAGATGAAAGATGAAAGAATGCGGAAAGATGAAATATGAAAGAATGCGGAAAGATGAAAGATGAAAGAATGCGGAAAGATGAAAGATGAAACAATGCGGAAAGATGAAAGATGAAACAATGCGGAAAGATGAAAGATGAAACAATGCGGAAAGATGAAACATGAAAGAATGCGGAAGATGAAAGATGAAACAATGCGGAAAGATGAATGATGAAACAATGCGGAAAGATGAAAGATGAAACAATGCGGAAAGATGAAAGATGAAACAATGCGGAAAGATGAAAGATGAAACAATGCGGAAAGATGAAAGATGAAAGAATGCGGAAGATGAAAGATGAAACAATGCGGAAAGATGAAACAATGCGGAAAGATGAAACAATGCGGAAAGATGAAAGATGAAACAATGCGGAAAGATGAAAGATGAAACAATGCGGAAAGATGAAAGATGAAACAATGCGGAAAGATGAAAGATGAAACAATGCGGAAAGATGAAAGATGAAACAATGCGGAAAGATGAAACAATGCGGAAAGATGAAACAATGCGGAAAGATGAAAGATGAAAGAATGCGGAACGATGAAAGATGAAACAATGCGGAAAGATGAAAGATGAAACAATGCGGAAAGATGAAAGATGAAACAATGCGGAAAGATGAAAGATGAAACAATGCGGAAAGATGAAAGATGAAACAATGCGGAAAGATGAAAGATGAAAGAATGCGGAAAGATGAAAGTTGAAACAATGCGGAAAGATGAAAGATGAAACAATGCGGAAAGATGAAAGATGAAACAATGCGGAAAGATGAAAGATGAAACAATGCGGAAAGATGAAAGATGAAACAATGCGGAAAGATGAAAGATGAAACAATGCGGAAAGATGAAAGATGAAACAATGCGGAAAGATGAAAGATGAAACAATGCGGAAAGATGAAAGATGAAACAATTCGGAAAGATGAAAGATGAAACAATGCGGAAAGATGAAAGATGAAACAATGCGGAAAGATGAAAGATGAAACAATGCGGAAAGATGAAAGATGAAAAAATGCGGAAAGATGAAAGATGAAAAAATGCGGAAAGATGAAAGATGAAAGAATGCGGAAAAATGAAAGATGAAACAACGCGGAAAGATGAAAGATGAAAGAATGCGGAAGATGAAAGATGAAACAATGCGGAAACATGAAACAATGTGGAAAGATGAAAGATGAAACAATGCGGAAAGATGAAAGATAAAACAATGCGGAAAGATGAAAGATGAAACAATGCGGAAAGATGAAAGATGAAACAATGCGGAAAGATGAAAGATGAAACAATGCGGAAAGATGAAAGATGAAACAATGCGGAAAGATGAAAGATGAAACAATGCGGAAAGATGAAAGATGAAACAATGCGGAAAGATGAAAGATGAAACAATGCGGAAAGATGAAAGATGAAACAATTCGGAAAGATGAAAGATGAAACAATGCGGAAAGATGAAAGATGAAACAATGCGGAAAGATGAAAGATGAAACAATGCGGAAAGATGAAAGATGAAAAAATGCGGAAAGATGAAAGATGAAACAATGCGGAAAGATGAAAGATGAAAGAATGCGGAAAGATGAAAGATGAAACAATGCGGAAAGATGAAAGATGAAACAATGCGGAAAGATGAAAGATGAAACAATGCGGAAAGATGAAAGATGAAACAATGCGGAAAGATGAAAGATGAAACAATGCGGAAAGATGAAAGATGAAACAATGCGGAAAGATGAAACAATGCGGAAAGATGAAACAATGCGGAAAGATGAAACAATGCGGAAAGATGAAACAATGCGGAAAGATGAAACAATGCGGAAAGATGAAACAATGCGGAAAGATGAAACAATGCGGAAAGATGAAACAATGCGGAAAGATGAAACAATGCGGAAAGATGAAACAATGCGGAAAGATGAAACAATGCGGAAAGATGAAACAATGCGGAAAGATGAAAGATGAAACAATGCGGAAAGATGAAAGATGAAAAAATGCGGAAAGATGAAAGATGAAACAATGCGGAAAGATGAAAGATGAAACAATGCGGAAAGATGAAAGATGAAACAATGCGGAAAGATGAAAGATGAAACAATGCGGAAAGATGAAAGATGAAACAATGCGGAAAGATGAAACAATGCGGAAAGATGAAACAATGCGGAAAGATGAAACAATGCGGAAAGATGAAACAATGCGCAAAGATGAAACAATGCGGAAAGATGAAACAATGCGGAAAGATGAAACAATGCGGAAAGATGAAACAATGCGGAAAGATGAAACAATGCGGAAAGATGAAACAATGCGGAAAGATGAAACAATGCGGAAAGATGAAACAATGCGGAAAGATGAAACAATGCGGAAAGATGAAACAATGCGGAAAGATGAAACAATGCGGAAAGATGAAACAATGCGGAAAGATGAAACAATGCGGAAAGATGAAACAATGCGGAAAGATGAAACAATGCGGAAAGATGAAACAATGCGGAAAGATGAAACAATGCGGAAAGATGAAAGATGAAAGAATGCGGAAAGATGAAAGATGAAACAATGCGGAAAGATGAAAGATGAAACAATGCGGAAAGATGAAAGATGAAAAAATGCGGAAAGATGAAAGATGAAAGAACGCGGAAAGATGAAAGATGAAACAATGCGGAAAGATGAAAGATGAAACAATGCGGAAAGATGAAACAATGCGGAAAGATGAAAGATGAAAAAATGCGGAAAGATGAAAAATGAAACAATGCGGAAAGATGAAAGATGAAAGAATGCGGAAGATGAAAGATGAAACAATGCGGAAAGATGAAAGATGAAACATTGCGGAAAGATGAAAGATGAAACAATGCGGAAAGATGAAAGCTGAAAGAATGCGGAAAGATGAAAGATGAAACAATGCGGAAAGATGAAAGATGAAACAATGCGGAAAGATGAAAGATGAAACAATGCGGAAAGATGAAAGATGAAAGAATGCGGAAAGATGAAAGATGAAACAATGCGGAAAGATGAAAGATGAAACAATGCGGAAAGATGAAAGATGAAACAATGCGGAAAGATGAAAGATGAAAAAATGCGGAAAGATGAAAGATGAAACAATGCGGAAAGATGAAAGATGAAAGAATGCGGAAGATGAAAGATGAAACAATTCGGAAAGATGAAACAATGCGGAAAGATGAAAGATGAAACAATGCGGAAAGATGAAAGATGAAAAAATGCGGAAAGATGAAAGATGAAACAATGCGGAAAGATGAAAGATGAGAGAATGCGGAAGATGAAAGATGAAACAATGCGGAAAGATGAAAGATGAAACAATGCGGAAAGATGAAAGATGAAACAATGCGGAAAGATGAAAGATGAAACAATGCGGAAAGATGAAAGATGAAACAATGCGGAAAGATGAAAGATGAAACAATGCGGAAAGATGAAACAATGCGGAAAGATGAAAGATGAAACAATGCGGAAAGATGAAACAATGCGGAAAGATGAAAGATGAAACAATGCGGAAAGATGAAAGATGAAAAAATGCGGAAAGATGAAAGATGAAACAATGCGGAAAGATGAAAGATGAAAGAATGCGGAAGATGAAAGATGAAACAATGCGGAAACATGAAACAATGCGGAAAGATGAAACAATGCGGAAAGATGAAACAATGCGGAAAGATGAAAGATGAAACAATGCGGAAAGATGAAAGATGAAACAATGCGGAAAGATGAAAGATGAAACAATGCGGAAAGATGAAAGATGAAACAATGCGGAAAGATGAAAGATGAAACAATGGGGAAAGATGAAAGATGAAACAATGCGGAAAGATGAAACAATGCGGAAAGATGAAACAATGCGGAAAGATGAAACAATGCGGAAAGATGAAACAATGCGGAAAGATGAAACAATGCGGAAAGATGAAACAATGCGGAAAGATGAAACAATGCGGAAAGATGAAACAATGCGGAAAGATGAAACAATGCGGAAAGATGAAAGATGAAACAATGCGGAAAGATGAAAGATGAAAGAATGCGGAAAGATGAAAGATGAAACAATGCGGAAAGATGAAAGATGAAACAATGCGGAAAGATGAAAGATGAAAGAATGCGGAAAGATGAAAGATGAAACAATGCGGAAAGATGAAAGATGAAACAATGCGGAAAGATGAAACAATGCGGAAAGATGAAACAATGCGGAAAGATGAAACAATGCGGAAAGATGAAACAATGCGGAAAGATGAAACAATGCGGAAAGATGAA
Source organism: Gastracanthus pulcherrimus (assembly GCA_949152435.1). Classification (NCBI taxonomy): domain Eukaryota; kingdom Metazoa; phylum Arthropoda; class Insecta; order Hymenoptera; family Pteromalidae; genus Gastracanthus; species Gastracanthus pulcherrimus. The sequence continues at coordinate 499,308 of CASCKD010000041.1, read as the reverse complement.
ACAATGCGGAAAGATGAAACAATGCGGAAAGATGAAACAATGCGGAAAGATGAAACAATGCGGAAAGATGAAACAATGCGGAAAGATGAAACAATGCGGAAAGATGAAACAATGCGGAAAGATGAAACAATGCGGAAAGATGAAACAATGCGGAAAGATGAAACAATGCGGAAAGATGAAACAATGCGGAAAGATGAAACAATGCGGAAAGATGAAACAATGCGGAAAGATGAAACAATGCGGAAAGATGAAACAATGCGGAAAGATGAAAGATGAAAGAATGCGGAAAGATGAAATATGAAACAATGCAGAAAGATGAAAGATGAAAGAATGCGGAAAGATGAAAGATGAAACAATGCGGAAAGATGAAAGATGAAACAATGCGGAAAGATGAAAGATGAAACAATGCGGAAAGATGAAAGATGAAAAAATGCGGAAAGATGAAAGATGAAACAATGCGGAAAGATGAAAGATGAAACAATGCGGAAAGATGAAAGATGAAACAATGCGGAAAGATGAAAGATGAAACAATTCGGAAAGATGAAAGATGAAAGAATGCGGAAGATGAAAGATGAAACAATGCGGAAAGATGAATGATGAAACAATGCGGAAAGATGAAAGATGAAACAATGCGGAAAGATGAAACAATGCGGAAAGATGAAACAATGCGGAAAGATGAAACAATGCGGAAAGATGAAACAATGCGGAAAGATGAAACAATGCGGAAAGATGAAAGATGAAACAATGCGGAAAGATGAAAGATGAAAAAATGCGGAAAGATGAAAGATGAAACAATGCGGAAAGATGAAAGATGAAAAAATGCGGAAAGATGAAAGATGAAACAATGCGGAAAGATGAAAGATGAAAGAATGCGGAAGATGAAAGATGAAACAATGCGGAAAGATGGAAGATGAAACAATGCGGAAAGATAAAAGATGAAAGAATGCGGAAATATGAAAGATGAAACAATGCGGAAAGATGAAAGATGAAACAATGCGGAAAGATGAAAGATGAAACAATGCGGAAAGATGAAAGATGAAACAATGAGGAAAGATGAAAGATGAAACAATGCGGAAAGATCAAGATGAAACAATTCGGAAAGATGAAAGATGAAAGATGAAACAATGCGGAAAGATGAAAGATTAAACAATGCGGAAAGATGAAAGATGAAAAAATGCGGAAAGATGAAAGATGAAACAATGCGGAAAGATGAAAGATGAAACAATGCGGAAAGATGAAAGATGAAACAATGCGGAAAGATGAAACAATGCGGAAAGATGAAAGATGAAACAATGCGGAAAGATGAAAGATGAAACAATGCGGAAAGATGAAAGATGAAACAATGCGGAAAGATGAAACAATGCGGAAAGATGAAACAATGCGGAAAGATGAAACAATGCGGAAAGATGAAAGATGAAAGAATGCGGAAGATGAAAGATGAAACAATGCGGAAAGATGAAACAATGCGGAAAGATGAAACAATGCGGAAAAATGAAACAATGCGGAAAGATGAAACAATGCGGAAAGATGAAAGATGTAACAATGCGGAAAGATGAAAGATGAAACAATGCGGAAAGATGAAAGATGAAACAATGCGGAAAGATGAAAGATGAAACAATGCGGAAAGATGAAAGATGAAACAATGCGGAAAGATGAAAGATGAAACAATGCGGAAAGATGAAAGATGAAACAATGCGGAAAGATGAAAGATGAAACAATGCGGAAAGATGAAACAATGCGGAAAGATGAAAGATGAAACAATGCGGAAAGATGAAAGATGAAACAATGCGGAAAGATGAAAGATGAAACAATGCGGAAAGATGAAAGATGAAACAATGCGGAAAGATGAAACATGAAAGAATGCGGAAGATGAAAGATGAAACAATGCGGAAAGATGAATGATGAAACAATGCGGAAAGATGAAAGATGAAACAATGCGGAAAGATGAAAGATGAAACAATGCGGAAAGATGAAAGAAGAAACAATGCGGAAAGATGAAAGATGAAACAATGCGGAAGATGAAAGATGAAACAATGCGGAAAGATGAAACAATGCGGAAAGATGAAAGATGAAACAATGCGGAAAGATGAAAGATGAAACAATGCGGAAAGATGAAAGATGAAACAATGCGGAAAGATGAAAGATGAAACAATGCGGAAAGATGAAAGATGAAACAATGCGGAAAGATGAAAGATGAAACAATACGGAAAGATGAAAGATGAAACAATGCGGAAAGATGAAAGATGAAACAATGCGGAAAGATGAAAGATGAAACAATGCGGAAAGATGAAAGATGAAACAATGCGGAAAGATGAAAGATGAAACAATGCGGAAAGATGAAAGATGAAACAATGCGGAAAGATGAAAGATGAAACAATGCGGAAAGATGAAAGATGAAACAATGCGGAAAGATGAAAGATGAAACAATGCGGAAAGATGAAAGATGAAACAATGCGGAAAGATGAAAGATGAAACAATGCGGAAAGATGAAAGATGAAACAATGCGGAAAGATGAAAGATGAAACAATGCGGAAAGATGAAAGATTAAACAATGCGGAAAGATGAAAGATGAAACAATTCGGAAAGATGAAAGATGAAACAATGCGGAAAGATGAAAGATGAAACAATGCGGAAAGATGAAAGATGAAACAATGCGGAAAGATGAAAGATGAAACAATGCGGAAAGATGAAAGATGAAACAATGCGGAAAGATGAAAGATGAAACAATGCGGAAAGATGAAAGATGAAACAATGCGGAAAGATGAAAGATGAAACAATGCGGAAAGATGAAAGATGAAACAATGCGGAAGATGCAAGATGAAACAATGATGAAAGATGAAACAATGCGGAAAGATGAAAGATGAAACAATGCGGAAAGATGAAAGATGAAACAATGCGGAAAGATGAAAGATGAAACAATGCGGAAAGATGAAAGATGAAACAATGCGGAAAGATGAAAGATGAAACAATGCGGAAAGATGAAAGATGAAACTATGCGGAAAGATGAAAGATGAAAGAATGCGGAAAGATGAAAGATGAAACAATGCGGAAAGATGAAAGATGAAACAATGCGGAAAGATGAAAGATGAAACAATGCGGAAAGATGAAAGATGAAACAATGCGGAAAGATGAAAGATGAAACAATGCGGAAAGATGAAAGATGAAACAATGCGGAAAGATGAAAGATGAAACAATGCGGAAAGATGAAAGATGAAACAATGCGGAAAGATGAAAGATGAAACAATTCGGAAAGATGAAAGATGAAACAATGCGGAAAGATGAAAGATGAAACAATGCGGAAAGATGAAAGATGAAACAATGCGGAAAGATGAAAGATGAAACAATGCGGAAAGATGAAAGATGAAACAATGCGGAAAGATGAAAGATGAAACAATGCGGAAAGATGAAAGATGAAACAATGCGGAAAGATGAAAGATGAAACAATGCGGAAGATGCAAGATGAAACAATGATGAAAGATGAAACAATGCGGAAAGATGAAAGATGAAACAATGCGGAAAGATGAAAGATGAAACAATGCGGAAAGATGAAAGATGAAACAATGCGGAAAGATGAAAGATGAAACAATGCGGAATGATGAAAGATGAAACAATGCGGAAAGATGAAAGATGAAACAATGCGGAAAGATGAAAGATGAAAGAATGCGGAAAGATGAAAGATGAAACAATGCGGAAAGATGAAAGATGAAACAATGCGGAAAGATGAAAGATGAAACAATGCGGAAAGATGAAAGATGAAACAATGCGGAAAGATGAAAGATGAAACAATGCGGAAAGATGAAAGATGAAACAATGCGGAAAGATGAAAGATGAAACAATGCGGAAAGATGAAAGATGAAACAATGCGGAAAGATGAAAGATGAAACAATTCGGAAAGATGAAAGATGAAACAATGCGGAAAGATGAAAGATGAAACAATGCGGAAAGATGAAAGATGAAACAATGCGGAAAGATGAAAGATGAAAAAATGCGGAAAGATGAAAGATGAAAAAATGCGGAAAGATGAAAGATGAAAGAATGCGGAAAAATGAAAGATGAAACAACGCGGAAAGATGAAAGATGAAAGAATGCGGAAGATGAAAGATGAAACAATGCGGAAACATGAAACAATGTGGAAAGATGAAAGATGAAACAATGCGGAAAGATGAAAGATAAAACAATGCGGAAAGATGAAAGATGAAACAATGCGGAAAGATGAAAGATGAAACAATGCGGAAAGATGAAAGATGAAACAATGCGGAAAGATGAAAGATGAAACAATGCGGAAAGATGAAAGATGAAACAATGCGGAAAGATGAAAGATGAAACAATGCGGAAAGATGAAAGATGAAACAATGCGGAAAGATGAAAGATGAAACAATTCGGAAAGATGAAAGATGAAACAATGCGGAAAGATGAAAGATGAAACAATGCGGAAAGATGAAAGATGAAACAATGCGGAAAGATGAAAGATGAAAAAATGCGGAAAGATGAAAGATGAAACAATGCGGAAAGATGAAAGATGAAAGAATGCGGAAAGATGAAAGATGAAACAATGCGGAAAGATGAAAGATGAAAGAATGCGGAAAGATGAAAGATGAAACAATGCGGAAAGATGAAAGATGAAAAAATGCGGAAAGATGAAAGATGAAACAATGCGGAAAGATGAAAGATGAAAGAATGCGGAAGATGAAAGATGAAACAATGCGGAAACATGAAACAATGCGGAAAGATGAAACAATGCGGAAAGATGAAACAATGCGGAAAGATGAAAGATGAAACAATGCGGAAAGATGAAAGATGAAAAAATGCGGAAAGATGAAAGATGAAACAATGCGGAAAGATGAAAGATGAAAGAATGCGGAAGATGAAAGATGAAACAATGCGGAAACATGAAACAATGCGGAAAGATGAAACAATGCGGAAAGATGAAACAATGCGGAAAGATGAAAGATGAAACAATGCGGAAAGATGAAAGATGAAAAAATGCGGAAAGATGAAAGTTGAAACAATGCGGAAAGATGAAAGATGAAAGAATGCGGAAGATGAAAGATGAAACAATGCGGAAAGTTGAAACAATGCGGAAAGATGAAAGATGAAACAATGCGGAAAGATGAAAGATGAAACAATGCGGAAAGATGAAAGATGGAACAATGCGGAAAGATGAAAGATGAAACAATGCGGAAAGATGAAAGATGAAACAATGCGGAAAGATGAATGATGAAACAATGCGGAAAGATGAAAGATGAAACAATGCGGAAAGATGAAACAATGCGGAAAGATGAAACAATGCGGAAAGATGAAACAATGCGGAAAGATGAAAGATGAAACAATGCGGAAAGATGAAAGATGAAAGAATGCGGAAAGATGAAAGATGAAACAATGCGGAAAGATGAAAGATGAAACAATGCGGAAAGATGAAACAATGCGGAAAGATGAAACAATGCGGAAAGATGAAAGATGAAACAATGCGGAAAGATGAAAGATGAAAAAATGCGGAAAGATGAAAGATGAAACAATGATGAAAGATGAAAGATGAAAAAATGCGGAAGATGAAAGATGAAACAATGCGGAAAGATGGAAGATGAAACAATGCGGAAAGATGAAAGATGAAAGAATGCGGAAAGATGAAAGATGAAACAATGCGGAAAGATGAAAGATGAAACAATGCGGAAAGATGAAACAATGCGGAAAGATGAAACAATGCGGAAAGATGAAACAATGCGGAAAGATGAAACAATGCGGAAAGATGAAACAATGCGGAAAGATGAAACAATGCGGAAAGATGAAACAATGCGGAAAGATGAAACAATGCGGAAAGATGAAACAATGCGGAAAGATGAAACAATGCGGAAAGATGAAACAATGCGGAAAGATGAAACAATGCGGAAAGATGAAACAATGCGGAAAGATGAAACAATGCGGAAAGATGAAACAATGCGGAAAGATGAAACAATGCGGAAAGATGAAACAATGCGGAAAGATGAAACAATGCGGAAAGATGAAACAATGCGGAAAGATGAAACAATGCGGAAAGATGAAACAATGCGGAAAGATGAAACAATGCGGAAAGATGAAACAATGCGGAAAGATGAAACAATGCGGGAAAGATGAAACAATGCGGAAAGATGAAACAATGCGGAAAGATGAAACAATGCGGAAAGATGAAACAATGCGGAAAGATGAAACAATGCGGAAAGATGAAACAATGCGGAAAGATGAAACAATGCGGAAAGATGAAACAATGCGGAAAGATGAAACAATGCGGAAAGATGAAACAATGCGGAAAGATGAAACAATGCGGAAAGATGAAACAATGCGGAAAGATGAAACAATGCGGAAAGATGAAACAATGCGGAAAGATGAAACAATGCGGAGAGATGAAAGATGAAACAATGCGGAAAGATGAAAGATGAAACAATGCGGAGAGATGAAAGATGAAAAAATGCGGAAAAATGAAAGATGAAACAATGCGGAAAGATGAAAGATGAAAGAATGCGGAAGATGAAAGATGAAACAATGCGGAAAGATGAAACAATGCGGAAAGATGAAAGATGAAACAATGCGGAAAGATGAAAGATGAAAGAATGCGGAAAGATGAAAGATGAAACAATGCGGAAAGATGAAAGATGAAAGAATGCGGAAAGATGAAAGATGAAACAATGCGGAAAGATGAAAGATGAAACAATGCGGAAAGATGAAACAATGCGGAAAGATGAAACAATGCGGAAAGATGAAAGATGAAACAATACAGAAAGATGAAAGATGAAAAAATGCGGAAAGATGAAAGATGAAACAATGCGGAAAGATGAAAGATGAAAAAATGCGGAAAGATGTAAGATGAAACAATGCGGAAAGATGAAAAATGAAAGAATGCGGAAGATGAAAGTTGAAAAAACGCGGAAAGATGAAAGATGAAAGAATGCGGAAGATGAAAGATGAAACAATGCGGAAACATGAAACAATGTGGAAAGATGAAAGATGAAACAATGCGGAAAGATGAAAGATAAAACAATGCGGAAAGATGAAAGATGAAACAATGCGGAAAGATGAAAGATGAAACAATGCGGAAAGATGAAAGATGAAACAATGCGGAAAGATGAAAGATGAAACAATGCGGAAAGATGAAAGATGAAACAATGCGGAAAGATGAAAGATGAAACAATGCGGAAAGATGAAAGATGAAACAATGCGGAAAGATGAAAGATGAAACAATTCGGAAAGATGAAAGATGAAACAATGCGGAAAGATGAAAGATGAAACAATGCGGAAAGATGAAAGATGAAACAATGCGGAAAGATGAAAGATGAAAAAATGCGGAAAGATGAAAGATGAAACAATGCGGAAAGATGAAAGATGAAAGAATGCGGAAAGATGAAAGATGAAACAATGCGGAAAGATGAAAGATGAAACAATGCGGAAAGATGAAAGATGAAACAATGCGGAAAGATGAAAGATGAAACAATGCGGAAAGATGAAAGATGAAACAATGCGGAAAGATGAAAGATGAAACAATGCGGAAAGATGAAACAATGCGGAAAGATGAAACAATGCGGAAAGATGAAACAATGCGGAAAGATGAAACAATGCGGAAAGATGAAACAATGCGGAAAGATGAAACAATGCGGAAAGATGAAACAATGCGGAAAGATGAAACAATGCGGAAAGATGAAACAATGCGGAAAGATGAAACAATGCGGAAAGATGAAACAATGCGGAAAGATGAAACAATGCGGAAAGATGAAAGATGAAAAAATGCGTGAAGATGAAAGATGAAACAATGCGGAAAGATGAAAGATGAAACAATGCGGAAAGATGAAACAATGCGGAAAGATGAAACAATGCGGAAAGATGAAAGATGAAACAATGCGGAAAGATGAAACAATGCGGAAAGATGAAACAATGCGGAAAGATGAAACAATGCGGAAAGATGAAACAATGCGCAAAGATGAAACAATGCGGAAAGATGAAACAATGCGGAAAGATGAAACAATGCGGAAAGATGAAACAATGCGGAAAGATGAAACAATGCGGAAAGATGAAACAATGCGGAAAGATGAAACAATGCGGAAAGATGAAACAATGCGGAAAGATGAAACAATGCGGAAAGATGAAACAATGCGGAAAGATGAAACAATGCGGAAAGATGAAACAATGCGGAAAGATGAAACAATGCGGAAAGATGAAACAATGCGGAAAGATGAAACAATGCGGAAAGATGAAAGATGAAAGAATGCGGAAAGATGAAAGATGAAACAATGCGGAAAGATGAAAGATGAAACAATGCGGAAAGATGAAAGATGAAAAAATGCGGAAAGATGAAAGATGAAAGAATGCGGAAAGATGAAAGATGAAACAATGCGGAAAGATGAAAGATGAAACAATGCGGAAAGATGAAACAATGCGGAAAGATGAAACAATGCGGAAAGATGAAAGATGAAAAAATGCGGAAAGATGAAAAATGAAACAATGCGGAAAGATGAAAGATGAAAGAATGCGGAAGATGAAAGATGAAACAATGCGGAAAGATGAAAGATGAAACATTGCGGAAAGATGAAAGATGAAACAATGCGGAAAGATGAAAGCTGAAAGAATGCGGAAAGATGAAAGATGAAACAATGCGGAAAGATGAAAGATGAAACAATGCGGAAAGATGAAAGATGAAACAATGCGGAAAGATGAAAGATGAAAGAATGCGGGAAGATGAAAGATGAAACAATGCGGAAAGATGAAAGATGAAACAATGCGGAAAGATGAAAGATGAAACAATGCGGAAAGATGAAAGATGAAAAAATGCGGAAAGATGAAAGATGAAACAATGCGGAAAGATGAAAGATGAAAGAATGCGGAAGATGAAAGATGAAACTATTCGGAAAGATGAAACAATGCGGAAAGATGAAAGATGAAACAATGCGGAAAGATGAAAGATGAAAAAATGCGGAAAGATGAAAGATGAAACAATGCGGAAAGATGAAAGATGAGAGAATGCGGAAGATGAAAGATGAAACAATGCGGAAAGATGAAAGATGAAACAATGCGGAAAGATGAAAGATGAAACAATGCGGAAAGATGAAAGATGAAACAATGCGGAAAGATGAAAGATGAAACAATGCGGAAAGATGAAAGATGAAACAATGCGGAAAGATGAAAGATGAAACAATGCGGAAAGATGAAAGATGAAACAATGCGGAAAGATGAAACAATGCGGAAAGATGAAAGATGAAACAATGCGGAAAGATGAAAGATGAAAAAATGCGGAAAGATGAAAGATGAAACAATGCGGAAAGATGAAAGATGAAAGAATGCGGAAGATGAAAGATGAAACAATGCGGAAACATGAAACAATGCGGAAAGATGAAACAATGCGGAAAGATGAAACAATGCGGAAAGATGAAAGATGAAACAATGCGGAAAGATGAAAGATGAAAAAATGCGGAAAGATGAAAGATGAAACAATGCGGAAAGATGAAAGATGAAACAATGCGGAAAGATGAAAGATGAAACAATGCGGAAAGATGAAAGATGAAAAAATGCGGAAAGATGAAAGATGAAACAATGCGGAAAGATGAAAGATGAAACAATGCGGAAAGATGAAAGATGAAACAATGCGGAAAGATGAAAGATGAAACAATGGGGAAAGATGAAAGATGAAACAATGCGGAAAGATGAAACAATGCGGAAAGATGAAACAATGCGGAAAGATGAAACAATGCGGAAAGATGAAACAATGCGGAAAGATGAAACAATGCGGAAAGATGAAACAATGCGGAAAGATGAAACAATGCGGAAAGGTGAAACAATGCGGAAAGATGAAACAATGCGGAAAGATGAAACAATGCGGAAAGATGAAAGATGAAAGAATGCGGAAAGATGAAAGATGAAACAATGCGGAAAGATGAAAGATGAAACAATGCGGAAAGATGAAAGATGAAACAATGCGGAAAGATGAAAGATGAAACAATGCGGAAAGATGAAAGATGAAAGAATGCGGAAAGATGAAAGATGAAACAATGCGGAAAGATGAAACAATGCGGAAAGATGAAACAATGCGGAAAGATGAAACAATGCGGAAAGATGAAACAATGCGGAAAGATGAAACAATGCGGAAAGATGAAACAATGCGGAAAGATGAAACAATGCGGAAAGATGAAACAATGCGGAAAGATGAAACAATGCGGAAAGATGAAACAATGCGGAAAGATGAAACAATGCGGAAAGATGAAACAATGCGGAAAGATGAAACAATGCGGAAAGATGAAACAATGCGGAAAGATGAAACAATGCGGAAAGATGAAACAATGCGGAAAGATGAAACAATGCGGAAAGATGAAACAATGCGGAAAGATGAAACAATGCGGAAAGATGAAACAATGCGGAAAGATGAAACAATGCGGAAAGATGAAACAATGCGGAAAGATGAAACAATGCGGAAAGATGAAACAATGCGGAGAGATGAAAGATGAAACAATGCGGAAAGATGAAAGATGAAACAATGCGGAAAGATGAAAGATGAAAAAATGCGGAAAAATGAAAGATGAAACAATGCGGAAAGATGAAAGATGAAAGAATGCGGAAGATGAAAGATGAAACAATGCGGAAAGATGAAACAATGCGGAAAGATGAAAGATGAAACAATGCGGAAAGATGAAAGATGAAAGAATGCGGAAAGATGAAAGATGAAACAATGCGGAAAGATGAAAGATGAAACAATGCGGAAAGATGAAACAATGCGGAAAGATGAAACAATGCGGAAAGATGAAACAATGCGGAAAGATGAAAGATGAAACAATACAGAAAGATGAAAGATGAAAAAATGCGGAAAGATGAAAGATGAAACAATGCGGAAAGATGAAAGATGAAAAAATGCGGAAAGATGAAAGATGAAACAATGCGGAAAGATGAAAAATGAAAGAATGCGGAAGATGAAAGATGAAACAATGCGGAAAGATGAAAGATGAAACATTGCGGAAAGATGAAAGATGAAACAATGCGGAAAGATGAAAGATGAAACAATGCGGAACGATGAAAGATGAAACAATGCGGAAAGATGAAAGATGAAACAATGCGGAAAGATGAAACAATGCGGAAAGATGAAACAATGCGGAAAGATGAAAGATGAAACAATGCGGAAAGATCAAGATGAAACAATTCGGAAAGATGAAAGATGAAAGATGAAACAATGCGGAAAGATGAAAGATGAAACAATGCGGAAAGATGAAAGACGAAAAAATTCGGAAAGATGAAAGATGAAACAATGCGGAAAGATGAAAGATGAAACAATGCGGAAAGATGAAAGATGAAACAATGCGGAAAGATGAAACAATGCGGAAAGATGAAACAATGCGGAAAGATGAAACAATGCGGAAAGATGAAACAATGCGGAAAGATGAAAGATGAAAGAATGCGGAAGATGAAAGATGAAACAATGCGGAAAGATGAAACAATGCGGAAAGATGAAAGATGTAACAATGCGGAAAGATGAAAGATGAAACAATGCGGAAAGATGAAAGATGAAACAATGCGGAAAGATGAAAGATGAAACAATGCGGAAAGATGAAAGATGAAACAATGCGGAAAGATGAAAGATGAAACAATGCGGAAAGATGAAAGATGAAACAATGCGGAAAGATGAAAGATGAAACAATGCGGAAAGATGAAAGATGAAACAATGCGGAAAGATGAAAGATGAAACAATGCGGAAAGATGAAAGATGAAACAATGCGGAAAGATGAAAGATGAAACAATGCGGAAAGATGAAAGATGAAACAATGCGGAATGATGAAAGATGAAACAATGCGGAAAGATGAAAGATGAAACAATGCGGAAAGATGAAAGATGAAACAATGCGGAAAGATGAAACAATGCGGAAAGATGAAACAATGCGGAAAGATGAAACAATGCGGAAAGATGAAAGATGAAAGAATGCGGAAAGATGAAACAATGCGGAAAGATGAAAGATGAAAGAATGCGGAAAGATGAAATATGAAACAATGCGGAAAGATGAAAGATGAAAGAATGCGAAAAAGATGAAAGATGAAACAATGCGGAAAGATGAAAGATGAAACAATGCGGAAAGATGAAAGATGAAACAATGCGGAAAGATGAAAGATGAAAAAATGCGGAAAGATGAAAGATGAAACAATGCGGAAAGATGAAAGATGAAACAATGCGGAAAGATGAAAGATGAAACAATGCGGAAAGATGAAAGATGAAACAATGCGGAAAGATGAAAGATGAAAGAATGCGGAAGATGAAAGATGAAACAATGCGGAAAGATGAATGATGAAACAATGCGGAAAGATGAAAGATGAAACAATGCGGAAAGATGAAACAATGCGGAAAGATGAAACAATGCGGAAAGATGAAACAATGCGGAAAGATGAAACAATGCGGAAAGATGAAACAATGCGGAAAGATGAAAGATGAAACAATGCGGAAAGATGAAAGATGAAAAAATGCGGAAAGATGAAAGATGAAACAATGCAGAAAGATGAAAGATGAAAAAATGCGGAAAGATGAAAGATGAAACAATGCGGAAAGATGAAAGATGAAAGAATGCGGAAGATGAAAGATGAAACAATGCGGAAAGATGGAAGATGAAACAATGCGGAAAGATAAAAGATGAAAGAATGCGGAAATATGAAAGATGAAACAATGCGCAAAGATGAAAGATGAAACAATGCGGAAAGATGAAAGATGAAACAATGCGGAAAGATGAAAGATGAAACAATGAGGAAAGATGAAACAATGCGGAAAGATCAAGATGAAACAATTCGGAAAGATGAAAGATGAAAGATGAAACAATGCGGAAAGATGAAAGATTAAACAATGCGGAAAGATGAAAGATGAAAAAATGCGGAAAGATGAAAGATGAAACAATGCGGAAAGATGAAAGATGAAACAATGCGGAAAGATGAAAGATGAAACAATGCGGAAAGCTGAAACAATGCGGAAAGATGAAACAATGCGGAAAGATGAAAGATGAAACAATGCGGAAAGATGAAAGATGAAACAATGCGGAAAGATGAAAGATGAAACAATGCGGAAAGATGAAACAATGCGGAAAGATGAAACAATGCGGAAAGATGAAACAATGCGGAAAGATGAAAGATGAAAGAATGCGGAAGATGAAAGATGAAACAATGCGGAAAGATGAAACAATGCGGAAAGATGAAAGATGTAACAATGCGGAAAGATGAAAGATGAAACAATGCGGAAAGATGAAAGATGAAACAATGCGGAAAGATGAAAGATGAAACAATGCGGAAAGATGAAAGATGAAACAATGCGGAAAGATGAAAGATGAAACAATGCGGAAAGATGAAAGATGAAACAATGCGGAAAGATGAAAGATGAAACAATGCGGAAAGATGAAAGATGAAACAATGCGGAAAGATGAAAGATGAAACAATGCGGAAAGATGAAAGATGAAACAATGCGGAAAGATGAAAGATGAAACAATGCGGAAAAATGAAAGATGAAACAATGCGGAAAGATGAAACAATCCGGAAAGATGAAACAATGCGGAAAGATGAAAGATGAAAGAATGCGGAAAGATGAAATATGAAACAATGCGGAAAGATGAAAGATGAAAGAATGCGGAAAGATGAAAGATGAAACAATGCGGAAAGATGAAAGATGAAACAATGCGGAAAGATGAAAGATGAAACAATGCGGAAAGATGAAAGATGAAACAATGCGGAAAGATGAAAGATGAAACAATGCGGAAAGATGAAACAATGCGGAAAGATGAAAGATGAAAGAATGCGGAAAGATGAAATATGAAACAATGCGGAAAGATGAAAGATGAAAGAATGCGGAAAGATGAAAGATGAAAGAATGCGGAAAGATGAAAGATGAAACAATGCGGAAAGATGAAAGATGAAACAATGCGGAAAGATGAAAGATGAAACAATGCGGAAAGATGAAACATGAAAGAATGCGGAAGATGAAAGATGAAACAATGCGGAAAGATGAATGATGAAACAATGCGGAAAGATGAAAGATGAAACAATGCGGAAAGATGAAAGATGAAACAATGCGGAAAGATGAAAGATGAAACAATGCGGAAAGATGAAACAATGCGGAAAGATGAAACAATGCGGAAAGATGAAACAATGCGGAAAGATGAAAGATGAAAGAATGCGGAAGATGAAAGATGAAACAATGCGGAAAGATGAAACAATGCGGAAAGATGAAAGATGTAACAATGCGGAAAGATGAAAGATGAAACAATGCGGAAAGATGAAAGATGAAACAATGCGGAAAGATGAAAGATGAAACAATGCGGAAAGATGAAAGATGAAACAATGCGGAAAGATGAAAGATGAAACAATGCGGAAAGATGAAAGATGAAACAATGCGGAAAGATGAAAGATGAAACAATGCGGAAAGATGAAAGATGAAACAATGCGGAAAGATGAAAGATGAAACAATGCGGAAAGATGAAAGATGAAACAATGCGGAAAGATGAAAGATGAAACAATGCGGAAAGATGAAAGATGAAACAATGCGGAAAGATGAAACAATCCGGAAAGATGAAACAATGCGGAAAGATGAAAGATGAAAGAATGCGGAAAGATGAAATATGAAACAATGCGGAAAGATGAAAGATGAAAGAATGCGGAAAGATGAAAGATGAAACAATGCGGAAAGATGAAAGATGAAACAATGCGGAAAGATGAAAGATGAAACAATGCGGAAAGATGAAAGATGAAACAATGCGGAAAGATGAAAGATGAAACAATGCGGAAAGATGAAACAATGCGGAAAGATGAAAGATGAAAGAATGCGGAAAGATGAAATATGAAACAATGCGGAAAGATGAAAGATGAAAGAATGCGGAAAGATGAAAGATGAAAGAATGCGGAAAGATGAAAGATGAAACAATGCGGAAAGATGAAAGATGAAACAATGCGGAAAGATGAAAGATGAAACAATGCGGAAAGATGAAACATGAAAGAATGCGGAAGATGAAAGATGAAACAATGCGGAAAGATGAATGATGAAACAATGCGGAAAGATGAAAGATGAAACAATGCGGAAAGATGAAACATGAAACAATGCGGAAAGATGAAAGATGAAACAATGCGGAAAGATGAAAGATGAAAGAATGCGGAAGATGAAAGATGAAACAATGCGGAAAGATGAAACAATGCGGAAAGATGAAAGATGAAACAATGCGGAAAGATGAAAGATGAAACAATGCGGAAAGATGAAAGATGAAACAATGCGGAAAGATGAAAGATGAAACAATGCGGAAAGATGAAAGATGAAACAATGCGGAAAGATGAAAGATGAAACAATGCGGAAAGATGAAAGATGAAACAATGCGGAAAGATGAAAGATGAAACAATGCGGCAAGATGAAAGATGAAACAATGCGGAAAGATGAAAGATGAAACAATGCGGAAAGATGAAAGATGAAACAATGCGGAAAGATGAAAGATGAAACAATGCGGAAAGATGAAAGATGAAACAATGCGGAAAGATGAAAGATTAAACAATGCGGAAAGATGAAAGATGAAACAATTCGGAAAGATGAAAGATGAAACAATGCGGAAAGATGAAAGATGAAACAATGCGGAAAGATGAAAGATGAAACAATGCGGAAAGATGAAAGATGAAACAATGCGGAAAGATGAAAGATGAAACAATGCGGAAAGATGAAAGATGAAACAATGCGGAAAGATGAAAGATGAAACAATGCGGAAAGATGAAAGATGAAACAATGCGGAAAGATGAAAGATGAAACAATGCGGAAGATGCAAGATGAAACAATGATGAAAGATGAAACAATGCGGAAAGATGAAAGATGAAACAATGCGGAAAGATGAAAGATGAAACAATGCGGAAAGATGAAAGATGAAACAATGCGGAAAGATGAAAGATGAAACAATGCGGAAAGATGAAAGATGAAACAATGCGGAAAGATGAAAGATGAAACTATGCCGAAAGATGAAAGATGAAAGAATGCGGAAAGATGAAAGATGAAACAATGCGGAAAGATGAAAGATGAAACAATGCGGAAAGATGAAAGATGAAACAATGCGGAAAGATGAAAGATGAAACAATGCGGAAAGATCAAGATGAAACAATTCGGAAAGATGAAAGATGAAAGATGAAACAATGCGGAAAGATGAAAGATGAAACAATGCGGAAAGATGAAAGATGAAAAAATGCGGAAAGATGAAAGATGAAACAATGCGGAAAGATGAAAGATGAAACAATGCGGAAAGATGAAAGATGAAACAATGCGGAAAGATCAAAGATGAAACAATGCGGAAAGATGAAAGATGAAACAATGCGGAAAGATGAAACAATGCGGAAAGATGAAAGATGAAACAATGCGGAAAGATGAAAGATGAAACAATGCGGAAAGATGAAAGATGAAACAATGCGGAAAGATGAAACATTGCGGAAAGATGAAACAATGCGGAAAGATGAAAGATGAAACAATGCGGAAAGATCAAGATGAAACAATTCGGAAAGATGAAAGATGAAAGATGAAACAATGCGGAAAGATGAAAGATGAAACAATGCGGAAAGATGAAAGACGAAAAAATTCGGAAAGATGAAAGATGAAACAATGCGGAAAGATGAAAGATGAAACAATGCGGAAAGATGAAAGATGAAACAATGCGGAAAGATGAAACAATGCGGAAAGATGAAACAATGCGGAAAGATGAAACAATGCGGAAAGATGAAACAATGCGGAAAGATGAAACAATGCGGAAAGATGAAAGATGAAAGAATGCGGAAGATGAAAGATGAAACAATGCGGAAAGATGAAACAATGCGGAAAGATGAAAGATGTAACAATGCGGAAAGATGAAAGATGAAACAATGCGGAAAGATGAAAGATGAAACAATGCGGAAAGATGAAAGATGAAACAATGCGGAAAGATGAAAGATGAAACAATGCGGAAAGATGAAAGATGAAACAATGCGGAAAGATGAAAGATGAAACAATGCGGAAAGATGAAAGATGAAACAATGCGGAAAGATGAAAGATGAAACAATGCGGAAAGATGAAAGATGAAACAATGCGGAAAGATGAAAGATGAAACAATGCGGAAAGATGAAACAATGCGGAAAGATGAAACAATGCGGAAAGATGAAACAATGCGGAAAGATGAAACAATGCGGAAAGATGAAACAATGCGGAAAGATGAAACAATGCGGAAAGATGAAACAATGCGGAAAGATGAAACAATGCGGAAAGATGAAACAATGCGGAAAGATGAAACAATGCGGAAAGATGAAACAATGCGGAAAGATGAAACAATGCGGAAAGATGAAAGATGAAAAAATGCGGAAAGATGAAAGATGAAACAATGCGGAAAGATGAAAGATGAAACAATGCGGAAAGATGAAAGATGAAACAATGCGGAAAGATGAAAGATGAAACAATGCGGAAAGATGAAAGATGAAACAATGCGGAAAGATGAAACAATGCGGAAAGATGAAACAATGCGGAAAGATGAAACAATGCGGAAAGATGAAACAATGCGCAAAGATGAAACAATGCGGAAAGATGAAACAATGCGGAAAGATGAAACAATGCGGAAAGATGAAACAATGCGGAAAGATGAAACAATGCGGAAAGATGAAACAATGCGGAAAGATGAAACAATGCGGAAAGATGAAACAATGCGGAAAGATGAAACAATGCGGAAAGATGAAACAATGCGGAAAGATGAAACAATGCGGAAAGATGAAACAATGCGGAAAGATGAAAGATGAAAGAATGCGGAAAGATGAAAGATGAAACAATGCGGAAAGATGAAAGATGAAACAATGCGGAAAGATGAAAGATGAAAAAATGCGGAAAGATGAAAGATGAAACAATGGGGAAAGATGAAAGATGAAACAATGCGGAAAGATGAAAGATGAAACAATGCGGAAAGATGAAACAATGCGGAAAGATGAAAGATGAAAAAATGCGGAAAGATGAAAAATGAAACAATGCGGAAAGATGAAAGATGAAAGAATGCGGAAGATGAAAGATGAAACAATGCGGAAAGATGAAAGATGAAACATTGCGGAAAGATGAAAGATGAAACAATGCGGAAAGATGAAAGCTGAAAGAATGCGGAAAGATGAAAGATGAAACAATGCGGAAAGATGAAAGATGAAACAATGCGGAAAGATGAAAGATGAAACAATGCGGAAAGATGAAAGATGAAAGAATGCGGGAAGATGAAAGATGAAACAATGCGGAAAGATGAAAGATGAAACAATGCGGAAAGATGAAAGATGAAACAATGCGGAAAGATGAAAGATGAAAAAATGCGGAAAGATGAAAGATGAAACAATGCGGAAAGATGAAAGATGAAAGAATGCGGAAGATGAAAGATGAAACAATTCGGAAAGATGAAACAATGCGGAAAGATGAAAGATGAAACAATGCGGAAAGATGAAAGATGAAAAAATGCGGAAAGATGAAAGATGAAACAATGCGGAAAGATGAAAGATGAGAGAATGCGGAAGATGAAAGATGAAACAATGCGGAAAGATGAAAGATGAAACAATGCGGAAAGATGAAAGATGAAACAATGCGGAAAGATGAAAGATGAAACAATGCGGAAAGATGAAAGATGAAACAATGCGGAAAGATGAAAGATGAAACAATGCGGAAAGATGAAAGATGAAACAATGCGGAAAGATGAAACAATGCGGAAAGATGAAAGATGAAACAATGCGGAAAGATGAAAGATGAAAAAATGCGGAAAGATGAAAGATGAAACAATGCGGAAAGATGAAAGATGAAAGAATGCGGAAGATGAAAGATGAAACAATGCGGAAACATGAAACAATGCGGAAAGATGAAACAATGCGGAAAGATGAAACAATGCGGAAAGATGAAAGATGAAACAATGCGGAAAGATGAAAGATGAAAAAATGCGGAAAGATGAAAGATGAAACAATGCGGAAAGATGAAAGATGAAACAATGCGGAAAGATGAAAGATGAAACAATGCGGAAAGATGAAAGATGAAACAATGGGGAAAGATGAAAGATGAAACAATGCGGAAAGATGAAACAATGCGGAAAGATGAAACAATGCGGAAAGATGAAACAATGCGGAAAGATGAAACAATGCGGAAAGATGAAACAATGCGGAAAGATGAAACAATGCGGAAAGATGAAACAATGCGGAAAGATGAAACAATGCGGAAAGATGAAACAATGCGGAAAGATGAAAGATGAAAGAATGCGGAAAGATGAAAGATGAAACAATGCGGAAAGATGAAAGATGAAACAATGCGGAAAGATGAAAGATGAAACAATGCGGAAAGATGAAAGATGAAACAATGCGGAAAGATGAAACAATGCGGAAAGATGAAACAATGCGGAAAGATGAAACAATGCGGAAAGATGAAACAATGCGGAAAGATGAAACAATGCGGAAAGATGAAACAATGCGGAAAGATGAAACAATGCGGAAAGATGAAACAATGCGGAAAGATGAAACAATGCGGAAAGATGAAACAATGCGGAAAGATGAAACAATGCGGAAAGATGAAACAATGCGGAAAGATGAAACAATGCGGAAAGATGAAACAATGCGGAAAGATGAAACAATGCGGAAAGATGAAACAATGCGGAAAGATGAAACAATGCGGAAAGATGAAACAATGCGGAAAGATGAAACAATGCGGAAAGATGAAACAATGCGGAAAGATGAAACAATGCGGAAAGATGAAACAATGCGGAAAGATGAAACAATGCGGAAAGATGAAACAATGCGGAAAGATGAAACAATGCGGAAAGATGAAACAATGCGGAAAGATGAAACAATGCGGAAAGATGAAACAATGCGGAAAGATGAAACAATGCGGAAAGATGAAACAATGCGGAAAGATGAAACAATGCGGAAAGATGAAACAATGCGGAGAGATGAAAGATGAAACAATGCGGAAAGATGAAAGATGAAACAATGCGGAAAGATGAAAGATGAAAAAATGCGGAAAAATGAAAGATGAAACAATGCGGAAAGATGAAAGATGAAAGAATGCGGAAGATGAAAGATGAAACAATGCGGAAAGATGAAACAATGCGGAAAGATGAAAGATGAAACAATGCGGAAAGATGAAAGATGAAAGAATGCGGAAAGATGAAAGATGAAACAATGCGGAAAGATGAAAGATGAAACAATGCGGAAAGATGAAACAATGCGGAAAGATGAAACAATGCGGAAAGATGAAACAATGCGGAAAGATGAAAGATGAAACAATACAGAAAGATGAAAGATGAAAAAATGCGGAAAGATGAAAGATGAAACAATGCGGAAAGATGAAAAATGAAAGAATGCGGAAGATGAAAGATGAAACAATGCGGAAAGATGAAAGATGAAACATTGCGGAAAGATGAAAGATGAAACAATGCGGAAAGATGAAAGCTGAAAGAATGCGGAAAGATGAAAGATGAAACAATGCGGAAAGATGAAAGATGAAACAATGCGGAAAGATGAAAGATGAAACAATGCGGAAAGATGAAAGATGAAAGAATGCGGAAAGATGAAAGATGAAACAATGCGGAAAGATGAAAGATGAAACAATGCGGAAAGATGAAAGATGAAACAATGCGGAAAGATGAAAGATGAAAAAATGCGGAAAGATGAAAGATGAAACAATGCGGAAAGATGAAAGATGAAAGAATGCGGAAGATGAAAGATGAAACAATTCGGAAAGATGAAACAATGCGGAAAGATGAAAGATGAAACAATGCGGAAAGATGAAAGATGAAAAAATGCGGAAAGATGAAAGATGAAACAATGCGGAAAGATGAAAGATGAGAGAATGCGGAAGATGAAAGATGAAACAATGCGGAAAGATGAAAGATGAAACAATGCGGAAAGATGAAAGATGAAACAATGCGGAAAGATGAAAGATGAAACAATGCGGAAAGATGAAAGATGAAACAATGCGGAAAGATGAAAGATGAAACAATGCGGAAAGATGAAAGATGAAACAATGCGGAAAGATGAAAGATGAAACAATGCGGAAAGATGAAACAATGCGGAAAGATGAAAGATGAAACAATGCGGAAAGATGAAAGATGAAAAAATGCGGAAAGATGAAAGATGAAACAATGCGGAAAGATGAAAGATGAAAGAATGCGGAAGATGAAAGATGAAACAATGCGGAAACATGAAACAATGCGGAAAGATGAAACAATGCGGAAAGATGAAACAATGCGGAAAGATGAAAGATGAAACAATGCGGAAAGATGAAAGATGAAACAATGCGGAAAGATGAAAGATGAAAAAATTCGGAAAGATGAAAGATGAAACAATGCGGAAAGATGAAAGATGAAAAAATTCGGAAAGATGAAAGATGAAAGAATGCGGAAGATGAAAGATGAAACAATGCGGAAAGATGAAAGATGAAACAATGCGGAAAGATGAAAGATGAAACAATGCGGAAAGATGAAACATTGCGGAAAGATGAAACAATGCGGAAAGATGAAACAATGCGGAAAGATGAAAGATGAAACAATGCGGAAAGATGAAAGATGAAACAATGCGGAAAGATGAAAGATGAAAAAATGCGGAAAGATGAAAGATGAAACAATGCGGAAAGATGAAAGATGAAAAAATTCGGAAAGATGAAAGATGAAAGAATGCGGAAGATGAAAGATGAAACAATGCGGAAAGATGAAAGATGAAACAATGCGGAAAGATGAAAGATGAAACAATGCGGAAAGATGAAAGATGAAAAAATGCGGAAAGATGAAAGATGAAACAATGCGGAAAGATGAAAGATGAAACAATGCGGAAAGATGAAAGATGAAACAATGCGGAAAGATGAAAGATGAAAGTATGCGGAAAGATGAAAGATGAAACAATGCGGAAAGATGAAAGATGAAACAATGCGGAAAGATGAAAGATGAAACAATGCGGAAAGATGAAAGATGAAACAATGCGGAAAGATGAAAGATGAAACAATGCGGAAAGATGAAACAATGCGGAAAGATGAAAGATGAAACAATGCGGAAAGATGAAACAATGCGGAAAGATGAAAGATGAAACAATGCGGAAAGATGAAAGATGAAAAAATGCGGAAAGATGAAAGATGAAACAATGCGGAAAGATGAAAGATGAAACAATGCGGAAAGATGAAAGATGAAACAATGCGGAAAGATGAAAGATGAAAGAATGCGGAAAGATGAAAGATGAAACAATGCTTAAAGATGAAAGATGAAACAATGCGGAAAGATGAAAGATGAAACAATGCGGAAAGATGAAAGATGAAACAATGCGGAAAGATGAAAGATGAAACAATGCGGAAAGATGAAAGATGAAACAATGCGGAAAGATGAAAGATGAAAGAATGCGGAAGATGAAAGATGAAAGATGAAACAATGCGGAAAGATTAAAGATGAAACAATGCGGAAAGATGAAAGATGAAACAATGCGGAAAGATGAAAGATGAAACAATGCGGAAAGATGAAAGATGAAACAATGCGGAAAGATGAAAGATGAAACAATGAGGAAAGATGAAAGATGAAACAATGCGGAAAGATGAAACAATGCGGAAAGATGAAAGATGAAACAATGCGGAAAGATGAAAGATGAAAAAATGCGGAAAGATGAAATATGAAACAATGCGGAAAGATGAAAGATGAAACAATGCGGAAAGATGATAGATGAAACAATGCGGAAAGATGAAAGATGAAACAATGCGGAAAGATGAAAGATGAAACAATGCGGAAAGATGAAAGATGAAACAATGCGGAAAGATGAAAGATGAAACAATGCGGAAAGATGAAAGATGAAACAATGCGGAAAGATCAAGATGAAACAATTCGGAAAGATGAAAGATGAAAGATGAAACAATGCGGAAAGATGAAAGATGAAACAATGCGGAAAGATGAAAGATGAAAAAATGCGGAAAGATGAAAGATGAAACAATGCGGAAAGATGAAAGATGAAACAATGCGGAAAGATGAAAGATGAAACAATGCGGAAAGATGAAAGATGAAACAATGCGGAAAGATGAAAGATGAAACAATGCGGAAAGATGAAACAATGCGGAAAGATGAAAGATGAAACAATGCGGAACGATGAAAGATGAAACAATGCGGAAAGATGAAAGATGAAACAATGCGGAAAGATGAAACAATGCGGAAAGATGAAACAATGCGGAAAGATGAAACAATGCGGAAAGATGAAAGATGAAACAATGCGGAAAGATCAAGATGAAACAATTCGGAAAGATGAAAGATGAAAGATGAAACAATGCGGAAAGATGAAAGATGAAACAATGCGGAAAGATGAAAGACGAAAAAATTCGGAAAGATGAAAGATGAAACAATGCGGAAAGATGAAAGATGAAACAATGCGGAAAGATGAAAGATGAAACAATGCGGAAAGATGAAACAATGCGGAAAGATGAAACAATGCGGAAAGATGAAACAATGCGGAAAGATGAAACAATGCGGAAAGATGAAAGATGAAAGAATGCGGAAGATGAAAGATGAAACAATGCGGAAAGATGAAACAATGCGGAAAGATGAAAGATGTAACAATGCGGAAAGATGAAAGATGAAACAATGCGGAAAGATGAAAGATGAAACAATGCGGAAAGATGAAAGATGAAACAATGCGGAAAGATGAAAGATGAAACAATGCGGAAAGATGAAAGATGAAACAATGCGGAAAGATGAAAGATGAAACAATGCGGAAAGATGAAAGATGAAACAATGCGGAAAGATGAAAGATGAAACAATGCGGAAAGATGAAAGATGAAACAATGCGGAAAGATGAAAGATGAAACAATGCGGAAAGATGAAAGATGAAACAATGCGGAAAGATGAAAGATGAAACAATGCGGAAAGATGAAAGATGAAACAATGCGGAAAGATGAAAGATGAAAGAATGCGGAAAGATGAAAGATGAAACAATGCGGAAAGATGAAAGATGAAACAATGCGGAAAGATGAAACAATGCGGAAAGATGAAACAATGCGGAAAGATGAAACAATGCGGAAATATGAAACAATGCGGAAAGATGAAAGATGAAAGAATGCGGAAAGATGAAAGATGAAAGAATGCGGAAAGATGAAAGATGAAACAATGCGGAAAGATGAAAGATGAAACAATGCGGAAAGATGAAAGATGAAACAATGCGGAAAGATGAAACATGAAAGAATGCGGAAGATGAAAGATGAAACAATGCGGAAAGATGAATGATGAAACAATGCGGAAAGATGAAAGATGAAACAATGCGGAAAGATGAAAGATGAAACAATGCGGAAAGATGAAAGATGAAACAATGCGGAAAGATGAAACAATGCGGAAAGATGAAACAATGCGGAAAGATGAAACAATGCGGAAAGATGAAAGATGAAAGAATGCGGAAGATGAAAGATGAAACAATGCGGAAAGATGAAACAATGCGGAAAGATGAAAGATGTAACAATGCGGAAAGATGAAAGATGAAACAATGCGGAAAGATGAAAGATGAAACAATGCGGAAAGATGAAAGATGAAACAATGCGGAAAGATGAAAGATGAAACAATGCGGAAAGATGAAAGATGAAACAATGCGGAAAGATGAAAGATGAAACAATGCGGAAAGATGAAAGATGAAACAATGCGGAAAGATGAAAGATGAAACAATGCGGAAAGATGAAAGATGAAACAATGCGGAAAGATGAAAGATGAAACAATGCGGAAAGATAAAAGATGAAAGAATGCGGAAAGATGAAAGATGAAACAATGCGGAAAGATGAAAGATGAAACAATGCGGAAAGATGAAACAATCCGGAAAGATGAAACAATGCGGAAAGATGAAAGATGAAAGAATGCGGAAAGATGAAATATGAAACAATGCGGAAAGATGAAAGATGAAAGAATGCGGAAAGATGAAAGATGAAACAATGCGGAAAGATGAAAGATGAAAGAATGCGGAAAGATGAAAGATGAAAGAATGCGGAAAGATGAAAGATGAAACAATGCGGAAAGATGAAAGATGAAACAATGCGGAAAGATGAAACAATGCGGAAAGATGAAACATGAAAGAATGCGGAAGATGAAAGATGAAACAATGCGGAAAGATGAATGATGAAACAATGCGGAAAGATGAAAGATGAAACAATGCGGAAAGATGAAAGATGAAACAATGCGGAAAGATGAAAGATGAAACAATGCGGAAAGATGAAACAATGCGGAAAGATGAAACAATGCGGAAAGATGAAACAATGCGGAAAGATGAAAGATGAAAGAATGCGGAAGATGAAAGATGAAACAATGCGGAAAGATGAAACAATGCGGAAAGATGAAAGATGTAACAATGCGGAAAGATGAAAGATGAAACAATGCGGAAAGATGAAAGATGAAACAATGCGGAAAGATGAAAGATGAAACAATGCGGAAAGATGAAAGATGAAACAATGCGGAAAGATGAAAGATGAAACAATGCGGAAAGATGAAAGATGAAACAATGCGGAAAGATGAAAGATGAAACAATGCGGAAAGATGAAAGATGAAACAATGCGGAAAGATGAAAGATGAAACAATGCGGAAAGATGAAAGATGAAACAATGCGGAAAGATAAAAGATGAAAGAATGCGGAAAGATGAAAGATGAAACAATGCGGAAAGATGAAAGATGAAACAATGCGGAAAGATGAAACAATCCGGAAAGATGAAACAATGCGGAAAGATGAAAGATGAAAGAATGCGGAAAGATGAAATATGAAACAATGCGGAAAGATGAAAGATGAAAGAATGCGGAAAGATGAAAGATGAAACAATGCGGAAAGATGAAAGATGAAACAATGCGGAAAGATGAAAGATGAAACAATGCGGAAAGATGAAAGATGAAACAATGCGGAAAGATGAAAGATGAAACAATGCGGAAAGATGAAACAATGCGAAAAGATGAAAGATGAAAGAATGCGGAAAGATGAAATATGAAACAATGCGGAAAGATGAAAGATGAAAGAATGCGGAAAGATGAAAGATGAAAGAATGCGGAAAGATGAAAGATGAAACAATGCGGAAAGATGAAAGATGAAACAATGCGGAAAGATGAAAGATGAAACAATGCGGAAAGATGAAACATGAAAGAATGCGGAAGATGAAAGATGAAACAATGCGGAAAGATGAATGATGAAACAATGCGGAAAGATGAAAGATGAAACAATGCGGAAAGATGAAAGATGAAACAATGCGGAAAGATGAAAGATGAAACAATGCGGAAAGATGAAAGATGAAAGAATGCGGAAGATGAAAGATGAAACAATGCGGAAAGATGAAACAATGCGGAAAGATGAAAGATGAAACAATGCGGAAAGATGAAAGATGAAACAATGCGGAAAGATGAAAGATGAAACAATGCGGAAAGATGAAAGATGAAACAATGCGGAAAGATGAAAGATGAAACAATGCGGAAAGATGAAAGATGAAACAATGCGGAAAGATGAAAGATGAAACAATGCGGAAAGATGAAAGATGAAACAATGCGGCAAGATGAAAGATGAAACAATGCGGAAAGATGAAAGATGAAACAATGCGGAAAGATGAAAGATGAAACAATGCGGAAAGATGAAAGATGAAACAATGCGGAAAGATGAAAGATGAAACAATGCGGAAAGATGAAAGATTAAACAATGCGGAAAGATGAAAGATGAAACAATTCGGAAAGATGAAAGATGAAACAATGCGGAAAGATGAAAGATGAAACAATGCGGAAAGATGAAAGATGAAACAATGCGGAAAGATGAAAGATGAAACAATGCGGAAAGATGAAAGATGAAACAATGCGGAAAGATGAAAGATGAAACAATGCGGAAAGATGAAAGATGAAACAATGCGGAAAGATGAAAGATGAAACAATGCGGAAAGATGAAAGATGAAACAATGCGGAAAGATGAAAGATGAAACAATGCGGAAGATGCAAGATGAAACAATGATGAAAGATGAAACAATGCGGAAAGATGAAAGATGAAACAATGCGGAAAGATGAAAGATGAAACAATGCGGAAAGATGAAAGATGAAACAATGCGGAAAGATGAAAGATGAAACAATGCGGAAAGATGAAAGATGAAACAATGCGAAAAGATGAAAGATGAAACTATGCCGAAAGATGAAAGATGAAAGAATGCGGAAAGATGAAAGATGAAACAATGCGGAAAGATGAAAGATGAAACAATGCGGAAAGATGAAAGATGAAACAATGCGGAAAGATGAAAGATGAAACAATGCGGAAAGATGAAAGATGAAACAATGCGGAAAGATGAAAGATGAAACAATGCGGAAAGATGAAAGATGAAACAATGCGGAAAGATGAAAGATGAAACAATGCGGAAAGATGAAAGATGAAACAATTCGGAAAGATGAAAGATGAAACAATGCGGAAAGATGAAAGATGAAACAATGCGGAAAGATGAAAGATGAAACAATGCGGAAAGATGAAAGATGAAACAATGCGGAAAGATGAAAGATGAAACAATGCGGAAAGATCAAGATGAAACAATTCGGAAAGATGAAAGATGAAAGATGAAACAATGCGGAAAGATGAAAGATGAAACAATGCGGAAAGATGAAAGATGAAAAAATGCGGAAAGATGAAAGATGAAACAATGCGGAAAGATGAAAGATGAAACAATGCGGAAAGATGAAAGATGAAACAATGCGGAAAGATGAAAGATGAAACAATGCGGAAAGATGAAAGATGAAACAATGCGGAAAGATGAAACAATGCGGAAAGATGAAAGATGAAACAATGCGGAAAGATGAAAGATGAAACAATGCGGAAAGATGAAAGATGAAACAATGCGGAAAGATGAAACATTGCGGAAAGATGAAACAATGCGGAAAGATGAAAGATGAAACAATGCGGAAAGATCAAGATGAAACAATTCGGAAAGATGAAAGATGAAAGATGAAACAATGCGGAAAGATGAAAGATGAAACAATGCGGAAAGATGAAAGACGAAAAAATTCGGAAAGATGAAAGATGAAACAATGCGGAAAGATGAAAGATGAAACAATGCGGAAAGATGAAAGATGAAACAATGCGGAAAGATGAAACAATGCGGAAAGATGAAACAATGCGGAAAGATGAAACAATGCGGAAAGATGAAACAATGCGGAAAGATGAAAGATGAAAGAATGCGGAAGATGAAAGATGAAACAATGCGGAAAGATGAAAGATGTAACAATGCGGAAAGATGAAAGATGAAACAATGCGGAAAGATGAAAGATGAAACAATGCGGAAAGATGAAAGATGAAACAATGCGGAAAGATGAAAGATGAAACAATGCGGAAAGATGAAAGATGAAACAATGCGGAAAGATGAAAGATGAAACAATGCGGAAAGATGAAAGATGAAACAATGCGGAAAGATGAAAGATGAAACAATGCGGAAAGATGAAAGATGAAACAATGCGGAAAGATGAAAGATGAAACAATGCGGAAAGATGAAAGATGAAACAATGCGGAAAGATGAAAGATGAAACAATGCGGAAAGATGAAAGATGAAACAATGCGGAAAGATGAAAGATGAAACAATGCGGAAAGATGAAACAATGCGGAAAGATGAAACAATGCGGAAAGATGAAACAATGCGGAAAGATGAAACAATGCGGAAAGATGAAACAATGCGGAAAGATGAAACAATGCGGAAAGATGAAACAATGCGGAAAGATGAAAGATGAAAGAATGCGGAAAGATGAAATATGAAACAATGCGGAAAGATGAAAGATGAAAGAATGCGGAAAGATGAAAGATGAAACAATGCGGAAAGATGAAAGATGAAACAATGCGGAAAGATGAAAGATGAAACAATGCGGAAAGATGAAAGATGAAAAAATGCGGAAAGATGAAAGATGAAACAATGCGGAAAGATGAAAGATGAAACAATGCGGAAAGATGAAAGATGAAACAATGCGGAAAGATGAAAGATGAAACAATGCGGAAAGATGAAAGATGAAAGAATGCGGAAGATGAAAGATGAAACAATGCGGAAAGATGAATGATGAAACAATGCGGAAAGATGAAAGATGAAACAATGCGGAAAGATGAAACAATGCGGAAAGATGAAACTATGCGGAAAGATGAAACAATGCGGAAAGATGAAACAATGCGGAAAGATGAAACAATGCGGAAAGATGAAAGATGAAACAATGCGGAAAGATGAAAGATGAAAAAATGCGGAAAGATGAAAGATGAAACAATGCGGAAAGATGAAAGATGAAAAAATGCGGAAAGATGAAAGATGAAACAATGCGGAAAGATGAAAGATGAAAGAATGCGGAAGATGAAAGATGAAACAATGCGGAAAGATGGAAGATGAAACAATGCGGAAAGATAAAAGATGAAAGAATGCGGAAATATGAAAGATGAAACAATGCGGAAAGATGAAAGATGAAACAATGCGGAAAGATGAAAGATGAAACAATGCGGAAAGATGAAAGATGAAACAATGAGGAAAGATGAAAGATGAAACAATGCGGAAAGATCAAGATGAAACAATTCGGAAAGATGAAAGATGAAAGATGAAACAATGCGGAAAGATGAAAGATTAAACAATGCGGAAAGATGAAAGATGAAAAAATGCGGAAAGATGAAAGATGAAACAATGCGGAAAGATGAAAGATGAAACAATGCGGAAAGATGAAATATGAAACAATGCGGAAAGATGAAACAATGCGGAAAGATGAAAGATGAAACAATGCGGAAAGATGAAAGATGAAACAATGCGGAAAGATGAAAGATGAAACAATGCGGAAAGATGAAACAATGCGGAAAGATGAAACAATGCGGAAAGATGAAAGATGAAAGAATGCGGAAGATGAAAGATGAAACAATGCGGAAAGATGAAACAATGCGGAAAGATGAAAGATGTAACAATGCGGAAAGATGAAAGATGAAACAATGCGGAAAGATGAAAGATGAAACAATGCGGAAAGATGAAAGATGAAACAATGCGGAAAGATGAAAGATGAAACAATGCGGAAAGATGTAAGATGAAACAATGCGGAAAGATGAAAGATGAAACAATGCGGAAAGATGAAAGATGAAACAATGCGGAAAGATGAAAGATGAAACAATGCGGAAAGATGAAAGATGAAACAATGCGGAAAGATGAAAGATGAAACAATGCGGAAAGATGAAAGATGAAACAATGCGGAAAGATGAAACAATGCGGAAAGATGAAAGATGAAAGAATGCGGAAAGATGAAATATGAAACAATGCGGAAAGATGAAAGATGAAAGAATGCGGAAAGATGAAAGATGAAACAATGCGGAAAGATGAAAGATGAAACAATGCGGAAAGATGAAAGATGAAACAATGCGGAAAGATGAAACATGAAAGAATGCGGAAGATGAAAGATGAAACAATGCGGAAAGATGAATGATGAAACAATGCGGAAAGATGAAAGATGAAACAATGCGGAAAGATGAAAGATGAAACAATGCGGAAAGATGAAAGATGAAACAATGCGGAAAGATGAAAGATGAAAGAATGCGGAAGATGAAAGATGAAACAATGCGGAAAGATGAAACAATGCGGAAAGATGAAAGATGAAACAATGCGGAAAGATGAAAGATGAAAGAATGCGGAAAGATGAAAGATGAAACAATGCGGAAAGATGAAAGATGAAACAATGCGGAAAGATGAAAGATGAAACAATGCGGAAAGATGAAAGATGAAACAATGCGGAAAGATGAAAGATGAAACAATGCGGAAAGATGAAAGATGAAACAATGCGGAAAGATGAAAGATGAAACAATGCGGAAAGATGAAAGATGAAACAATGCGGAAAGATGAAAGATGAAACAATTCGGAAAGATGAAAGATGAAACAATGCGGAAAGATGAAAGATGAAACAATGCGGAAAGATGAAAGATGAAACAATGCGGAAAGATGAAAGATGAAAAAATGCGGAAAGATGAAAGATGAAAAAATGCGGAAAGATGAAAGATGAAAGAATGCGGAAAAATGAAAGATGAAACAACGCGGAAAGATGAAAGATGAAAGAATGCGGAAGATGAAAGATGAAACAATGCGGAAACATGAAACAATGTGGAAAGATGAAAGATGAAACAATGCGGAAAGATGAAAGATAAAACAATGCGGAAAGATGAAAGCTGAAAGAATGCGGAAAGATGAAAGATGAAACAATGCGGAAAAATGAAAGATGAAACAACGCGGAAAGATGAAAGCTGAAAGAATGCGGAAAGATGAAAGATGAAACAATGCGGAAAGATGAAAGATGAAACAATGCGGAAAGATGAAAGATGAAACAATGCGGAAAGATGAAAGATGAAAGAATGCGGGAAGATGAAAGATGAAACAATGCGGAAAGATGAAAGATGAAACAATGCGGAAAGATGAAAGATGAAACAATGCGGAAAGATGAAAGATGAAAAAATGCGGAAAGATGAAAGATGAAACAATGCGGAAAGATGAAAGATGAAAGAATGCGGAAGATGAAAGATGAAACAATTCGGAAAGATGAAACAATGCGGAAAGATGAAAGATGAAACAATGCGGAAAGATGAAAGATGAAAAAATGCGGAAAGATGAAAGATGAAACAATGCGGAAAGATGAAAGATGAGAGAATGCGGAACATGAAAGATGAAACAATGCGGAAAGATGAAAGATGAAACAATGCGGAAAGATGAAAGATGAAACAATGCGGAAAGATGAAAGATGAAACAATGCGGAAAGATGAAAGATGAAACAATGCGGAAAGATGAAAGATGAAACAATGCGGAAAGATGAAAGATGAAACAATGCGGAAAGATGAAAGATGAAACAATGCGGAAAGATGAAAGATGAAAGAATGCGGAAGATGAAAGATGAAACAATGCGGAAAGATGAAACAATGCGGAAAGATGAAAGATGAAACAATGCGGAAAGATGAAAGATGAAACAATGCGGAAAGATGAAAGATGAAACAATGCGGAAAGATGAAAGATGAAACAATGCGGAAAGATGAAAGATGAAACAATGCGGAAAGATGAAAGATGAAACAATGCGGAAAGATGAAAGATGAAACAATGCGGAAAGATGAAAGATGAAACAATGCGGCAAGATGAAAGATGAAACAATGCGGAAAGATGAAAGATGAAACAATGCGGAAAGATGAAAGATGAAACAATGCGGAAAGATGAAAGATGAAACAATGCGGAAAGATGAAAGATGAAACAATGCGGAAAGATGAAAGATTAAACAATGCGGAAAGATGAAAGATGAAACAATTCGGAAAGATGAAAGATGAAACAATGCGGAAAGATGAAAGATGAAACAATGCGGAAAGATGAAAGATGAAACAATGCGGAAAGATGAAAGATGAAACAATGCGGAAAGATGAAAGATGAAACAATGCGGAAAGATGAAAGATGAAACAATGCGGAAAGATGAAAGATGAAACAATGCGGAAAGATGAAAGATGAAACAATGCGGAAAGATGAAAGATGAAACAATGCGGAAGATGCAAGATGAAACAATGATGAAAGATGAAACAATGCGGAAAGATGAAAGATGAAACAATGCGGAAAGATGAAAGATGAAACAATGCGGAAAGATGAAAGATGAAACAATGCGGAAAGATGAAAGATGAAACAATGCGGAAAGATGAAAGATGAAACAATGCGGAAAGATGAAAGATGAAACTATGCCGAAAGATGAAAGATGAAAGAATGCGGAAAGATGAAAGATGAAACAATGCGGAAAGATGAAAGATGAAACAATGCGGAAAGATGAAAGATGAAACAATGCGGAAAGATGAAAGATGAAACAATGCGGAAAGATGAAAGATGAAACAATGCGGAAAGATGAAAGATGAAACAATGCGGAAAGATGAAAGATGAAACAATGCGGAAAGATGAAAGATGAAACAATGCGGAAAGATGAAAGATGAAACAATTCGGAAAGATGAAAGATGAAACAATGCGGAAAGATGAAAGATGAAACAATGCGGAAAGATGAAAGATGAAACAATGCGGAAAGATGAAAGATGAAACAATGCGGAAAGATGAAAGATGAAACAATGCGGAAAGATCAAGATGAAACAATTCGGAAAGATGAAAGATGAAAGATGAAACAATGCGGAAAGATGAAAGATGAAACAATGCGGAAAGATGAAAGATGAAAAAATGCGGAAAGATGAAAGATGAAACAATGCGGAAAGATGAAAGATGAAACAATGCGGAAAGATGAAAGATGAAACAATGCGGAAAGATGAAAGATGAAACAATGCGGAAAGATGAAAGATGAAACAATGCGGAAAGATGAAACAATGCGGAAAGATGAAAGATGAAACAATGCGGAAAGATGAAAGATGAAACAATGCGGAAAGATGAAAGATGAAACAATGCGGAAAGATGAAACATTGCGGAAAGATGAAACAATGCGGAAAGATGAAAGATGAAACAATGCGGAAAGATCAAGATGAAACAATTCGGAAAGATGAAAGATGAAAGATGAAACAATGCGGAAAGATGAAAGATGAAACAATGCGGAAAGATGAAAGACGAAAAAATTCGGAAAGATGAAAGATGAAACAATGCGGAAAGATGAAAGATGAAACAATGCGGAAAGATGAAAGATGAAACAATGCGGAAAGATGAAACAATGCGGAAAGATGAAACAATGCGGAAAGATGAAACAATGCGGAAAGATGAAAGATGAAAGAATGCGGAAGATGAAAGATGAAACAATGCGGAAAGATGAAACAATGCGGAAAGATGAAAGATGTAACAATGCGGAAAGATGAAAGATGAAACAATGCGGAAAGATGAAAGATGAAACAATGCGGAAAGATGAAAGATGAAACAATGCGGAAAGATGAAAGATGAAACAATGCGGAAAGATGAAAGATGAAACAATGCGGAAAGATGAAAGATGAAACAATGCGGAAAGATGAAAGATGAAACAATGCGGAAAGATGAAAGATGAAACAATGCGGAAAGATGAAAGATGAAACAATGCGGAAAGATGAAAGATGAAACAATGCGGAAAGATGAAAGATGAAACAATGCGGAAAGATGAAAGATGAAACAATGCGGAAAGATGAAAGATGAAACAATGCGGAAAGATGAAAGATGAAACAATGCGGAAAGATGAAACAATGCGGAAAGATGAAACAATGCGGAAAGATGAAACAATGCGGAAAGATGAAACAATGCGGAAAGATGAAAGATGAAAGAATGCGGAAAGATGAAATATGAAACAATGCGGAAAGATGAAAGATGAAAGAATGCGGAAAGATGAAAGATGAAACAATGCGGAAAGATGAAAGATGAAACAATGCGGAAAGATGAAAGATGAAACAATGCGGAAAGATGAAAGATGAAAAAATGCGGAAAGATGAAAGATGAAACAATGCGGAAAGATGAAAGATGAAACAATGCGGAAAGATGAAAGATGAAACAATGCGGAAAGATGAAAGATGAAACAATGCGGAAAGATGAAAGATGAAAGAATGCGGAAGATGAAAGATGAAACAATGCGGAAAGATGAATGATGAAACAATGCGGAAAGATGAAAGATGAAACAATGCGGAAAGATGAAACAATGCGGAAAGATGAAACTATGCGGAAAGATGAAACAATGCGGAAAGATGAAACAATGCGGAAAGATGAAACAATGCGGAAAGATGAAAGATGAAACAATGCGGAAAGATGAAAGATGAAAAAATGCGGAAAGATGAAAGATGAAACAATGCGGAAAGATGAAAGATGAAAAAATGCGGAAAGATGAAAGATGAAA
Organism: Gastracanthus pulcherrimus; assembly: GCA_949152435.1. NCBI lineage: Eukaryota > Metazoa > Arthropoda > Insecta > Hymenoptera > Pteromalidae > Gastracanthus > Gastracanthus pulcherrimus. Next base: position 464,576 of record CASCKD010000041.1, on the reverse strand, counting down.
CAATGCGGAAAGATGAAAGATGAAAGAATGCGGAAGATGAAAGATGAAACAATGCGGAAAGATGGAAGATGAAACAATGCGGAAAGATAAAAGATGAAAGAATGCGGAAATATGAAAGATGAAACAATGCGGAAAGATGAAAGATGAAACAATGCGGAAAGATGAAAGATGAAACAATGCGGAAAGATGAAAGATGAAACAATGAGGAAAGATGAAAGATGAAACAATGCGGAAAGATCAAGATGAAACAATTCGGAAAGATGAAAGATGAAAGATGAAACAATGCGGAAAGATGAAAGATTAAACAATGCGGAAAGATGAAAGATGAAAAAATGCGGAAAGATGAAAGATGAAACAATGCGGAAAGATGAAAGATGAAACAATGCGGAAAGATGAAATATGAAACAATGCGGAAAGATGAAACAATGCGGAAAGATGAAAGATGAAACAATGCGGAAAGATGAAAGATGAAACAATGCGGAAAGATGAAAGATGAAACAATGCGGAAAGATGAAAGATGAAACAATGCGGAAAGATGAAACAATGCGGAAAGATGAAACAATGCGGAAAGATGAAAGATGAAACAATGCGGAAAGATCAAGATGAAACAATTCGGAAAGATGAAAGATGAAAGATGAAACAATGCGGAAAGATGAAAGATGAAACAATGCGGAAAGATGAAAGATGAAACAATGCGGAAAGATGAAAGATGAAACAATGCGGAAAGATGAAAGATGAAACAATGCGGAAAGATGTAAGATGAAACAATGCGGAAAGATGAAAGATGAAACAATGCGGAAAGATGAAAGATGAAACAATGCGGAAAGATGAAAGATGAAACAATGCGGAAAGATGAAAGATGAAACAATGCGGAAAGATGAAAGATGAAACAATGCGGAAAGATGAAAGATGAAACAATGCGGAAAGATGAAACAATGCGGAAAGATGAAACAATGCGGAAAGATGAAAGATGAAAGAATGCGGAAAGATGAAATATGAAACAATGCGGAAAGATGAAAGATGAAAGAATGCGGAAAGATGAAAGATGAAACAATGCGGAAAGATGAAAGATGAAACAATGCGGAAAGATGAAAGATGAAACAATGCGGAAAGATGAAACATGAAAGAATGCGGAAGATGAAAGATGAAACAATGCGGAAAGATGAATGATGAAACAATGCGGAAAGATGAAAGATGAAACAATGCGGAAAGATGAAAGATGAAACAATGCGGAAAGATGAAAGATGAAACAATGCGGAAAGATGAAAGATGAAAGAATGCGGAAGATGAAAGATGAAACAATGCGGAAAGATGAAACAATGCGGAAAGATGAAAGATGAAACAATGCGGAAAGATGAAAGATGAAACAATGCGGAAAGATGAAAGATGAAAGAATGCGGAAAGATGAAAGATGAAACAATGCGGAAAGATGAAAGATGAAACAATGCGGAAAGATGAAAGATGAAACAATGCGGAAAGATGAAAGATGAAACAATGCGGAAAGATGAAAGATGAAACAATGCGGAAAGATGAAAGATGAAACAATGCGGAAAGATGAAAGATGAAACAATGCGGAAAGATGAAAGATGAAACAATGCGGAAAGATGAAAGATGAAACAATTCGGAAAGATGAAAGATGAAACAATGCGGAAAGATGAAAGATGAAACAATGCGGAAAGATGAAAGATGAAACAATGCGGAAAGATGAAAGATGAAAAAATGCGGAAAGATGAAAGATGAAAAAATGCGGAAAGATGAAAGATGAAAGAATGCGGAAAAATGAAAGATGAAACAACGCGGAAAGATGAAAGATGAAAGAATGCGGAAGATGAAAGATGAAACAATGCGGAAACATGAAACAATGTGGAAAGATGAAAGATGAAACAATGCGGAAAGATGAAAGATAAAACAATGCGGAAAGATGAAAGATGAAACAATGCGGAAAGATGAAAGATGAAACAATGCGGAAAGATGAAAGATGAAACAATGCGGAAAGATGAAAGATGAAACAATGCGGAAAGATGAAAGATGAAACAATGCGGAAAGATGAAAGATGAAACAATGCGGAAAGATGAAAGATGAAACAATGCGGAAAGATGAAAGATGAAACAATTCGGAAAGATGAAAGATGAAACAATGCGGAAAGATGAAAGATGAAACAATGCGGAAAGATGAAAGATGAAACAATGCGGAAAGATGAAAGATGAAAAAATGCGGAAAGATGAAAGATGAAACAATGCGGAAAGATGAAAGATGAAAGAATGCGGAAAGATGAAAGATGAAACAATGCGGAAAGATGAAAGATGAAACAATGCGGAAAGATGAAAGATGAAACAATGCGGAAAGATGAAAGATGAAACAATGCGGAAAGATGAAAGATGAAACAATGCGGAAAGATGAAAGATGAAACAATGCGGAAAGATGAAACAATGCGGAAAGATGAAACAATGCGGAAAGATGAAACAATGCGGAAAGATGAAACAATGCGGAAAGATGAAACAATGCGGAAAGATGAAACAATGCGGAAAGATGAAACAATGCGGAAAGATGAAACAATGCGGAAAGATGAAACAATGCGGAAAGATGAAACAATGCGGAAAGATGAAACAATGCGGAAAGATGAAACAATGCGGAAAGATGAAAGATGAAACAATGCGGAAAGATGAAAGATGAAAAAATGCGGAAAGATGAAAGATGAAACAATGCGGAAAGATGAAAGATGAAACAATGCGGAAAGATGAAAGATGAAACAATGCGGAAAGATGAAAGATGAAACAATGCGGAAAGATGAAAGATGAAACAATGCGGAAAGATGAAACAATGCGGAAAGATGAAACAATGCGGAAAGATGAAACAATGCGGAAAGATGAAACAATGCGCAAAGATGAAACAATGCGGAAAGATGAAACAATGCGGAAAGATGAAACAATGCGGAAAGATGAAAGATGAAACAATGCGGAAAGATGAAAGATGAAACAATGCGGAAAGATGAAAGATGAAACAATGCGGAAAGATGAAAGATGAAAGAATGCGGAAGAAGAAAGATGAAACAATGCGGAAAGATGAATGATGAAACAATGCGGAAAGATGAAAGATGAAACAATGCGGAAAGATGAAACAATGCGGAAAGATGAAACAATGCGGAAAGATGAAACAATGCGGAAAGATGAAACAATGCGGAAAGATGAAACAATGCGGAAAGATGAAACAATGCGGAAAGATGAAAGATGAAACAATGCGGAAAGATGAAAGATGAAAAAATGCGGAAAGATGAAAGATGAAACAATGCGGAAAGATGAAAGATGAAAAAATGCGGAAAGATGAAAGATGAAACAATGCGGAAAGATGAAAGATGAAAGAATGCGGAAGATGAAAGATGAAACAATGCGGAAAGATGGAAGATGAAACATGCGGAAAGATAAAAGATGAAAGAATGCGGAAATATGAAAGATGAAACAATGCGGAAAGATGAAAGATGAAACAATGCGGAAAGATGAAAGATGAAACAATGCGGAAAGATGAAAGATGAAACAATGAGGAAAGATGAAAGATGAAACAATGCGGAAAGATCAAGATGAAACAATTCGGAAAGATGAAAGATGAAAGATGAAACAATGCGGAAAGATGAAAGATTAAACAATGCGGAAAGATGAAAGATGAAAAAATGCGGAAAGATGAAAGATGAAACAATGCGGAAAGATGAAAGATGAAACAATGCGGAAAGATGAAAGATGAAACAATGCGGAAAGATGAAACAATGCGGAAAGATGAAAGATGAAACAATGCGGAAAGATGAAAGATGAAACAATGCGGAAAGATGAAAGATGAAACAATGCGGAAAGATGAAACAATGCGGAAAGATGAAACAATGCGGAAAGATGAAACAATGCGGAAAGATGAAACAATGCGGAAAGATGAAACAATGCGGAAAGATGAAACAATGCGGAAAGATGAAAGATGAAAGAATGCGGAAGATGAAAGATGAAACAATGCGGAAAGATGAAACAATGCGGAAAGATGAAAGATGTAACAATGCGGAAAGATGAAAGATGAAACAATGCGGAAAGATGAAAGATGAAACAATGCGGAAAGATGAAAGATGAAACAATGCGGAAAGATGAAAGATGAAACAATGCGGAAAGATGAAAGATGAAACAATGCGGAAAGATGAAAGATGAAACAATGCGGAAAGATGAAAGATGAAACAATGCGGAAAGATGAAAGATGAAACAATGCGGAAAGATGAAAGATGAAACAATGCGGAAAGATGAAAGATGAAACAATGCGGAAAGATGAAAGATGAAACAATGCGGAAAGATGAAAGATGAAACAATGCGGAAAGATGAAACAATGCGGAAAGATGAAACAATGCGGAAAGATGAAAGATGAAAGAATGCGGAAAGATGAAATATGAAAGAATGCGGAAAGATGAAAGATGAAAGAATGCGGAAAGATGAAAGATGAAACAATGCGGAAAGATGAAAGATGAAACAATGCGGAAAGATGAAAGATGAAACAATGCGGAAAGATGAAACATGAAAGAATGCGGAAGATGAAAGATGAAACAATGCGGAAAGATGAATGATGAAACAATGCGGAAAGATGAAAGATGAAACAATGCGGAAAGATGAAAGATGAAACAATGCGGAAAGATGAAAGATGAAACAATGCGGAAAGATGAAAGATGAAAGAATGCGGAAGATGAAAGATGAAACAATGCGGAAAGATGAAACAATGCGGAAAGATGAAAGATGAAACAATGCGGAAAGATGAAAGATGAAACAATGCGGAAAGATGAAAGATGAAACAATGCGGAAAGATGAAAGATGAAACAATGCGGAAAGATGAAAGATGAAACAATGCGGAAAGATGAAACAATGCGGAAAGATGAAACAATGCGGAAAGATGAAAGATGAAAGAATGCGGAAAGATGAAAGATGAAACAATGCGGAAAGATGAAAGATGAAACAATGCGGAAAGATGAAAGATGAAACAATGCGGAAAGATGAAAGATGAAACAATGCGGAAAGATGAAAGATGAAACAATGCGGAAAGATGAAAGATGAAAGAATGCGGAAAGATGAAAGTTGAAACAATGCGGAAAGATGAAAGATGAAACAATGCGGAAAGATGAAAGATGAAACAATGCGGAAAGATGAAAGATGAAACAATGCGGAAAGATGAAAGATGAAACAATGCGGAAAGATGAAAGATGAAACAATGCGGAAAGATGAAAGATGAAACAATGCGGAAAGATGAAAGATGAAACAATGCGGAAAGATGAAAGATGAAACAATTCGGAAAGATGAAAGATGAAACAATGCGGAAAGATGAAAGATGAAACAATGCGGAAAGATGAAAGATGAAACAATGCGGAAAGATGAAAGATGAAAAAATGCGGAAAGATGAAAGATGAAAAAATGCGGAAAGATGAAAGATGAAAGAATGCGGAAAAATGAAAGATGAAACAACGCGGAAAGATGAAAGATGAAAGAATGCGGAAGATGAAAGATGAAACAATGCGGAAACATGAAACAATGTGGAAAGATGAAAGATGAAACAATGCGGAAAGATGAAAGATAAAACAATGCGGAAAGATGAAAGATGAAACAATGCGGAAAGATGAAAGATGAAACAATGCGGAAAGATGAAAGATGAAACAATGCGGAAAGATGAAAGATGAAACAATGCGGAAAGATGAAAGATGAAACAATGCGGAAAGATGAAAGATGAAACAATGCGGAAAGATGAAAGATGAAACAATGCGGAAAGATGAAAGATGAAACAATTCGGAAAGATGAAAGATGAAACAATGCGGAAAGATGAAAGATGAAACAATGCGGAAAGATGAAAGATGAAACAATGCGGAAAGATGAAAGATGAAAAAATGCGGAAAGATGAAAGATGAAACAATGCGGAAAGATGAAAGATGAAAGAATGCGGAAAGATGAAAGATGAAACAATGCGGAAAGATGAAAGATGAAACAATGCGGAAAGATGAAAGATGAAACAATGCGGAAAGATGAAAGATGAAACAATGCGGAAAGATGAAAGATGAAACAATGCGGAAAGATGAAAGATGAAACAATGCGGAAAGATGAAACAATGCGGAAAGATGAAACAATGCGGAAAGATGAAACAATGCGGAAAGATGAAACAATGCGGAAAGATGAAACAATGCGGAAAGATGAAACAATGCGGAAAGATGAAACAATGCGGAAAGATGAAACAATGCGGAAAGATGAAACAATGCGGAAAGCTGAAACAATGCGGAAAGATGACACAATGCGGAAAGATGAAACAATGCGGAAAGATGAAAGATGAAACAATGCGGAAAGATGAAAGATGAAAAAATGCGGAAAGATGAAAGATGAAACAATGCGGAAAGATGAAAGATGAAACAATGCGGAAAGATGAAAGATGAAACAATGCGGAAAGATGAAAGATGAAACAATGCGGAAAGATGAAAGATGAAACAATGCGGAAAGATGAAACAATGCGGAAAGATGAAACAATGCGGAAAGATGAAACAATGCGGAAAGATGAAACAATGCGCAAAGATGAAACAATGCGGAAAGATGAAACAATGCGGAAAGATGAAACAATGCGGAAAGATGAAACAATGCGGAAAGATGAAACAATGCGGAAAGATGAAACAATGCGGAAAGATGAAACAATGCGGAAAGATGAAACAATGCGGAAAGATGAAACAATGCGGAAAGATGAAACAATGCGGAAAGATGAAACAATGCGGAAAGATGAAACAATGCGGAAAGATGAAACAATGCGGAAAGATGAAACAATGCGGAAAGATGAAACAATGCGGAAAGATGAAAGATGAAAGAATGCGGAAAGATGAAAGATGAAACAATGCGGAAAGATGAAAGATGAAACAATGCGGAAAGATGAAAGATGAAAAAATGCGGAAAGATGAAAGATGAAAGAATGCGGAAAGATGAAAGATGAAACAATGCGGAAAGATGAAAGATGAAACAATGCGGAAAGATGAAACAATGCGGAAAGATGAAAGATGAAAAAATGCGGAAAGATGAAAAATGAAACAATGCGGAAAGATGAAAGATGAAAGAATGCGGAAGATGAAAGATGAAACAATGCGGAAAGATGAAAGATGAAACATTGCGGAAAGATGAAAGATGAAACAATGCGGAAAGATGAAAGCTGAAAGAATGCGGAAAGATGAAAGATGAAACAATGCGGAAAGATGAAAGATGAAACAATGCGGAAAGATGAAAGATGAAACAATGCGGAAAGATGAAAGATGAAAGAATGCGGAAAGATGAAAGATGAAACAATGCGGAAAGATGAAAGATGAAACAATGCGGAAAGATGAAAGATGAAACAATGCGGAAAGATGAAAGATGAAAAAATGCGGAAAGATGAAAGATGAAACAATGCGGAAAGATGAAAGATGAAAGAATGCGGAAGATGAAAGATGAAACAATTCGGAAAGATGAAACAATGCGGAAAGATGAAAGATGAAACAATGCGGAAAGATGAAAGATGAAAAAATGCGGAAAGATGAAAGATGAAACAATGCGGAAAGATGAAAGATGAGAGAATGCGGAAGATGAAAGATGAAACAATGCGGAAAGATGAAAGATGAAACAATGCGGAAAGATGAAAGATGAAACAATGCGGAAAGATGAAAGATGAAACAATGCGGAAAGATGAAAGATGAAACAATGCGGAAAGATGAAAGATGAAACAATGCGGAAGGATGAAACAATGCGGAAAGATGAAAGATGAAACAATGCGGAAAGATGAAACAATGCGGAAAGATGAAAGATGAAACAATGCGGAAAGATGAAAGATGAAAAAATGCGGAAAGATGAAAGATGAAACAATGCGGAAAGATGAAAGATGAAAGAATGCGGAAGATGACAGATGAAACAATGCGGAAACATGAAACAATGCGGAAAGATGAAACAATGCGGAAAGATGAAACAATGCGGAAAGATGAAAGATGAAACAATGCGGAAAGATGAAAGATGAAACAATGCGGAAAGATGAAAGATGAAACAATGCGGAAAGATGAAAGATGAAACAATGCGGAAAGATGAAAGATGAAACAATGGGGAAAGATGAAAGATGAAACAATGCGGAAAGATGAAACAATGCGGAAAGATGAAACAATGCGGAAAGATGAAACAATGCGGAAAGATGAAACAATGCGGAAAGATGAAACAATGCGGAAAGATGAAACAATGCGGAAAGATGAAACAATGCGGAAAGATGAAAGATGAAACAATGCGGAAAGATGAAAGATGAAAGAATGCGGAAAGATGAAAGATGAAACAATGCGGAAAGATGAAAGATGAAACAATGCGGAAAGATGAAAGATGAAAGAATGCGGAAAGATGAAAGATGAAACAATGCGGAAAGATGAAAGATGAAACAATGCGGAAAGATGAAACAATGCGGAAAGATGAAACAATGCGGAAAGATGAAACAATGCGGAAAGATGAAACAATGCGGAAAGATGAAACAATGCGGAAAGATGAAACAATGCGGAAAGATGAAACAATGCGGAAAGATGAAACAATGCGGAAAGATGAAACAATGCGGAAAGATGAAACAATGCGGAAAGATGAAACAATGCGGAAAGATGAAACAATGCGGAAAGATGAAACAATGCGGAAAGATGAAACAATGCGGAAAGATGAAACAATGCGGAAAGATGAAACAATGCGGAAAGATGAAACAATGCGGAAAGATGAAAGATGAAAGAATGCGGAAAGATGAAATATGAAACAATGCGGAAAGATGAAAGATGAAAGAATGCGGAAAGATGAAAGATGAAACAATGCGGAAAGATGAAAGATGAAACAATGCGGAAAGATGAAAGATGAAACAATGCGGAAAGATGAAAGATGAAAAAATGCGGAAAGATGAAAGATGAAACAATGCGGAAAGATGAAAGATGAAACAATGCGGAAAGATGAAAGATGAAACAATGCGGAAAGATGAAAGATGAAACAATTCGGAAAGATGAAAGATGAAAGAATGCGGAAGATGAAAGATGAAACAATGCGGAAAGATGAATGATGAAACAATGCGGAAAGATGAAAGATGAAACAATGCGGAAAGATGAAACAATGCGGAAAGATGAAACAATGCGGAAAGATGAAACAATGCGGAAAGATGAAACAATGCGGAAAGATGAAACAATGCGGAAAGATGAAACAATGCGGAAAGATGAAACAATGCGGAAAGATGAAACAATGCGGAAAGATGAAACAATGCGGAAAGATGAAAGATGAAACAATGCGGAAAGATGAAAGATGAAAAAATGCGGAAAGATGAAAGATGAAACAATGCGGAAAGATGAAAGATGAAAAAATGCGGAAAGATGAAAGATGAAACAATGCGGAAAGATGAAAGATGAAAGAATGCGGAAGATGAAAGATGAAACAATGCGGAAAGATGGAAGATGAAACAATGCGGAAAGATAAAAGATGAAAGAATGCGGAAATATGAAAGATGAAACAATGCGGAAAGATGAAAGATGAAACAATGCGGAAAGATGAAAGATGAAACAATGCGGAAAGATGAAAGATGAAACAATGAGGAAAGATGAAAGATGAAACAATGCGGAAAGATCAAGATGAAACAATTCGGAAAGATGAAAGATGAAAGATGAAACAATGCGGAAAGATGAAAGATTAAACAATGCGGAAAGATGAAAGATGAAAAAATGCGGAAAGATGAAAGATGAAACAATGCGGAAAGATGAAAGATGAAACAATGCGGAAAGATGAAAGATGAAACAATGCGGAAAGATGAAACAATGCGGAAAGATGAAAGATGAAACAATGCGGAAAGATGAAAGATGAAACAATGCGGAAAGATGAAAGATGAAACAATGCGGAAAGATGAAACAATGCGGAAAGATGAAACAATGCGGAAAGATGAAACAATGCGGAAAGATGAAAGATGAAAGAATGCGGAAGATGAAAGATGAAACAATGCGGAAAGATGAAACAATGCGGAAAGATGAAACAATGCGGAAAGATGAAACAATGCGGAAAGATGAAACAATGCGGAAAGATGAAACAATGCGGAAAGATGAAAGATGTAACAATGCGGAAAGATGAAAGATGAAACAATGCGGAAAGATGAAAGATGAAACAATGCGGAAAGATGAAAGATGAAACAATGCGGAAAGATGAAAGATGAAACAATGCGGAAAGATGAAAGATGAAACAATGCGGAAAGATGAAAGATGAAACAATGCGGAAAGATGAAAGATGAAACAATGCGGAAAGATGAAACAATGCGGAAAGATGAAAGATGAAACAATGCGGAAAGATGAAAGATGAAACAATGCGGAAAGATGAAAGATGAAACAATGCGGAAAGATGAAAGATGAAACAATGCGGAAAGATGAAACATGAAAGAATGCGGAAGATGAAAGATGAAACAATGCGGAAAGATGAATGATGAAACAATGCGGAAAGATGAAAGATGAAACAATGCGGAAAGATGAAAGATGAAACAATGCGGAAAGATGAAAGAAGAAACAATGCGGAAAGATGAAAGATGAAACAATGCGGAAGATGAAAGATGAAACAATGCGGAAAGATGAAACAATGCGGAAAGATGAAAGATGAAACAATGCGGAAAGATGAAAGATGAAACAATGCGGAAAGATGAAAGATGAAACAATGCGGAAAGATGAAAGATGAAACAATGCGGAAAGATGAAAGATGAAACAATACGGAAAGATGAAAGATGAAACAATGCGGAAAGATGAAAGATGAAACAATGCGGAAAGATGAAAGATGAAACAATGCGGAAAGATGAAAGATGAAACAATGCGGAAAGATGAAAGATGAAACAATGCGGAAAGATGAAAGATGAAACAATGCGGAAAGATGAAAGATGAAACAATGCGGAAAGATGAAAGATGAAACAATGCGGAAAGATGAAAGATGAAACAATGCGGAAAGATGAAAGATGAAACAATGCGGAAAGATGAAAGATGAAACAATGCGGAAAGATGAAAGATGAAACAATGCGGAAAGATGAAAGATGAAACAATGCGGAAAGATGAAAGATTAAACAATGCGGAAAGATGAAAGATGAAACAATTCGGAAAGATGAAAGATGAAACAATGCGGAAAGATGAAAGATGAAACAATGCGGAAAGATGAAAGATGAAACAATGCGGAAAGATGAAAGATGAAACAATGCGGAAAGATGAAAGATGAAACAATGCGGAAAGATGAAAGATGAAACAATGCGGAAAGATGAAAGATGAAACAATGCGGAAAGATGAAAGATGAAACAATGCGGAAAGATGAAAGATGAAACAATGCGGAAGATGCAAGATGAAACAATGATGAAAGATGAAACAATGCGGAAAGATGAAAGATGAAACAATGCGGAAAGATGAAAGATGAAACAATGCGGAAAGATGAAAGATGAAACAATGCGGAAAGATGAAAGATGAAACAATGCGGAAAGATGAAAGATGAAACAATGCGGAAAGATGAAAGATGAAACTATGCGGAAAGATGAAAGATGAAAGAATGCGGAAAGATGAAAGATGAAACAATGCGGAAAGATGCAAGATGAAACAATGATGAAAGATGAAACAATGCGGAAAGATGAAAGATGAAACAATGCGGAAAGATGAAAGATGAAACAATGCGGAAAGATGAAAGATGAAACAATGCGGAAAGATGAAAGATGAAACAATGCGGAAAGATGAAAGATGAAACAATGCGGAAAGATGAAAGATGAAACTATGCCGAAAGATGAAAGATGAAAGAATGCGGAAAGATGAAAGATGAAACAATGCGGAAAGATGAAAGATGAAACAATGCGGAAAGATGAAAGATGAAACAATGCGGAAAGATGAAAGATGAAACAATGCGGAAAGATGAAAGATGAAACAATGCGGAAAGATGAAAGATGAAACAATGCGGAAAGATGAAAGATGAAACAATGCGGAAAGATGAAAGATGAAACAATGCGGAAAGATGAAAGATGAAACAATTCGGAAAGATGAAAGATGAAACAATGCGGAAAGATGAAAGATGAAACAATGCGGAAAGATGAAAGATGAAACAATGCGGAAAGATGAAAGATGAAACAATGCGGAAAGATGAAAGATGAAACAATGCGGAAAGATCAAGATGAAACAATTCGGAAAGATGAAAGATGAAAGATGAAACAATGCGGAAAGATGAAAGATGAAACAATGCGGAAAGATGAAAGATGAAAAAATGCGGAAAGATGAAAGATGAAACAATGCGGAAAGATGAAAGATGAAACAATGCGGAAAGATGAAAGATGAAACAATGCGGAAAGATGAAAGATGAAACAATGCGGAAAGATGAAAGATGAAACAATGCGGAAAGATGAAACAATGCGGAAAGATGAAAGATGAAACAATGCGGAAAGATGAAAGATGAAACAATGCGGAAAGATGAAAGATGAAACAATGCGGAAAGATGAAACATTGCGGAAAGATGAAACAATGCGGAAAGATGAAAGATGAAACAATGCGGAAAGATCAAGATGAAACAATTCGGAAAGATGAAAGATGAAAGATGAAACAATGCGGAAAGATGAAAGATGAAACAATGCGGAAAGATGAAAGACGAAAAAATTCGGAAAGATGAAAGATGAAACAATGCGGAAAGATGAAAGATGAAACAATGCGGAAAGATGAAAGATGAAACAATGCGGAAAGATGAAACAATGCGGAAAGATGAAACAATGCGGAAAGATGAAACAATGCGGAAAGATGAAACAATGCGGAAAGATGAAACAATGCGGAAAGATGAAACAATGCGGAAAGATGAAAGATGAAAGAATGCGGAAGATGAAAGATGAAACAATGCGGAAAGATGAAACAATGCGGAAAGATGAAAGATGTAACAATGCGGAAAGATGAAAGATGAAACAATGCGGAAAGATGAAAGATGAAACAATGCGGAAAGATGAAAGATGAAACAATGCGGAAAGATGAAAGATGAAACAATGCGGAAAGATGAAAGATGAAACAATGCGGAAAGATGAAAGATGAAACAATGCGGAAAGATGAAAGATGAAACAATGCGGAAAGATGAAAGATGAAACAATGCGGAAAGATGAAAGATGAAACAATGCGGAAAGATGAAAGATGAAACAATGCGGAAAGATGAAACAATGCGGAAAGATGAAACAATGCGGAAAGATGAAACAATGCGGAAAGATGAAACAATGCGGAAAGATGAAACAATGCGGAAAGATGAAACAATGCGGAAAGATGAAACAATGCGGAAAGATGAAACAATGCGGAAAGATGAAACAATGCGGAAAGATGAAACAATGCGGAAAGATGAAAGATGAAAAAATGCGGAAAGATGAAAGATGAAACAATGCGGAAAGATGAAAGATGAAACAATGCGGAAAGATGAAAGATGAAACAATGCGGAAAGATGAAAGATGAAACAATGCGGAAAGATGAAAGATGAAACAATGCGGAAAGATGAAACAATGCGGAAAGATGAAACAATGCGGAAAGATGAAACAATGCGGAAAGATGAAACAATGCGCAAAGATGAAACAATGCGGAAAGATGAAACAATGCGGAAAGATGAAACAATGCGGAAAGATGAAACAATGCGGAAAGATGAAACAATGCGGAAAGATGAAACAATGCGGAAAGATGAAACAATGCGGAAAGATGAAACAATGCGGAAAGATGAAACAATGCGGAAAGATGAAACAATGCGGAAAGATGAAACAATGCGGAAAGATGAAACAATGCGGAAAGATGAAACAATGCGGAAAGATGAAACAATGCGGAAAGATGAAAGATGAAAGAATGCGGAAAGATGAAAGATGAAACAATGCGGAAAGATGAAAGATGAAACAATGCGGAAAGATGAAAGATGAAAAAATGCGGAAAGATGAAAGATGAAAGAATGCGGAAAGATGAAAGATGAAACAATGCGGAAAGATGAAAGATGAAACAATGCGGAAAGATGAAACAATGCGGAAAGATGAAAGATGAAAAAATGCGGAAAGATGAAAAATGAAACAATGCGGAAAGATGAAAGATGAAAGAATGCGGAAGATGAAAGATGAAACAATGCGGAAAGATGAAAGATGAAACATTGCGGAAAGATGAAAGATGAAACAATGCGGAAAGATGAAAGCTGAAAGAATGCGGAAAGATGAAAGATGAAACAATGCGGAAAGATGAAAGATGAAACAATGCGGAAAGATGAAAGATGAAACAATGCGGAAAGATGAAAGATGAAAGAATGCGGGAAGATGAAAGATGAAACAATGCGGAAAGATGAAAGATGAAACAATGCGGAAAGATGAAAGATGAAACAATGCGGAAAGATGAAAGATGAAAAAATGCGGAAAGATGAAAGATGAAACAATGCGGAAAGATGAAAGATGAAAGAATGCGGAAGATGAAAGATGAAACAATTCGGAAAGATGAAACAATGCGGAAAGATGAAAGATGAAACAATGCGGAAAGATGAAAGATGAAAAAATGCGGAAAGATGAAAGATGAAACAATGCGGAAAGATGAAAGATGAGAGAATGCGGAAGATGAAAGATGAAACAATGCGGAAAGATGAAAGATGAAACAATGCGGAAAGATGAAAGATGAAACAATGCGGAAAGATGAAAGATGAAACAATGCGGAAAGATGAAAGATGAAACAATGCGGAAAGATGAAAGATGAAACAATGCGGAAAGATGAAAGATGAAACAATGCGGAAAGATGAAACAATGCGGAAAGATGAAAGATGAAACAATGCGGAAAGATGAAAGATGAAAAAATGCGGAAAGATGAAAGATGAAACAATGCGGAAAGATGAAAGATGAAAGAATGCGGAAGATGAAAGATGAAACAATGCGGAAACATGAAACAATGCGGAAAGATGAAACAATGCGGAAAGATGAAACAATGCGGAAAGATGAAAGATGAAACAATGCGGAAAGATGAAAGATGAAAAAATGCGGAAAGATGAAAGATGAAACAATGCGGAAAGATGAAAGATGAAACAATGCGGAAAGATGAAAGATGAAACAATGCGGAAAGATGAAAGATGAAACAATGGGGAAAGATGAAAGATGAAACAATGCGGAAAGATGAAACAATGCGGAAAGATGAAACAATGCGGAAAGATGAAACAATGCGGAAAGATGAAACAATGCGGAAAGATGAAACAATGCGGAAAGATGAAACAATGCGGAAAGATGAAACAATGCGGAAAGATGAAACAATGCGGAAAGATGAAAGATGAAAGAATGCGGAAAGATGAAAGATGAAACAATGCGGAAAGATGAAAGATGAAACAATGCGGAAAGATGAAAGATGAAACAATGCGGAAAGATGAAAGATGAAACAATGCAGAAAGATGAAACAATGCGGAAAGATGAAACAATGCGGAAAGATGAAACAATGCGGAAAGATGAAACAATGCGGAAAGATGAAACAATGCGGAAAGATGAAACAATGCGGAAAGATGAAACAATGCGGAAAGATGAAACAATGCGGAAAGATGAAACAATGCGGAAAGATGAAACAATGCGGAAAGATGAAACAATGCGGAAAGATGAAACAATGCGGAAAGATGAAACAATGCGGAAAGATGAAACAATGCGGAAAGATGAAACAATGCGGAAAGATGAAACAATGCGGAAAGATGAAACAATGCGGAAAGATGAAACAATGCGGAAAGATGAAACAATGCGGAAAGATGAAACAATGCGGAAAGATGAAACAATGCGGAAAGATGAAACAATGCGGAAAGATGAAACAATGCGGAAAGATGAAACAATGCGGAAAGATGAAACAATGCGGAAAGATGAAACAATGCGGAAAGATGAAACAATGCGGAAAGATGAAACAATGCGGAAAGATGAAACAATGCGGAAAGATGAAACAATGCGGAAAGATGAAACAATGCGGAGAGATGAAAGATGAAACAATGCGGAAAGATGAAAGATGAAACAATGCGGAAAGATGAAAGATGAAAAAATGCGGAAAAATGAAAGATGAAACAATGCGGAAAGATGAAAGATGAAAGAATGCGGAAGATGAAAGATGAAACAATGCGGAAAGATGAAACAATGCGGAAAGATGAAAGATGAAACAATGCGGAAAGATGAAAGATGAAAGAATGCGGAAAGATGAAAGATGAAACAATGCGGAAAGATGAAAGATGAAACAATGCGGAAAGATGAAACAATGCGGAAAGATGAAACAATGCGGAAAGATGAAACAATGCGGAAAGATGAAAGATGAAACAATACAGAAAGATGAAAGATGAAAAAATGCGGAAAGATGAAAGATGAAACAATGCGGAAAGATGAAAGATGAAAAAATGCGGAAAGATGAAAGATGAAACAATGCGGAAAGATGAAAAATGAAAGAATGCGGAAGATGAAAGATGAAACAATGCGGAAAGATGAAAGATGAAACATTGCGGAAAGATGAAAGATGAAACAATGCGGAAAGATGAAAGCTGAAAGAATGCGGAAAGATGAAAGATGAAACAATGCGGAAAGATGAAAGATGAAACAATGCGGAAAGATGAAAGATGAAACAATGCGGAAAGATGAAAGATGAAAGAATGCGGAAAGATGAAAGATGAAACAATGCGGAAAGATGAAAGATGAAACAATGCGGAAAGATGAAAGATGAAACAATGCGGAAAGATGAAAGATGAAAAAATGCGGAAAGATGAAAGATGAAACAATGCGGAAAGATGAAAGATGAAAGAATGCGGAAGATGAAAGATGAAACAATTCGGAAAGATGAAACAATGCGGAAAGATGAAAGATGAAACAATGCGGAAAGATGAAAGATGAAAAAATGCGGAAAGATGAAAGATGAAACAATGCGGAAAGATGAAAGATGAGAGAATGCGGAAGATGAAAGATGAAACAATGCGGAAAGATGAAAGATGAAACAATGCGGAAAGATGAAAGATGAAACAATGCGGAAAGATGAAAGATGAAACAATGCGGAAAGATGAAAGATGAAACAATGCGGAAAGATGAAAGATGAAACAATGCGGAAAGATGAAAGATGAAACAATGCGGAAAGATGAAAGATGAAACAATGCGGAAAGATGAAACAATGCGGAAAGATGAAAGATGAAACAATGCGGAAAGATGAAAGATGAAAAAATGCGGAAAGATGAAAGATGAAACAATGCGGAAAGATGAAAGATGAAAGAATGCGGAAGATGAAAGATGAAACAATGCGGAAACATGAAACAATGCGGAAAGATGAAACAATGCGGAAAGATGAAACAATGCGGAAAGATGAAAGATGAAACAATGCGGAAAGATGAAAGATGAAACAATGCGGAAAGATGAAAGATGAAAAAATTCGGAAAGATGAAAGATGAAACAATGCGGAAAGATGAAAGATGAAAAAATTCGGAAAGATGAAAGATGAAAGAATGCGGAAGATGAAAGATGAAACAATGCGGAAAGATGAAAGATGAAACAATGCGGAAAGATGAAAGATGAAACAATGCGGAAAGATGAAACATTGCGGAAAGATGAAACAATGCGGAAAGATGAAACAATGCGGAAAGATGAAAGATGAAACAATGCGGAAAGATGAAAGATGAAACAATGCGGAAAGATGAAAGATGAAAAAATGCGGAAAGATGAAAGATGAAACAATGCGGAAAGATGAAAGATGAAAAAATTCGGAAAGATGAAAGATGAAAGAATGCGGAAGATGAAAGATGAAACAATGCGGAAAGATGAAAGATGAAACAATGCGGAAAGATGAAAGATGAAACAATGCGGAAAGATGAAAGATGAAAAAATGCGGAAAGATGAAAGATGAAACAATGCGGAAAGATGAAAGATGAAACAATGCGGAAAGATGAAAGATGAAACAATGCGGAAAGATGAAAGATGAAAGTATGCGGAAAGATGAAAGATGAAACAATGCGGAAAGATGAAAGATGAAACAATGCGGAAAGATGAAAGATGAAACAATGCGGAAAGATGAAAGATGAAACAATGCGGAAAGATGAAAGATGAAACAATGCGGAAAGATGAAACAATGCGGAAAGATGAAAGATGAAACAATGCGGAAAGATGAAACAATGCGGAAAGATGAAAGATGAAACAATGCGGAAAGATGAAAGATGAAAAAATGCGGAAAGATGAAAGATGAAACAATGCGGAAAGATGAAAGATGAAACAATGCGGAAAGATGAAAGATGAAACAATGCGGAAAGATGAAAGATGAAAGAATGCGGAAAGATGAAAGATGAAACAATGCTTAAAGATGAAAGATGAAACAATGCGGAAAGATGAAAGATGAAACAATGCGGAAAGATGAAAGATGAAACAATGCGGAAAGATGAAAGATGAAACAATGCGGAAAGATGAAAGATGAAACAATGCGGAAAGATGAAAGATGAAAGAATGCGGAAGATGAAAGATGAAAGATGAAACAATGCGGAAAGATTAAAGATGAAACAATGCGGAAAGATGAAAGATGAAACAATGCGGAAAGATGAAAGATGAAACAATGCGGAAAGATGAAAGATGAAACAATGCGGAAAGATGAAAGATGAAACAATGAGGAAAGATGAAAGATGAAACAATGCGGAAAGATGAAACAATGCGGAAAGATGAAAGATGAAACAATGCGGAAAGATGAAAGATGAAAAAATGCGGAAAGATGAAATATGAAACAATGCGGAAAGATGAAAGATGAAACAATGCGGAAAGATGAAAGATGAAACAATGCGGAAAGATGAAAGATGAAACAATGCGGAAAGATGAAAGATGAAACAATGCGGAAAGATGAAAGATGAAACAATGCGGAAAGATGAAAGATGAAACAATGCGGAAAGATGAAAGATGAAACAATGCGGAAAGATCAAGATGAAACAATTCGGAAAGATGAAAGATGAAAGATGAAACAATGCGGAAAGATGAAAGATGAAACAATGCGGAAAGATGAAAGATGAAAAAATGCGGAAAGATGAAAGATGAAACAATGCGGAAAGATGAAAGATGAAACAATGCGGAAAGATGAAAGATGAAACAATGCGGAAAGATGAAAGATGAAACAATGCGGAAAGATGAAAGATGAAACAATGCGGAAAGATGAAACAATGCGGAAAGATGAAAGATGAAACAATGCGGAACGATGAAAGATGAAACAATGCGGAAAGATGAAAGATGAAACAATGCGGAAAGATGAAACAATGCGGAAAGATGAAACAATGCGGAAAGATGAAACAATGCGGAAAGATGAAACAATGCGGAAAGATGAAAGATGAAACAATGCGGAAAGATCAAGATGAAACAATTCGGAAAGATGAAAGATGAAAGATGAAACAATGCGGAAAGATGAAAGATGAAACAATGCGGAAAGATGAAAGACGAAAAAATTCGGAAAGATGAAAGATGAAACAATGCGGAAAGATGAAAGATGAAACAATGCGGAAAGATGAAAGATGAAACAATGCGGAAAGATGAAACAATGCGGAAAGATGAAACAATGCGGAAAGATGAAACAATGCGGAAAGATGAAACAATGCGGAAAGATGAAAGATGAAAGAATGCGGAAGATGAAAGATGAAACAATGCGGAAAGATGAAACAATGCGGAAAGATGAAAGATGTAACAATGCGGAAAGATGAAAGATGAAACAATGCGGAAAGATGAAAGATGAAACAATGCGGAAAGATGAAAGATGAAACAATGCGGAAAGATGAAAGATGAAACAATGCGGAAAGATGAAAGATGAAACAATGCGGAAAGATGAAAGATGAAACAATGCGGAAAGATGAAAGATGAAACAATGCGGAAAGATGAAAGATGAAACAATGCGGAAAGATGAAAGATGAAACAATGCGGAAAGATGAAAGATGAAACAATGCGGAAAGATGAAAGATGAAACAATGCGGAAAGATGAAAGATGAAACAATGCGGAAAGATGAAAGATGAAACAATGCGGAAAGATGAAAGATGAAAGAATGCGGAAAGATGAAAGATGAAACAATGCGGAAAGATGAAAGATGAAACAATGCGGAAAGATGAAACAATGCGGAAAGATGAAACAATGCGGAAAGATGAAACAATGCGGAAATATGAAACAATGCGGAAAGATGAAAGATGAAAGAATGCGGAAAGATGAAAGATGAAAGAATGCGGAAAGATGAAAGATGAAACAATGCGGAAAGATGAAAGATGAAACAATGCGGAAAGATGAAAGATGAAACAATGCGGAAAGATGAAACATGAAAGAATGCGGAAGATGAAAGATGAAACAATGCGGAAAGATGAATGATGAAACAATGCGGAAAGATGAAAGATGAAACAATGCGGAAAGATGAAAGATGAAACAATGCGGAAAGATGAAAGATGAAACAATGCGGAAAGATGAAACAATGCGGAAAGATGAAACAATGCGGAAAGATGAAACAATGCGGAAAGATGAAAGATGAAAGAATGCGGAAGATGAAAGATGAAACAATGCGGAAAGATGAAACAATGCGGAAAGATGAAAGATGTAACAATGCGGAAAGATGAAAGATGAAACAATGCGGAAAGATGAAAGATGAAACAATGCGGAAAGATGAAAGATGAAACAATGCGGAAAGATGAAAGATGAAACAATGCGGAAAGATGAAAGATGAAACAATGCGGAAAGATGAAAGATGAAACAATGCGGAAAGATGAAAGATGAAACAATGCGGAAAGATGAAAGATGAAACAATGCGGAAAGATGAAAGATGAAACAATGCGGAAAGATGAAAGATGAAACAATGCGGAAAGATAAAAGATGAAAGAATGCGGAAAGATGAAAGATGAAACAATGCGGAAAGATGAAAGATGAAACAATGCGGAAAGATGAAACAATCCGGAAAGATGAAACAATGCGGAAAGATGAAAGATGAAAGAATGCGGAAAGATGAAATATGAAACAATGCGGAAAGATGAAAGATGAAAGAATGCGGAAAGATGAAAGATGAAACAATGCGGAAAGATGAAAGATGAAACAATGCGGAAAGATGAAAGATGAAACAATGCGGAAAGATGAAAGATGAAACAATGCGGAAAGATGAAAGATGAAACAATGCGGAAAGATGAAACAATGCGAAAAGATGAAAGATGAAAGAATGCGGAAAGATGAAATATGAAACAATGCGGAAAGATGAAAGATGAAAGAATGCGGAAAGATGAAAGATGAAAGAATGCGGAAAGATGAAAGATGAAACAATGCGGAAAGATGAAAGATGAAACAATGCGGAAAGATGAAAGATGAAACAATGCGGAAAGATGAAACATGAAAGAATGCGGAAGATGAAAGATGAAACAATGCGGAAAGATGAATGATGAAACAATGCGGAAAGATGAAAGATGAAACAATGCGGAAAGATGAAAGATGAAACAATGCGGAAAGATGAAAGATGAAACAATGCGGAAAGATGAAAGATGAAAGAATGCGGAAGATGAAAGATGAAACAATGCGGAAAGATGAAACAATGCGGAAAGATGAAAGATGAAACAATGCGGAAAGATGAAAGATGAAACAATGCGGAAAGATGAAAGATGAAACAATGCGGAAAGATGAAAGATGAAACAATGCGGAAAGATGAAAGATGAAACAATGCGGAAAGATGAAAGATGAAACAATGCGGAAAGATGAAAGATGAAACAATGCGGAAAGATGAAAGATGAAACAATGCGGCAAGATGAAAGATGAAACAATGCGGAAAGATGAAAGATGAAACAATGCGGAAAGATGAAAGATGAAACAATGCGGAAAGATGAAAGATGAAACAATGCGGAAAGATGAAAGATGAAACAATGCGGAAAGATGAAAGATTAAACAATGCGGAAAGATGAAAGATGAAACAATTCGGAAAGATGAAAGATGAAACAATGCGGAAAGATGAAAGATGAAACAATGCGGAAAGATGAAAGATGAAACAATGCGGAAAGATGAAAGATGAAACAATGCGGAAAGATGAAAGATGAAACAATGCGGAAAGATGAAAGATGAAACAATGCGGAAAGATGAAAGATGAAACAATGCGGAAAGATGAAAGATGAAACAATGCGGAAAGATGAAAGATGAAACAATGCGGAAAGATGAAAGATGAAACAATGCGGAAGATGCAAGATGAAACAATGATGAAAGATGAAACAATGCGGAAAGATGAAAGATGAAACAATGCGGAAAGATGAAAGATGAAACAATGCGGAAAGATGAAAGATGAAACAATGCGGAAAGATGAAAGATGAAACAATGCGGAAAGATGAAAGATGAAACAATGCGGAAAGATGAAAGATGAAACTATGCCGAAAGATGAAAGATGAAAGAATGCGGAAAGATGAAAGATGAAACAATGCGGAAAGATGAAAGATGAAACAATGCGGAAAGATGAAAGATGAAACAATGCGGAAAGATGAAAGATGAAACAATGCGGAAAGATGAAAGATGAAACAATGCGGAAAGATGAAAGATGAAACAATGCGGAAAGATGAAAGATGAAACAATGCGGAAAGATGAAAGATGAAACAATGCGGAAAGATGAAAGATGAAACAATTCGGAAAGATGAAAGATGAAACAATGCGGAAAGATGAAAGATGAAACAATGCGGAAAGATGAAAGATGAAACAATGCGGAAAGATGAAAGATGAAACAATGCGGAAAGATGAAAGATGAAACAATGCGGAAAGATCAAGATGAAACAATTCGGAAAGATGAAAGATGAAAGATGAAACAATGCGGAAAGATGAAAGATGAAACAATGCGGAAAGATGAAAGATGAAAAAATGCGGAAAGATGAAAGATGAAACAATGCGGAAAGATGAAAGATGAAACAATGCGGAAAGATGAAAGATGAAACAATGCGGAAAGATGAAAGATGAAACAATGCGGAAAGATGAAAGATGAAACAATGCGGAAAGATGAAACAATGCGGAAAGATGAAAGATGAAACAATGCGGAAAGATGAAAGATGAAACAATGCGGAAAGATGAAAGATGAAACAATGCGGAAAGATGAAACATTGCGGAAAGATGAAACAATGCGGAAAGATGAAAGATGAAACAATGCGGAAAGATCAAGATGAAACAATTCGGAAAGATGAAAGATGAAAGATGAAACAATGCGGAAAGATGAAAGATGAAACAATGCGGAAAGATGAAAGACGAAAAAATTCGGAAAGATGAAAGATGAAACAATGCGGAAAGATGAAAGATGAAACAATGCGGAAAGATGAAAGATGAAACAATGCGGAAAGATGAAACAATGCGGAAAGATGAAACAATGCGGAAAGATGAAACAATGCGGAAAGATGAAAGATGAAAGAATGCGGAAGATGAAAGATGAAACAATGCGGAAAGATGAAAGATGTAACAATGCGGAAAGATGAAAGATGAAACAATGCGGAAAGATGAAAGATGAAACAATGCGGAAAGATGAAAGATGAAACAATGCGGAAAGATGAAAGATGAAACAATGCGGAAAGATGAAAGATGAAACAATGCGGAAAGATGAAAGATGAAACAATGCGGAAAGATGAAAGATGAAACAATGCGGAAAGATGAAAGATGAAACAATGCGGAAAGATGAAAGATGAAACAATGCGGAAAGATGAAAGATGAAACAATGCGGAAAGATGAAAGATGAAACAATGCGGAAAGATGAAAGATGAAACAATGCGGAAAGATGAAAGATGAAACAATGCGGAAAGATGAAAGATGAAACAATGCGGAAAGATGAAACAATGCGGAAAGATGAAACAATGCGGAAAGATGAAACAATGCGGAAAGATGAAACAATGCGGAAAGATGAAACAATGCGGAAAGATGAAACAATGCGGAAAGATGAAACAATGCGGAAAGATGAAAGATGAAAGAATGCGGAAAGATGAAATATGAAACAATGCGGAAAGATGAAAGATGAAAGAATGCGGAAAGATGAAAGATGAAAGAATGCGGAAAGATGAAATATGAAACAATGCGGAAAGATGAAAGATGAAAGAATGCGGAAAGATGAAAGATGAAACAATGCGGAAAGATGAAAGATGAAACAATGCGGAAAGATGAAAGATGAAACAATGCGGAAAGATGAAAGATGAAACAATGCGGAAAGATGAAAGATGAAACAATGCGGAAAGATGAAAGATGAAAGAATGCGGAAGATGAAAGATGAAACAATGCGGAAAGATGAATGATGAAACAATGCGGAAAGATGAAAGATGAAACAATGCGGAAAGATGAAACAATGCGGAAAGATGAAACTATGCGGAAAGATGAAACAATGCGGAAAGATGAAACAATGCGGAAAGATGAAACAATGCGGAAAGATGAAAGATGAAACAATGCGGAAAGATGAAAGATGAAAAAATGCGGAAAGATGAAAGATGAAACAATGCGGAAAGATGAAAGATGAAAAAATGCGGAAAGATGAAAGATGAAACAATGCGGAAAGATGAAAGATGAAAGAATGCGGAAGATGAAAGATGAAACAATGCGGAAAGATGGAAGATGAAACAATGCGGAAAGATAAAAGATGAAAGAATGCGGAAATATGAAAGATGAAACAATGCGGAAAGATGAAAGATGAAACAATGCGGAAAGATGAAAGATGAAACAATGCGGAAAGATGAAAGATGAAACAATGAGGAAAGATGAAAGATGAAACAATGCGGAAAGATCAAGATGAAACAATTCGGAAAGATGAAAGATGAAAGATGAAACAATGCGGAAAGATGAAAGATTAAACAATGCGGAAAGATGAAAGATGAAAAAATGCGGAAAGATGAAAGATGAAACAATGCGGAAAGATGAAAGATGAAACAATGCGGAAAGATGAAATATGAAACAATGCGGAAAGATGAAACAATGCGGAAAGATGAAAGATGAAACAATGCGGAAAGATGAAAGATGAAACAATGCGGAAAGATGAAAGATGAAACAATGCGGAAAGATGAAACAATGCGGAAAGATGAAACAATGCGGAAAGATGAAAGATGAAAGAATGCGGAAGATGAAAGATGAAACAATGCGGAAAGATGAAACAATGCGGAAAGATGAAAGATGTAACAATGCGGAAAGATGAAAGATGAAACAATGCGGAAAGATGAAAGATGAAACAATGCGGAAAGATGAAAGATGAAACAATGCGGAAAGATGAAAGATGAAACAATGCGGAAAGATGTAAGATGAAACAATGCGGAAAGATGAAAGATGAAACAATGCGGAAAGATGAAAGATGAAACAATGCGGAAAGATGAAAGATGAAACAATGCGGAAAGATGAAAGATGAAACAATGCGGAAAGATGAAAGATGAAACAATGCGGAAAGATGAAAGATGAAACAATGCGGAAAGATGAAACAATGCGGAAAGATGAAACAATGCGGAAAGATGAAAGATGAAAGAATGCGGAAAGATGAAATATGAAACAATGCGGAAAGATGAAAGATGAAAGAATGCGGAAAGATGAAAGATGAAACAATGCGGAAAGATGAAAGATGAAACAATGCGGAAAGATGAAAGATGAAACAATGCGGAAAGATGAAACATGAAAGAATGCGGAAGATGAAAGATGAAACAATGCGGAAAGATGAATGATGAAACAATGCGGAAAGATGAAAGATGAAACAATGCGGAAAGATGAAAGATGAAACAATGCGGAAAGATGAAAGATGAAACAATGCGGAAAGATGAAAGATGAAAGAATGCGGAAGATGAAAGATGAAACAATGCGGAAAGATGAAACAATGCGGAAAGATGAAAGATGAAACAATGCGGAAAGATGAAAGATGAAAGAATGCGGAAAGATGAAAGATGAAACAATGCGGAAAGATGAAAGATGAAACAATGCGGAAAGATGAAAGATGAAACAATGCGGAAAGATGAAAGATGAAACAATGCGGAAAGATGAAAGATGAAACAATGCGGAAAGATGAAAGATGAAACAATGCGGAAAGATGAAAGATGAAACAATGCGGAAAGATGAAAGATGAAACAATGCGGAAAGATGAAAGATGAAACAATTCGGAAAGATGAAAGATGAAACAATGCGGAAAGATGAAAGATGAAACAATGCGGAAAGATGAAAGATGAAACAATGCGGAAAGATGAAAGATGAAAAAATGCGGAAAGATGAAAGATGAAAAAATGCGGAAAGATGAAAGATGAAAGAATGCGGAAAAATGAAAGATGAAACAACGCGGAAAGATGAAAGATGAAAGAATGCGGAAGATGAAAGATGAAACAATGCGGAAACATGAAACAATGTGGAAAGATGAAAGATGAAACAATGCGGAAAGATGAAAGATAAAACAATGCGGAAAGATGAAAGCTGAAAGAATGCGGAAAGATGAAAGATGAAACAATGCGGAAAAATGAAAGATGAAACAACGCGGAAAGATGAAAGCTGAAAGAATG
This sequence comes from Gastracanthus pulcherrimus, assembly GCA_949152435.1. Lineage (NCBI taxonomy): Eukaryota > Metazoa > Arthropoda > Insecta > Hymenoptera > Pteromalidae > Gastracanthus > Gastracanthus pulcherrimus. The sequence continues at coordinate 438,134 of CASCKD010000041.1, read as the reverse complement.
CGGAAAGATGAAAGATGAAACAATGCGGAAAGATGAAAGATGAAACAATGCGGAAAGATGAAAGATGAAACAATGCGGAAAGATGAAAGATGAAAGAATGCGGGAAGATGAAAGATGAAACAATGCGGAAAGATGAAAGATGAAACAATGCGGAAAGATGAAAGATGAAACAATGCGGAAAGATGAAAGATGAAAAAATGCGGAAAGATGAAAGATGAAACAATGCGGAAAGATGAAAGATGAAAGAATGCGGAAGATGAAAGATGAAACAATTCGGAAAGATGAAACAATGCGGAAAGATGAAAGATGAAACAATGCGGAAAGATGAAAGATGAAAAAATGCGGAAAGATGAAAGATGAAACAATGCGGAAAGATGAAAGATGAGAGAATGCGGAAGATGAAAGATGAAACAATGCGGAAAGATGAAAGATGAAACAATGCGGAAAGATGAAAGATGAAACAATGCGGAAAGATGAAAGATGAAACAATGCGGAAAGATGAAAGATGAAACAATGCGGAAAGATGAAAGATGAAACAATGCGGAAAGATGAAAGATGAAACAATGCGGAAAGATGAAAGATGAAACAATGCGGAAAGATGAAAGATGAAAGAATGCGGAAGATGAAAGATGAAACAATGCGGAAAGATGAAACAATGCGGAAAGATGAAAGATGAAACAATGCGGAAAGATGAAAGATGAAACAATGCGGAAAGATGAAAGATGAAACAATGCGGAAAGATGAAAGATGAAACAATGCGGAAAGATGAAAGATGAAACAATGCGGAAAGATGAAAGATGAAACAATGCGGAAAGATGAAAGATGAAACAATGCGGCAAGATGAAAGATGAAACAATGCGGAAAGATGAAAGATGAAACAATGCGGAAAGATGAAAGATGAAACAATGCGGAAAGATGAAAGATGAAACAATGCGAAAGATGAAAGATGAAACAATGCGGAAAGATGAAAGATTAAACAATGCGGAAAGATGAAAGATGAAACAATTCGGAAAGATGAAAGATGAAACAATGCGGAAAGATGAAAGATGAAACAATGCGGAAAGATGAAAGATGAAACAATGCGGAAAGATGAAAGATGAAACAATGCGGAAAGATGAAAGATGAAACAATGCGGAAAGATGAAAGATGAAACAATGCGGAAAGATGAAAGATGAAACAATGCGGAAAGATGAAAGATGAAACAATGCGGAAAGATGAAAGATGAAACAATGCGGAAGATGCAAGATGAAACAATGATGAAAGATGAAACAATGCGGAAAGATGAAAGATGAAACAATGCGGAAAGATGAAAGATGAAACAATGCGGAAAGATGAAAGATGAAACAATGCGGAAAGATGAAAGATGAAACAATGCGGAAAGATGAAAGATGAAACTATGCCGAAAGATGAAAGATGAAAGAATGCGGAAAGATGAAAGATGAAACAATGCGGAAAGATGAAAGATGAAACAATGCGGAAAGATGAAAGATGAAACAATGCGGAAAGATGAAAGATGAAACAATGCGGAAAGATGAAAGATGAAACAATGCGGAAAGATGAAAGATGAAACAATGCGGAAAGATGAAAGATGAAACAATGCGGAAAGATGAAAGATGAAACAATGCGGAAAGATGAAAGATGAAACAATGCGGAAAGATGAAAGATGAAACAATTCGGAAAGATGAAAGATGAAACAATGCGGAAAGATGAAAGATGAAACAATGCGGAAAGATGAAAGATGAAACAATGCGGAAAGATGAAAGATGAAACAATGCGGAAAGATGAAAGATGAAACAATGCGGAAAGATCAAGATGAAACAATTCGGAAAGATGAAAGATGAAAGATGAAACAATGCGGAAAGATGAAAGATGAAACAATGCGGAAAGATGAAAGATGAAAAAATGCGGAAAGATGAAAGATGAAACAATGCGGAAAGATGAAAGATGAAACAATGCGGAAAGATGAAAGATGAAACAATGCGGAAAGATGAAAGATGAAACAATGCGGAAAGATGAAAGATGAAACAATGCGGAAAGATGAAACAATGCGGAAAGATGAAAGATGAAACAATGCGGAAAGATGAAAGATGAAACAATGCGGAAAGATGAAAGATGAAACAATGCGGAAAGATGAAACATTGCGGAAAGATGAAACAATGCGGAAAGATGAAAGATGAAACAATGCGGAAAGATCAAGATGAAACAATTCGGAAAGATGAAAGATGAAAGATGAAACAATGCGGAAAGATGAAAGATGAAACAATGCGGAAAGATGAAAGACGAAAAAATTCGGAAAGATGAAAGATGAAACAATGCGGAAAGATGAAAGATGAAACAATGCGGAAAGATGAAAGATGAAACAATGCGGAAAGATGAAACAATGCGGAAAGATGAAACAATGCGGAAAGATGAAACAATGCGGAAAGATGAAAGATGAAAGAATGCGGAAGATGAAAGATGAAACAATGCGGAAAGATGAAACAATGCGGAAAGATGAAAGATGTAACAATGCGGAAAGATGAAAGATGAAACAATGCGGAAAGATGAAAGATGAAACAATGCGGAAAGATGAAAGATGAAACAATGCGGAAAGATGAAAGATGAAACAATGCGGAAAGATGAAAGATGAAACAATGCGGAAAGATGAAAGATGAAACAATGCGGAAAGATGAAAGATGAAACAATGCGGAAAGATGAAAGATGAAACAATGCGGAAAGATGAAAGATGAAACAATGCGGAAAGATGAAAGATGAAACAATGCGGAAAGATGAAAGATGAAACAATGCGGAAAGATGAAAGATGAAACAATGCGGAAAGATGAAAGATGAAACAATGCGGAAAGATGAAAGATGAAACAATGCGGAAAGATGAAACAATGCGGAAAGATGAAACAATGCGGAAAGATGAAACAATGCGGAAAGATGAAACAATGCGGAAAGATGAAACAATGCGGAAAGATGAAACAATGCGGAAAGATGAAAGATGAAAGAATGCGGAAAGATGAAATATGAAACAATGCGGAAAGATGAAAGATGAAAGAATGCGGAAAGATGAAAGATGAAACAATGCGGAAAGATGAAAGATGAAACAATGCGGAAAGATGAAAGATGAAACAATGCGGAAAGATGAAAGATGAAAAAATGCGGAAAGATGAAAGATGAAACAATGCGGAAAGATGAAAGATGAAACAATGCGGAAAGATGAAAGATGAAACAATGCGGAAAGATGAAAGATGAAACAATGCGGAAAGATGAAAGATGAAAGAATGCGGAAGATGAAAGATGAAACAATGCGGAAAGATGAATGATGAAACAATGCGGAAAGATGAAAGATGAAACAATGCGGAAAGATGAAACAATGCGGAAAGATGAAACTATGCGGAAAGATGAAACAATGCGGAAAGATGAAACAATGCGGAAAGATGAAACAATGCGGAAAGATGAAAGATGAAACAATGCGGAAAGATGAAAGATGAAAAAATGCGGAAAGATGAAAGATGAAACAATGCGGAAAGATGAAAGATGAAAAAATGCGGAAAGATGAAAGATGAAACAATGCGGAAAGATGAAAGATGAAAGAATGCGGAAGATGAAAGATGAAACAATGCGGAAAGATGGAAGATGAAACAATGCGGAAAGATAAAAGATGAAAGAATGCGGAAATATGAAAGATGAAACAATGCGGAAAGATGAAAGATGAAACAATGCGGAAAGATGAAAGATGAAACAATGCGGAAAGATGAAAGATGAAACAATGAGGAAAGATGAAAGATGAAACAATGCGGAAAGATCAAGATGAAACAATTCGGAAAGATGAAAGATGAAAGATGAAACAATGCGGAAAGATGAAAGATTAAACAATGCGGAAAGATGAAAGATGAAAAAATGCGGAAAGATGAAAGATGAAACAATGCGGAAAGATGAAAGATGAAACAATGCGGAAAGATGAAATATGAAACAATGCGGAAAGATGAAACAATGCGGAAAGATGAAAGATGAAACAATGCGGAAAGATGAAAGATGAAACAATGCGGAAAGATGAAAGATGAAACAATGCGGAAAGATGAAAGATGAAACAATGCGGAAAGATGAAACAATGCGGAAAGATGAAACAATGCGGAAAGATGAAAGATGAAACAATGCGGAAAGATCAAGATGAAACAATTCGGAAAGATGAAAGATGAAAGATGAAACAATGCGGAAAGATGAAAGATGAAACAATGCGGAAAGATGAAAGATGAAACAATGCGGAAAGATGAAAGATGAAACAATGCGGAAAGATGAAAGATGAAACAATGCGGAAAGATGTAAGATGAAACAATGCGGAAAGATGAAAGATGAAACAATGCGGAAAGATGAAAGATGAAACAATGCGGAAAGATGAAAGATGAAACAATGCGGAAAGATGAAAGATGAAACAATGCGGAAAGATGAAAGATGAAACAATGCGGAAAGATGAAAGATGAAACAATGCGGAAAGATGAAACAATGCGGAAAGATGAAACAATGCGGAAAGATGAAAGATGAAAGAATGCGGAAAGATGAAATATGAAACAATGCGGAAAGATGAAAGATGAAAGAATGCGGAAAGATGAAAGATGAAACAATGCGGAAAGATGAAAGATGAAACAATGCGGAAAGATGAAAGATGAAACAATGCGGAAAGATGAAACATGAAAGAATGCGGAAGATGAAAGATGAAACAATGCGGAAAGATGAATGATGAAACAATGCGGAAAGATGAAAGATGAAACAATGCGGAAAGATGAAAGATGAAACAATGCGGAAAGATGAAAGATGAAACAATGCGGAAAGATGAAAGATGAAAGAATGCGGAAGATGAAAGATGAAACAATGCGGAAAGATGAAACAATGCGGAAAGATGAAAGATGAAACAATGCGGAAAGATGAAAGATGAAACAATGCGGCAAGATGAAAGATGAAAGAATGCGGAAAGATGAAAGATGAAACAATGCGGAAAGATGAAAGATGAAACAATGCGGAAAGATGAAAGATGAAACAATGCGGAAAGATGAAAGATGAAACAATGCGGAAAGATGAAAGATGAAACAATGCGGAAAGATGAAAGATGAAACAATGCGGAAAGATGAAAGATGAAACAATGCGGAAAGATGAAAGATGAAACAATGCGGAAAGATGAAAGATGAAACAATTCGGAAAGATGAAAGATGAAACAATGCGGAAAGATGAAAGATGAAACAATGCGGAAAGATGAAAGATGAAACAATGCGGAAAGATGAAAGATGAAAAAATGCGGAAAGATGAAAGATGAAAAAATGCGGAAAGATGAAAGATGAAAGAATGCGGAAAAATGAAAGATGAAACAACGCGGAAAGATGAAAGATGAAAGAATGCGGAAGATGAAAGATGAAACAATGCGGAAACATGAAACAATGTGGAAAGATGAAAGATGAAACAATGCGGAAAGATGAAAGATAAAACAATGCGGAAAGATGAAAGATGAAACAATGCGGAAAGATGAAAGATGAAACAATGCGGAAAGATGAAAGATGAAACAATGCGGAAAGATGAAAGATGAAACAATGCGGAAAGATGAAAGATGAAACAATGCGGAAAGATGAAAGATGAAACAATGCGGAAAGATGAAAGATGAAACAATGCGGAAAGATGAAAGATGAAACAATTCGGAAAGATGAAAGATGAAACAATGCGGAAAGATGAAAGATGAAACAATGCGGAAAGATGAAAGATGAAACAATGCGGAAAGATGAAAGATGAAAAAATGCGGAAAGATGAAAGATGAAACAATGCGGAAAGATGAAAGATGAAAGAATGCGGAAAGATGAAAGATGAAACAATGCGGAAAGATGAAAGATGAAACAATGCGGAAAGATGAAAGATGAAACAATGCGGAAAGATGAAAGATGAAACAATGCGGAAAGATGAAAGATGAAACAATGCGGAAAGATGAAAGATGAAACAATGCGGAAAGATGAAAGATGAAACAATGCGGAAAGATGAAAGATGAAACAATTCGGAAAGATGAAAGATGAAACAATGCGGAAAGATGAAAGATGAAACAATGCGGAAAGATGAAAGATGAAACAATGCGGAAAGATGAAAGATGAAACAATGCGGAAAGATGAAAGATGAAACAATGCGGAAAGATCAAGATGAAACAATTCGGAAAGATGAAAGATGAAAGATGAAACAATGCGGAAAGATGAAAGATGAAACAATGCGGAAAGATGAAAGATGAAAAAATGCGGAAAGATGAAAGATGAAACAATGCGGAAAGATGAAAGATGAAACAATGCGGAAAGATGAAAGATGAAACAATGCGGAAAGATGAAAGATGAAACAATGCGGAAAGATGAAAGATGAAACAATGCGGAAAGATGAAACAATGCGGAAAGATGAAAGATGAAACAATGCGGAAAGATGAAAGATGAAACAATGCGGAAAGATGAAAGATGAAACAATGCGGAAAGATGAAACATTGCGGAAAGATGAAACAATGCGGAAAGATGAAAGATGAAACAATGCGGAAAGATCAAGATGAAACAATTCGGAAAGATGAAAGATGAAAGATGAAACAATGCGGAAAGATGAAAGATGAAACAATGCGGAAAGATGAAAGACGAAAAAATTCGGAAAGATGAAAGATGAAACAATGCGGAAAGATGAAAGATGAAACAATGCGGAAAGATGAAAGATGAAACAATGCGGAAAGATGAAACAATGCGGAAAGATGAAACAATGCGGAAAGATGAAACAATGCGGAAAGATGAAAGATGAAAGAATGCGGAAGATGAAAGATGAAACAATGCGGAAAGATGAAACAATGCGGAAAGATGAAAGATGTAACAATGCGGAAAGATGAAAGATGAAACAATGCGGAAAGATGAAAGATGAAACAATGCGGAAAGATGAAAGATGAAACAATGCGGAAAGATGAAAGATGAAACAATGCGGAAAGATGAAAGATGAAACAATGCGGAAAGATGAAAGATGAAACAATGCGGAAAGATGAAAGATGAAACAATGCGGAAAGATGAAAGATGAAACAATGCGGAAAGATGAAAGATGAAACAATGCGGAAAGATGAAAGATGAAACAATGCGGAAAGATGAAAGATGAAACAATGCGGAAAGATGAAAGATGAAACAATGCGGAAAGATGAAAGATGAAACAATGCGGAAAGATGAAAGATGAAACAATGCGGAAAGATGAAACAATGCGGAAAGATGAAACAATGCGGAAAGATGAAACAATGCGGAAAGATGAAACAATGCGGAAAGATGAAACAATGCGGAAAGATGAAAGATGAAAGAATGCGGAAAGATGAAATATGAAACAATGCGGAAAGATGAAAGATGAAAGAATGCGGAAAGATGAAAGATGAAACAATGCGGAAAGATGAAAGATGAAACAATGCGGAAAGATGAAAGATGAAACAATGCGGAAAGATGAAAGATGAAAAAATGCGGAAAGATGAAAGATGAAACAATGCGGAAAGATGAAAGATGAAACAATGCGGAAAGATGAAAGATGAAACAATGCGGAAAGATGAAAGATGAAACAATGCGGAAAGATGAAAGATGAAAGAATGCGGAAGATGAAAGATGAAACAATGCGGAAAGATGAATGATGAAACAATGCGGAAAGATGAAAGATGAAACAATGCGGAAAGATGAAACAATGCGGAAAGATGAAACTATGCGGAAAGATGAAACAATGCGGAAAGATGAAACAATGCGGAAAGATGAAACAATGCGGAAAGATGAAAGATGAAACAATGCGGAAAGATGAAAGATGAAAAAATGCGGAAAGATGAAAGATGAAACAATGCGGAAAGATGAAAGATGAAAAAATGCGGAAAGATGAAAGATGAAACAATGCGGAAAGATGAAAGATGAAAGAATGCGGAAGATGAAAGATGAAACAATGCGGAAAGATGGAAGATGAAACAATGCGGAAAGATAAAAGATGAAAGAATGCGGAAATATGAAAGATGAAACAATGCGGAAAGATGAAAGATGAAACAATGCGGAAAGATGAAAGATGAAACAATGCGGAAAGATGAAAGATGAAACAATGAGGAAAGATGAAAGATGAAACAATGCGGAAAGATCAAGATGAAACAATTCGGAAAGATGAAAGATGAAAGATGAAACAATGCGGAAAGATGAAAGATTAAACAATGCGGAAAGATGAAAGATGAAAAAATGCGGAAAGATGAAAGATGAAACAATGCGGAAAGATGAAAGATGAAACAATGCGGAAAGATGAAATATGAAACAATGCGGAAAGATGAAACAATGCGGAAAGATGAAAGATGAAACAATGCGGAAAGATGAAAGATGAAACAATGCGGAAAGATGAAAGATGAAACAATGCGGAAAGATGAAAGATGAAACAATGCGGAAAGATGAAACAATGCGGAAAGATGAAACAATGCGGAAAGATGAAAGATGAAACAATGCGGAAAGATCAAGATGAAACAATTCGGAAAGATGAAAGATGAAAGATGAAACAATGCGGAAAGATGAAAGATGAAACAATGCGGAAAGATGAAAGATGAAACAATGCGGAAAGATGAAAGATGAAACAATGCGGAAAGATGAAAGATGAAACAATGCGGAAAGATGTAAGATGAAACAATGCGGAAAGATGAAAGATGAAACAATGCGGAAAGATGAAAGATGAAACAATGCGGAAAGATGAAAGATGAAACAATGCGGAAAGATGAAAGATGAAACAATGCGGAAAGATGAAAGATGAAACAATGCGGAAAGATGAAAGATGAAACAATGCGGAAAGATGAAACAATGCGGAAAGATGAAACAATGCGGAAAGATGAAAGATGAAAGAATGCGGAAAGATGAAATATGAAACAATGCGGAAAGATGAAAGATGAAAGAATGCGGAAAGATGAAAGATGAAACAATGCGGAAAGATGAAAGATGAAACAATGCGGAAAGATGAAAGATGAAACAATGCGGAAAGATGAAACATGAAAGAATGCGGAAGATGAAAGATGAAACAATGCGGAAAGATGAATGATGAAACAATGCGGAAAGATGAAAGATGAAACAATGCGGAAAGATGAAAGATGAAACAATGCGGAAAGATGAAAGATGAAACAATGCGGAAAGATGAAAGATGAAAGAATGCGGAAGATGAAAGATGAAACAATGCGGAAAGATGAAACAATGCGGAAAGATGAAAGATGAAACAATGCGGAAAGATGAAAGATGAAACAATGCGGAAAGATGAAAGATGAAAGAATGCGGAAAGATGAAAGATGAAACAATGCGGAAAGATGAAAGATGAAACAATGCGGAAAGATGAAAGATGAAACAATGCGGAAAGATGAAAGATGAAACAATGCGGAAAGATGAAAGATGAAACAATGCGGAAAGATGAAAGATGAAACAATGCGGAAAGATGAAAGATGAAACAATGCGGAAAGATGAAAGATGAAACAATGCGGAAAGATGAAAGATGAAACAATTCGGAAAGATGAAAGATGAAACAATGCGGAAAGATGAAAGATGAAACAATGCGGAAAGATGAAAGATGAAACAATGCGGAAAGATGAAAGATGAAAAAATGCGGAAAGATGAAAGATGAAAAAATGCGGAAAGATGAAAGATGAAAGAATGCGGAAAAATGAAAGATGAAACAACGCGGAAAGATGAAAGATGAAAGAATGCGGAAGATGAAAGATGAAACAATGCGGAAACATGAAACAATGTGGAAAGATGAAAGATGAAACAATGCGGAAAGATGAAAGATAAAACAATGCGGAAAGATGAAAGATGAAACAATGCGGAAAGATGAAAGATGAAACAATGCGGAAAGATGAAAGATGAAACAATGCGGAAAGATGAAAGATGAAACAATGCGGAAAGATGAAAGATGAAACAATGCGGAAAGATGAAAGATGAAACAATGCGGAAAGATGAAAGATGAAACAATGCGGAAAGATGAAAGATGAAACAATTCGGAAAGATGAAAGATGAAACAATGCGGAAAGATGAAAGATGAAACAATGCGGAAAGATGAAAGATGAAACAATGCGGAAAGATGAAAGATGAAAAAATGCGGAAAGATGAAAGATGAAACAATGCGGAAAGATGAAAGATGAAAGAATGCGGAAAGATGAAAGATGAAACAATGCGGAAAGATGAAAGATGAAACAATGCGGAAAGATGAAAGATGAAACAATGCGGAAAGATGAAAGATGAAACAATGCGGAAAGATGAAAGATGAAACAATGCGGAAAGATGAAAGATGAAACAATGCGGAAAGATGAAACAATGCGGAAAGATGAAACAATGCGGAAAGATGAAACAATGCGGAAAGATGAAACAATGCGGAAAGATGAAACAATGCGGAAAGATGAAACAATGCGGAAAGATGAAACAATGCGGAAAGATGAAACAATGCGGAAAGATGAAACAATGCGGAAAGATGAAACAATGCGGAAAGATGAAACAATGCGGAAAGATGAAACAATGCGGAAAGATGAAACAATGCGGAAAGATGAAACAATGCGGAAAGATGAAACAATGCGGAAAGATGAAACAATGCGGAAAGATGAAACAATGCGGAAAGATGAAACAATGCGGAAAGATGAAAGATGAAACAATGCGGAAAGATGAAAGATGAAAAAATGCGGAAAGATGAAAGATGAAACAATGCGGAAAGATGAAAGATGAAACAATGCGGAAAGATGAAAGATGAAACAATGCGGAAAGATGAAAGATGAAACAATGCGGAAAGATGAAAGATGAAACAATGCGGAAAGATGAAACAATGCGGAAAGATGAAACAATGCGGAAAGATGAAACAATGCGGAAAGATGAAACAATGCGCAAAGATGAAACAATGCGGAAAGATGAAACAATGCGGAAAGATGAAACAATGCGGAAAGATGAAAGATGAAACAATGCGGAAAGATGAAAGATGAAACAATGCGGAAAGATGAAAGATGAAACAATGCGGAAAGATGAAAGATGAAAGAATGCGGAAGAAGAAAGATGAAACAATGCGGAAAGATGAATGATGAAACAATGCGGAAAGATGAAAGATGAAACAATGCGGAAAGATGAAACAATGCGGAAAGATGAAACAATGCGGAAAGATGAAACAATGCGGAAAGATGAAACAATGCGGAAAGATGAAACAATGCGGAAAGATGAAACAATGCGGAAAGATGAAAGATGAAACAATGCGGAAAGATGAAAGATGAAAAAATGCGGAAAGATGAAAGATGAAACAATGCGGAAAGATGAAAGATGAAAAAATGCGGAAAGATGAAAGATGAAACAATGCGGAAAGATGAAAGATGAAAGAATGCGGAAGATGAAAGATGAAACAATGCGGAAAGATGGAAGATGAAACATGCGGAAAGATAAAAGATGAAAGAATGCGGAAATATGAAAGATGAAACAATGCGGAAAGATGAAAGATGAAACAATGCGGAAAGATGAAAGATGAAACAATGCGGAAAGATGAAAGATGAAACAATGAGGAAAGATGAAAGATGAAACAATGCGGAAAGATCAAGATGAAACAATTCGGAAAGATGAAAGATGAAAGATGAAACAATGCGGAAAGATGAAAGATTAAACAATGCGGAAAGATGAAAGATGAAAAAATGCGGAAAGATGAAAGATGAAACAATGCGGAAAGATGAAAGATGAAACAATGCGGAAAGATGAAAGATGAAACAATGCGGAAAGATGAAACAATGCGGAAAGATGAAAGATGAAACAATGCGGAAAGATGAAAGATGAAACAATGCGGAAAGATGAAAGATGAAACAATGCGGAAAGATGAAACAATGCGGAAAGATGAAACAATGCGGAAAGATGAAACAATGCGGAAAGATGAAACAATGCGGAAAGATGAAACAATGCGGAAAGATGAAACAATGCGGAAAGATGAAAGATGAAAGAATGCGGAAGATGAAAGATGAAACAATGCGGAAAGATGAAACAATGCGGAAAGATGAAAGATGTAACAATGCGGAAAGATGAAAGATGAAACAATGCGGAAAGATGAAAGATGAAACAATGCGGAAAGATGAAAGATGAAACAATGCGGAAAGATGAAAGATGAAACAATGCGGAAAGATGAAAGATGAAACAATGCGGAAAGATGAAAGATGAAACAATGCGGAAAGATGAAAGATGAAACAATGCGGAAAGATGAAAGATGAAACAATGCGGAAAGATGAAAGATGAAACAATGCGGAAAGATGAAAGATGAAACAATGCGGAAAGATGAAAGATGAAACAATGCGGAAAGATGAAAGATGAAACAATGCGGAAAGATGAAACAATGCGGAAAGATGAAACAATGCGGAAAGATGAAAGATGAAAGAATGCGGAAAGATGAAATATGAAAGAATGCGGAAAGATGAAAGATGAAAGAATGCGGAAAGATGAAAGATGAAACAATGCGGAAAGATGAAAGATGAAACAATGCGGAAAGATGAAAGATGAAACAATGCGGAAAGATGAAACATGAAAGAATGCGGAAGATGAAAGATGAAACAATGCGGAAAGATGAATGATGAAACAATGCGGAAAGATGAAAGATGAAACAATGCGGAAAGATGAAAGATGAAACAATGCGGAAAGATGAAAGATGAAACAATGCGGAAAGATGAAAGATGAAAGAATGCGGAAGATGAAAGATGAAACAATGCGGAAAGATGAAACAATGCGGAAAGATGAAAGATGAAACAATGCGGAAAGATGAAAGATGAAACAATGCGGAAAGATGAAAGATGAAACAATGCGGAAAGATGAAAGATGAAACAATGCGGAAAGATGAAAGATGAAACAATGCGGAAAGATGAAAGATGAAACAATGCGGAAAGATGAAACAATGCGGAAAGATGAAACAATGCGGAAAGATGAAAGATGAAAGAATGCGGAAAGATGAAAGATGAAACAATGCGGAAAGATGAAAGATGAAACAATGCGGAAAGATGAAAGATGAAACAATGCGGAAAGATGAAAGATGAAACAATGCGGAAAGATGAAAGATGAAACAATGCGGAAAGATGAAAGATGAAAGAATGCGGAAAGATGAAAGTTGAAACAATGCGGAAAGATGAAAGATGAAACAATGCGGAAAGATGAAAGATGAAACAATGCGGAAAGATGAAAGATGAAACAATGCGGAAAGATGAAAGATGAAACAATGCGGAAAGATGAAAGATGAAACAATGCGGAAAGATGAAAGATGAAACAATGCGGAAAGATGAAAGATGAAACAATGCGGAAAGATGAAAGATGAAACAATTCGGAAAGATGAAAGATGAAACAATGCGGAAAGATGAAAGATGAAACAATGCGGAAAGATGAAAGATGAAACAATGCGGAAAGATGAAAGATGAAAAAATGCGGAAAGATGAAAGATGAAAAAATGCGGAAAGATGAAAGATGAAAGAATGCGGAAAAATGAAAGATGAAACAACGCGGAAAGATGAAAGATGAAAGAATGCGGAAGATGAAAGATGAAACAATGCGGAAACATGAAACAATGTGGAAAGATGAAAGATGAAACAATGCGGAAAGATGAAAGATAAAACAATGCGGAAAGATGAAAGATGAAACAATGCGGAAAGATGAAAGATGAAACAATGCGGAAAGATGAAAGATGAAACAATGCGGAAAGATGAAAGATGAAACAATGCGGAAAGATGAAAGATGAAACAATGCGGAAAGATGAAAGATGAAACAATGCGGAAAGATGAAAGATGAAACAATGCGGAAAGATGAAAGATGAAACAATTCGGAAAGATGAAAGATGAAACAATGCGGAAAGATGAAAGATGAAACAATGCGGAAAGATGAAAGATGAAACAATGCGGAAAGATGAAAGATGAAAAAATGCGGAAAGATGAAAGATGAAACAATGCGGAAAGATGAAAGATGAAAGAATGCGGAAAGATGAAAGATGAAACAATGCGGAAAGATGAAAGATGAAACAATGCGGAAAGATGAAAGATGAAACAATGCGGAAAGATGAAAGATGAAACAATGCGGAAAGATGAAAGATGAAACAATGCGGAAAGATGAAAGATGAAACAATGCGGAAAGATGAAACAATGCGGAAAGATGAAACAATGCGGAAAGATGAAACAATGCGGAAAGATGAAACAATGCGGAAAGATGAAACAATGCGGAAAGATGAAACAATGCGGAAAGATGAAACAATGCGGAAAGATGAAACAATGCGGAAAGATGAAACAATGCGGAAAGCTGAAACAATGCGGAAAGATGAAACAATGCGGAAAGATGAAACAATGCGGAAAGATGAAAGATGAAACAATGCGGAAAGATGAAAGATGAAAAAATGCGGAAAGATGAAAGATGAAACAATGCGGAAAGATGAAAGATGAAACAATGCGGAAAGATGAAAGATGAAACAATGCGGAAAGATGAAAGATGAAACAATGCGGAAAGATGAAAGATGAAACAATGCGGAAAGATGAAACAATGCGGAAAGATGAAACAATGCGGAAAGATGAAACAATGCGGAAAGATGAAACAATGCGCAAAGATGAAACAATGCGGAAAGATGAAACAATGCGGAAAGATGAAACAATGCGGAAAGATGAAACAATGCGGAAAGATGAAACAATGCGGAAAGATGAAACAATGCGGAAAGATGAAACAATGCGGAAAGATGAAACAATGCGGAAAGATGAAACAATGCGGAAAGATGAAACAATGCGGAAAGATGAAACAATGCGGAAAGATGAAACAATGCGGAAAGATGAAACAATGCGGAAAGATGAAACAATGCGGAAAGATGAAACAATGCGGAAAGATGAAACAATGCGGAAAGATGAAAGATGAAAGAATGCGGAAAGATGAAAGATGAAACAATGCGGAAAGATGAAAGATGAAACAATGCGGAAAGATGAAAGATGAAAAAATGCGGAAAGATGAAAGATGAAAGAATGCGGAAAGATGAAAGATGAAACAATGCGGAAAGATGAAAGATGAAACAATGCGGAAAGATGAAACAATGCGGAAAGATGAAAGATGAAAAAATGCGGAAAGATGAAAAATGAAACAATGCGGAAAGATGAAAGATGAAAGAATGCGGAAGATGAAAGATGAAACAATGCGGAAAGATGAAAGATGAAACATTGCGGAAAGATGAAAGATGAAACAATGCGGAAAGATGAAAGCTGAAAGAATGCGGAAAGATGAAAGATGAAACAATGCGGAAAGATGAAAGATGAAACAATGCGGAAAGATGAAAGATGAAACAATGCGGAAAGATGAAAGATGAAAGAATGCGGAAAGATGAAAGATGAAACAATGCGGAAAGATGAAAGATGAAACAATGCGGAAAGATGAAAGATGAAACAATGCGGAAAGATGAAAGATGAAAAAATGCGGAAAGATGAAAGATGAAACAATGCGGAAAGATGAAAGATGAAAGAATGCGGAAGATGAAAGATGAAACAATTCGGAAAGATGAAACAATGCGGAAAGATGAAAGATGAAACAATGCGGAAAGATGAAAGATGAAAAAATGCGGAAAGATGAAAGATGAAACAATGCGGAAAGATGAAAGATGAGAGAATGCGGAAGATGAAAGATGAAACAATGCGGAAAGATGAAAGATGAAACAATGCGGAAAGATGAAAGATGAAACAATGCGGAAAGATGAAAGATGAAACAATGCGGAAAGATGAAAGATGAAACAATGCGGAAAGATGAAAGATGAAACAATGCGGAAAGATGAAACAATGCGGAAAGATGAAAGATGAAACAATGCGGAAAGATGAAACAATGCGGAAAGATGAAAGATGAAACAATGCGGAAAGATGAAAGATGAAAAAATGCGGAAAGATGAAAGATGAAACAATGCGGAAAGATGAAAGATGAAAGAATGCGGAAGATGACAGATGAAACAATGCGGAAACATGAAACAATGCGGAAAGATGAAACAATGCGGAAAGATGAAACAATGCGGAAAGATGAAAGATGAAACAATGCGGAAAGATGAAAGATGAAACAATGCGGAAAGATGAAAGATGAAACAATGCGGAAAGATGAAAGATGAAACAATGCGGAAAGATGAAAGATGAAACAATGGGGAAAGATGAAAGATGAAACAATGCGGAAAGATGAAACAATGCGGAAAGATGAAACAATGCGGAAAGATGAAACAATGCGGAAAGATGAAACAATGCGGAAAGATGAAACAATGCGGAAAGATGAAACAATGCGGAAAGATGAAACAATGCGGAAAGATGAAACAATGCGGAAAGATGAAAGATGAAACAATGCGGAAAGATGAAAGATGAAAGAATGCGGAAAGATGAAAGATGAAACAATGCGGAAAGATGAAAGATGAAACAATGCGGAAAGATGAAAGATGAAAGAATGCGGAAAGATGAAAGATGAAACAATGCGGAAAGATGAAAGATGAAACAATGCGGAAAGATGAAACAATGCGGAAAGATGAAACAATGCGGAAAGATGAAACAATGCGGAAAGATGAAACAATGCGGAAAGATGAAACAATGCGGAAAGATGAAACAATGCGGAAAGATGAAACAATGCGGAAAGATGAAACAATGCGGAAAGATGAAACAATGCGGAAAGATGAAACAATGCGGAAAGATGAAACAATGCGGAAAGATGAAACAATGCGGAAAGATGAAACAATGCGGAAAGATGAAACAATGCGGAAAGATGAAACAATGCGGAAAGATGAAACAATGCGGAAAGATGAAACAATGCGGAAAGATGAAACAATGCGGAAAGATGAAAGATGAAAGAATGCGGAAAGATGAAATATGAAACAATGCGGAAAGATGAAAGATGAAAGAATGCGGAAAGATGAAAGATGAAACAATGCGGAAAGATGAAAGATGAAACAATGCGGAAAGATGAAAGATGAAACAATGCGGAAAGATGAAAGATGAAAAAATGCGGAAAGATGAAAGATGAAACAATGCGGAAAGATGAAAGATGAAACAATGCGGAAAGATGAAAGATGAAACAATGCGGAAAGATGAAAGATGAAACAATTCGGAAAGATGAAAGATGAAAGAATGCGGAAGATGAAAGATGAAACAATGCGGAAAGATGAATGATGAAACAATGCGGAAAGATGAAAGATGAAACAATGCGGAAAGATGAAACAATGCGGAAAGATGAAACAATGCGGAAAGATGAAACAATGCGGAAAGATGAAACAATGCGGAAAGATGAAACAATGCGGAAAGATGAAACAATGCGGAAAGATGAAACAATGCGGAAAGATGAAAGATGAAACAATGCGGAAAGATGAAAGATGAAAAAATGCGGAAAGATGAAAGATGAAACAATGCGGAAAGATGAAAGATGAAAAAATGCGGAAAGATGAAAGATGAAACAATGCGGAAAGATGAAAGATGAAAGAATGCGGAAGATGAAAGATGAAACAATGCGGAAAGATGGAAGATGAAACAATGCGGAAAGATAAAAGATGAAAGAATGCGGAAATATGAAAGATGAAACAATGCGGAAAGATGAAAGATGAAACAATGCGGAAAGATGAAAGATGAAACAATGCGGAAAGATGAAAGATGAAACAATGAGGAAAGATGAAAGATGAAACAATGCGGAAAGATCAAGATGAAACAATTCGGAAAGATGAAAGATGAAAGATGAAACAATGCGGAAAGATGAAAGATTAAACAATGCGGAAAGATGAAAGATGAAAAAATGCGGAAAGATGAAAGATGAAACAATGCGGAAAGATGAAAGATGAAACAATGCGGAAAGATGAAAGATGAAACAATGCGGAAAGATGAAACAATGCGGAAAGATGAAAGATGAAACAATGCGGAAAGATGAAAGATGAAACAATGCGGAAAGATGAAAGATGAAACAATGCGGAAAGATGAAACAATGCGGAAAGATGAAACAATGCGGAAAGATGAAACAATGCGGAAAGATGAAAGATGAAAGAATGCGGAAGATGAAAGATGAAACAATGCGGAAAGATGAAACAATGCGGAAAGATGAAACAATGCGGAAAGATGAAACAATGCGGAAAG
This sequence comes from Gastracanthus pulcherrimus, assembly GCA_949152435.1. Lineage (NCBI taxonomy): Eukaryota > Metazoa > Arthropoda > Insecta > Hymenoptera > Pteromalidae > Gastracanthus > Gastracanthus pulcherrimus. Next base: position 420,055 of record CASCKD010000041.1, on the reverse strand, counting down.
ATGAAACAATGCGGAAAGATGAAACAATGCGGAAAGATGAAAGATGTAACAATGCGGAAAGATGAAAGATGAAACAATGCGGAAAGATGAAAGATGAAACAATGCGGAAAGATGAAAGATGAAACAATGCGGAAAGATGAAAGATGAAACAATGCGGAAAGATGAAAGATGAAACAATGCGGAAAGATGAAAGATGAAACAATGCGGAAAGATGAAAGATGAAACAATGCGGAAAGATGAAACAATGCGGAAAGATGAAAGATGAAACAATGCGGAAAGATGAAAGATGAAACAATGCGGAAAGATGAAAGATGAAACAATGCGGAAAGATGAAAGATGAAACAATGCGGAAAGATGAAACATGAAAGAATGCGGAAGATGAAAGATGAAACAATGCGGAAAGATGAATGATGAAACAATGCGGAAAGATGAAAGATGAAACAATGCGGAAAGATGAAAGATGAAACAATGCGGAAAGATGAAAGAAGAAACAATGCGGAAAGATGAAAGATGAAACAATGCGGAAGATGAAAGATGAAACAATGCGGAAAGATGAAACAATGCGGAAAGATGAAAGATGAAACAATGCGGAAAGATGAAAGATGAAACAATGCGGAAAGATGAAAGATGAAACAATGCGGAAAGATGAAAGATGAAACAATGCGGAAAGATGAAAGATGAAACAATGCGGAAAGATGAAAGATGAAACAATACGGAAAGATGAAAGATGAAACAATGCGGAAAGATGAAAGATGAAACAATGCGGAAAGATGAAAGATGAAACAATGCGGAAAGATGAAAGATGAAACAATGCGGAAAGATGAAAGATGAAACAATGCGGAAAGATGAAAGATGAAACAATGCGGAAAGATGAAAGATGAAACAATGCGGAAAGATGAAAGATGAAACAATGCGGAAAGATGAAAGATGAAACAATGCGGAAAGATGAAAGATGAAACAATACGGAAAGATGAAAGATGAAACAATGCGGAAAGATGAAAGATGAAACAATGCGGAAAGATGAAAGATGAAACAATGCGGAAAGATGAAAGATGAAACAATGCGGAAAGATGAAAGATGAAACAATGCGGAAAGATGAAAGATGAAACAATGCGGAAAGATGAAAGATGAAACAATGCGGAAAGATGAAAGATGAAACAATGCGGAAAGATGAAAGATGAAACAATGCGGAAAGATGAAAGATGAAACAATGCGGAAAGATGAAAGATGAAACAATGCGGAAAGATGAAAGATGAAACAATGCGGAAAGATGAAAGATGAAACAATGCGGAAAGATGAAAGATGAAACAATGCGGAAGATGCAAGATGAAACAATGATGAAAGATGAAACAATGCGGAAAGATGAAAGATGAAACAATGCGGAAAGATGAAAGATGAAACAATGCGGAAAGATGAAAGATGAAACAATGCGGAAAGATGAAAGATGAAACAATGCGGAAAGATGAAAGATGAAACAATGCGGAAAGATGAAAGATGAAACTATGCGGAAAGATGAAAGATGAAAGAATGCGGAAAGATGAAAGATGAAACAATGCGGAAAGATGAAAGATGAAACAATGCGGAAAGATGAAAGATGAAACAATGCGGAAAGATGAAAGATGAAACAATGCGGAAAGATGAAAGATGAAACAATGCGGAAAGATGAAAGATGAAACAATGCGGAAAGATGAAAGATGAAACAATGCGGAAAGATGAAAGATGAAACAATGCGGAAAGATGAAAGATGAAACAATTCGGAAAGATGAAAGATGAAACAATGCGGAAAGATGAAACAATGCGGAAAGATGAAAGATGAAACAATGCGGAAAGATGAAAGATGAAACAATGCGGAAAGATGAAAGATGAAACAATGCGGAAAGATGAAAGATGAAACAATGCGGAAAGATGAAAGATGAAACAATGCGGAAAGATGAAAGATGAAACAATGCGGAAGATGCAAGATGAAACAATGATGAAAGATGAAACAATGCGGAAAGATGAAAGATGAAACAATGCGGAAAGATGAAAGATGAAACAATGCGGAAAGATGAAAGATGAAACAATGCGGAAAGATGAAAGATGAAACAATGCGGAATGATGAAAGATGAAACAATGCGGAAAGATGAAAGATGAAACAATGCGGAAAGATGAAAGATGAAAGAATGCGGAAAGATGAAAGATGAAACAATGCGGAAAGATGAAAGATGAAACAATGCGGAAAGATGAAAGATGAAACAATGCGGAAAGATGAAAGATGAAACAATGCGGAAAGATGAAAGATGAAACAATGCGGAAAGATGAAAGATGAAACAATGCGGAAAGATGAAAGATGAAACAATGCGGAAAGATGAAAGATGAAACAATGCGGAAAGATGAAAGATGAAACAATTCGGAAAGATGAAAGATGAAACAATGCGGAAAGATGAAAGATGAAACAATGCGGAAAGATGAAAGATGAAACAATGCGGAAAGATGAAAGATGAAAAAATGCGGAAAGATGAAAGATGAAAAAATGCGGAAAGATGAAAGATGAAAGAATGCGGAAAAATGAAAGATGAAACAACGCGGAAAGATGAAAGATGAAAGAATGCGGAAGATGAAAGATGAAACAATGCGGAAACATGAAACAATGTGGAAAGATGAAAGATGAAACAATGCGGAAAGATGAAAGATAAAACAATGCGGAAAGATGAAAGATGAAACAATGCGGAAAGATGAAAGATGAAAAAATGCGGAAAGATGAAAGATGAAAAAATGCGGAAAGATGAAAGATGAAAGAATGCGGAAAGATGAAAGATGAAACAATGCGGAAAGATGAAAGATGAAACAATGCGGAATGATGAAAGATGAAACAATGCGGAAAGATGAAAGATGAAACAATGCGGAAAGATGAAAGATGAAACAATGCGGAAAGATGAAAGATGAAACAATGCGGAAAGATGAAAGATGAAACAATGCGGAAAGATGAAAGATGAAACAATGCGGAAAGATGAAAGATGAAACAATGCGGAAAGATGAAAGATGAAACAATTCGGAAAGATGAAAGATGAAACAATGCGGAAAGATGAAAGATGAAACAATGCGGAAAGATGAAAGATGAAACAATGCGGAAAGATGAAAGATGAAAAAATGCGGAAAGATGAAAGATGAAACAATGCGGAAAGATGAAAGATGAAAGAATGCGGAAAGATGAAAGATGAAACAATGCGGAAAGATGAAAGATGAAAGAATGCGGAAAGATGAAAGATGAAACAATGCGGAAAGATGAAAGATGAAAAAATGCGGAAAGATGAAAGATGAAACAATGCGGAAAGATGAAAGATGAAAGAATGCGGAAGATGAAAGATGAAACAATGCGGAAACATGAAACAATGCGGAAAGATGAAACAATGCGGAAAGATGAAACAATGCGGAAAGATGAAAGATGAAACAATGCGGAAAGATGAAAGATGAAAAAATGCGGAAAGATGAAAGATGAAACAATGCGGAAAGATGAAAGATGAAAGAATGCGGAAGATGAAAGATGAAACAATGCGGAAACATGAAACAATGCGGAAAGATGAAACAATGCGGAAAGATGAAACAATGCGGAAAGATGAAAGATGAAACAATGCGGAAAGATGAAAGATGAAAAAATGCGGAAAGATGAAAGTTGAAACAATGCGGAAAGATGAAAGATGAAAGAATGCGGAAGATGAAAGATGAAACAATGCGGAAAGTTGAAACAATGCGGAAAGATGAAAGATGAAACAATGCGGAAAGATGAAAGATGAAACAATGCGGAAAGATGAAAGATGGAACAATGCGGAAAGATGAAAGATGAAACAATGCGGAAAGATGAAAGATGAAACAATGCGGAAAGATGAATGATGAAACAATGCGGAAAGATGAAAGATGAAACAATGCGGAAAGATGAAACAATGCGGAAAGATGAAACAATGCGGAAAGATGAAAGATGAAACAATGCGGAAAGATGAAAGATGAAAGAATGCGGAAAGATGAAAGATGAAACAATGCGGAAAGATGAAAGATGAAACAATGCGGAAAGATGAAACAATGCGGAAAGATGAAACAATGCGGAAAGATGAAACAATGCGGAAAGATGAAAGATGAAACAATGCGGAAAGATGAAAGATGAAAAAATGCGGAAAGATGAAAGATGAAACAATGATGAAAGATGAAAGATGAAAAAATGCGGAAGATGAAAGATGAAACAATGCGGAAAGATGGAAGATGAAACAATGCGGAAAGATGAAAGATGAAAGAATGCGGAAAGATGAAAGATGAAACAATGCGGAAAGATGAAAGATGAAACAATGCGGAAAGATGAAACAATGCGGAAAGATGAAACAATGCGGAAAGATGAAACAATGCGGAAAGATGAAACAATGCGGAAAGATGAAACAATGCGGAAAGATGAAACAATGCGGAAAGATGAAACAATGCGGAAAGATGAAACAATGCGGAAAGATGAAACAATGCGGAAAGATGAAACAATGCGGAAAGATGAAACAATGCGGAAAGATGAAACAATGCGGAAAGATGAAACAATGCGGAAAGATGAAACAATGCGGAAAGATGAAACAATGCGGAAAGATGAAACAATGCGGAAAGATGAAACAATGCGGAAAGATGAAACAATGCGGAAAGATGAAACAATGCGGAAAGATGAAACAATGCGGAAAGATGAAACAATGCGGAAAGATGAAACAATGCGGAAAGATGAAACAATGCGGAAAGATGAAACAATGCGGAAAGATGAAACAATGCGGAAAGATGAAACAATGCGGAAAGATGAAACAATGCGGAAAGATGAAACAATGCGGAAAGATGAAACAATGCGGAAAGATGAAACAATGCGGAAAGATGAAACAATGCGGAAAGATGAAACAATGCGGAAAGATGAAACAATGCGGAAAGATGAAACAATGCGGAAAGATGAAACAATGCGGAAAGATGAAACAATGCGGAAAGATGAAACAATGCGGAAAGATGAAACAATGCGGAAAGATGAAACAATGCGGAAAGATGAAACAATGCGGAAAGATGAAACAATGCGGAAAGATGAAACAATGCGGAAAGATGAAACAATGCGGAGAGATGAAAGATGAAACAATGCGGAAAGATGAAAGATGAAACAATGCGGAGAGATGAAAGATGAAAAAATGCGGAAAAATGAAAGATGAAACAATGCGGAAAGATGAAAGATGAAAGAATGCGGAAGATGAAAGATGAAACAATGCGGAAAGATGAAACAATGCGGAAAGATGAAAGATGAAACAATGCGGAAAGATGAAAGATGAAAGAATGCGGAAAGATGAAAGATGAAACAATGCGGAAAGATGAAAGATGAAACAATGCGGAAAGATGAAACAATGCGGAAAGATGAAACAATGCGGAAAGATGAAAGATGAAACAATACAGAAAGATGAAAGATGAAAAAATGCGGAAAGATGAAAGATGAAACAATGCGGAAAGATGAAAGATGAAAAAATGCGGAAAGATGTAAGATGAAACAATGCGGAAAGATGAAAAATGAAAGAATGCGGAAGATGAAAGTTGAAAAAACGCGGAAAGATGAAAGATGAAAGAATGCGGAAGATGAAAGATGAAACAATGCGGAAACATGAAACAATGTGGAAAGATGAAAGATGAAACAATGCGGAAAGATGAAAGATAAAACAATGCGGAAAGATGAAAGATGAAACAATGCGGAAAGATGAAAGATGAAACAATGCGGAAAGATGAAAGATGAAACAATGCGGAAAGATGAAAGATGAAACAATGCGGAAAGATGAAAGATGAAACAATGCGGAAAGATGAAAGATGAAACAATGCGGAAAGATGAAAGATGAAACAATGCGGAAAGATGAAAGATGAAACAATTCGGAAAGATGAAAGATGAAACAATGCGGAAAGATGAAAGATGAAACAATGCGGAAAGATGAAAGATGAAACAATGCGGAAAGATGAAAGATGAAAAAATGCGGAAAGATGAAAGATGAAACAATGCGGAAAGATGAAAGATGAAAGAATGCGGAAAGATGAAAGATGAAACAATGCGGAAAGATGAAAGATGAAACAATGCGGAAAGATGAAAGATGAAACAATGCGGAAAGATGAAAGATGAAACAATGCGGAAAGATGAAAGATGAAACAATGCGGAAAGATGAAAGATGAAACAATGCGGAAAGATGAAACAATGCGGAAAGATGAAACAATGCGGAAAGATGAAACAATGCGGAAAGATGAAACAATGCGGAAAGATGAAACAATGCGGAAAGATGAAACAATGCGGAAAGATGAAACAATGCGGAAAGATGAAACAATGCGGAAAGATGAAACAATGCGGAAAGATGAAACAATGCGGAAAGATGAAACAATGCGGAAAGATGAAACAATGCGGAAAGATGAAAGATGAAAAAATGCGGAAAGATGAAAGATGAAACAATGCGGAAAGATGAAAGATGAAACAATGCGGAAAGATGAAAGATGAAACAATGCGGAAAGATGAAAGATGAAACAATGCGGAAAGATGAAAGATGAAACAATGCGGAAAGATGAAACAATGCGGAAAGATGAAACAATGCGGAAAGATGAAACAATGCGGAAAGATGAAACAATGCGCAAAGATGAAACAATGCGGAAAGATGAAACAATGCGGAAAGATGAAACAATGCGGAAAGATGAAACAATGCGGAAAGATGAAACAATGCGGAAAGATGAAACAATGCGGAAAGATGAAACAATGCGGAAAGATGAAACAATGCGGAAAGATGAAACAATGCGGAAAGATGAAACAATGCGGAAAGATGAAACAATGCGGAAAGATGAAACAATGCGGAAAGATGAAACAATGCGGAAAGATGAAACAATGCGGAAAGATGAAAGATGAAAGAATGCGGAAAGATGAAAGATGAAACAATGCGGAAAGATGAAAGATGAAACAATGCGGAAAGATGAAAGATGAAAAAATGCGGAAAGATGAAAGATGAAAGAATGCGGAAAGATGAAAGATGAAACAATGCGGAAAGATGAAAGATGAAACAATGCGGAAAGATGAAACAATGCGGAAAGATGAAACAATGCGGAAAGATGAAAGATGAAAAAATGCGGAAAGATGAAAAATGAAACAATGCGGAAAGATGAAAGATGAAAGAATGCGGAAGATGAAAGATGAAACAATGCGGAAAGATGAAAGATGAAACATTGCGGAAAGATGAAAGATGAAACAATGCGGAAAGATGAAAGCTGAAAGAATGCGGAAAGATGAAAGATGAAACAATGCGGAAAGATGAAAGATGAAACAATGCGGAAAGATGAAAGATGAAACAATGCGGAAAGATGAAAGATGAAAGAATGCGGGAAGATGAAAGATGAAACAATGCGGAAAGATGAAAGATGAAACAATGCGGAAAGATGAAAGATGAAACAATGCGGAAAGATGAAAGATGAAAAAATGCGGAAAGATGAAAGATGAAACAATGCGGAAAGATGAAAGATGAAAGAATGCGGAAGATGAAAGATGAAACAATTCGGAAAGATGAAACAATGCGGAAAGATGAAAGATGAAACAATGCGGAAAGATGAAAGATGAAAAAATGCGGAAAGATGAAAGATGAAACAATGCGGAAAGATGAAAGATGAGAGAATGCGGAAGATGAAAGATGAAACAATGCGGAAAGATGAAAGATGAAACAATGCGGAAAGATGAAAGATGAAACAATGCGGAAAGATGAAAGATGAAACAATGCGGAAAGATGAAAGATGAAACAATGCGGAAAGATGAAAGATGAAACAATGCGGAAAGATGAAAGATGAAACAATGCGGAAAGATGAAAGATGAAACAATGCGGAAAGATGAAACAATGCGGAAAGATGAAAGATGAAACAATGCGGAAAGATGAAAGATGAAAAAATGCGGAAAGATGAAAGATGAAACAATGCGGAAAGATGAAAGATGAAAGAATGCGGAAGATGAAAGATGAAACAATGCGGAAACATGAAACAATGCGGAAAGATGAAACAATGCGGAAAGATGAAACAATGCGGAAAGATGAAAGATGAAACAATGCGGAAAGATGAAAGATGAAAAAATGCGGAAAGATGAAAGATGAAACAATGCGGAAAGATGAAAGATGAAACAATGCGGAAAGATGAAAGATGAAACAATGCGGAAAGATGAAAGATGAAACAATGGGGAAAGATGAAAGATGAAACAATGCGGAAAGATGAAACAATGCGGAAAGATGAAACAATGCGGAAAGATGAAACAATGCGGAAAGATGAAACAATGCGGAAAGATGAAACAATGCGGAAAGATGAAACAATGCGGAAAGATGAAACAATGCGGAAAGGTGAAACAATGCGGAAAGATGAAACAATGCGGAAAGATGAAACAATGCGGAAAGATGAAAGATGAAAGAATGCGGAAAGATGAAAGATGAAACAATGCGGAAAGATGAAAGATGAAACAATGCGGAAAGATGAAAGATGAAAGAATGCGGAAAGATGAAAGATGAAACAATGCGGAAAGATGAAACAATGCGGAAAGATGAAACAATGCGGAAAGATGAAACAATGCGGAAAGATGAAACAATGCGGAAAGATGAAACAATGCGGAAAGATGAAACAATGCGGAAAGATGAAACAATGCGGAAAGATGAAACAATGCGGAAAGATGAAACAATGCGGAAAGATGAAACAATGCGGAAAGATGAAACAATGCGGAAAGATGAAACAATGCGGAAAGATGAAACAATGCGGAAAGATGAAACAATGCGGAAAGATGAAACAATGCGGAAAGATGAAACAATGCGGAAAGATGAAACAATGCGGAAAGATGAAACAATGCGGAAAGATGAAACAATGCGGAAAGATGAAACAATGCGGAAAGATGAAACAATGCGGAAAGATGAAACAATGCGGAAAGATGAAACAATGCGGAAAGATGAAACAATGCGGAAAGATGAAACAATGCGGAAAGATGAAACAATGCGGAGAGATGAAAGATGAAACAATGCGGAAAGATGAAAGATGAAACAATGCGGAAAGATGAAAGATGAAAAAATGCGGAAAAATGAAAGATGAAACAATGCGGAAAGATGAAAGATGAAAGAATGCGGAAGATGAAAGATGAAACAATGCGGAAAGATGAAACAATGCGGAAAGATGAAAGATGAAACAATGCGGAAAGATGAAAGATGAAAGAATGCGGAAAGATGAAAGATGAAACAATGCGGAAAGATGAAAGATGAAACAATGCGGAAAGATGAAACAATGCGGAAAGATGAAACAATGCGGAAAGATGAAACAATGCGGAAAGATGAAACAATGCGGAAAGATGAAAGATGAAACAATACAGAAAGATGAAAGATGAAAAAATGCGGAAAGATGAAAGATGAAACAATGCGGAAAGATGAAAGATGAAAAAATGCGGAAAGATGAAAGATGAAACAATGCGGAAAGATGAAAAATGAAAGAATGCGGAAGATGAAAGATGAAACAATGCGGAAAGATGAAAGATGAAACATTGCGGAAAGATGAAAGATGAAACAATGCGGAAAGATGAAAGATGAAACAATGCGGAACGATGAAAGATGAAACAATGCGGAAAGATGAAAGATGAAACAATGCGGAAAGATGAAACAATGCGGAAAGATGAAACAATGCGGAAAGATGAAAGATGAAACAATGCGGAAAGATCAAGATGAAACAATTCGGAAAGATGAAAGATGAAAGATGAAACAATGCGGAAAGATGAAAGATGAAACAATGCGGAAAGATGAAAGACGAAAAAATTCGGAAAGATGAAAGATGAAACAATGCGGAAAGATGAAAGATGAAACAATGCGGAAAGATGAAAGATGAAACAATGCGGAAAGATGAAACAATGCGGAAAGATGAAACAATGCGGAAAGATGAAACAATGCGGAAAGATGAAACAATGCGGAAAGATGAAAGATGAAAGAATGCGGAAGATGAAAGATGAAACAATGCGGAAAGATGAAACAATGCGGAAAGATGAAAGATGTAACAATGCGGAAAGATGAAAGATGAAACAATGCGGAAAGATGAAAGATGAAACAATGCGGAAAGATGAAAGATGAAACAATGCGGAAAGATGAAAGATGAAACAATGCGGAAAGATGAAAGATGAAACAATGCGGAAAGATGAAAGATGAAACAATGCGGAAAGATGAAAGATGAAACAATGCGGAAAGATGAAAGATGAAACAATGCGGAAAGATGAAAGATGAAACAATGCGGAAAGATGAAAGATGAAACAATGCGGAAAGATGAAAGATGAAACAATGCGGAAAGATGAAAGATGAAACAATGCGGAATGATGAAAGATGAAACAATGCGGAAAGATGAAAGATGAAACAATGCGGAAAGATGAAAGATGAAACAATGCGGAAAGATGAAACAATGCGGAAAGATGAAACAATGCGGAAAGATGAAACAATGCGGAAAGATGAAACAATGCGGAAAGATGAAAGATGAAAGAATGCGGAAAGATGAAACAATGCGGAAAGATGAAAGATGAAAGAATGCGGAAAGATGAAATATGAAACAATGCGGAAAGATGAAAGATGAAAGAATGCGAAAAAGATGAAAGATGAAACAATGCGGAAAGATGAAAGATGAAACAATGCGGAAAGATGAAAGATGAAACAATGCGGAAAGATGAAAGATGAAAAAATGCGGAAAGATGAAAGATGAAACAATGCGGAAAGATGAAAGATGAAACAATGCGGAAAGATGAAAGATGAAACAATGCGGAAAGATGAAAGATGAAACAATGCGGAAAGATGAAAGATGAAAGAATGCGGAAGATGAAAGATGAAACAATGCGGAAAGATGAATGATGAAACAATGCGGAAAGATGAAAGATGAAACAATGCGGAAAGATGAAACAATGCGGAAAGATGAAACAATGCGGAAAGATGAAACAATGCGGAAAGATGAAACAATGCGGAAAGATGAAACAATGCGGAAAGATGAAAGATGAAACAATGCGGAAAGATGAAAGATGAAAAAATGCGGAAAGATGAAAGATGAAACAATGCAGAAAGATGAAAGATGAAAAAATGCGGAAAGATGAAAGATGAAACAATGCGGAAAGATGAAAGATGAAAGAATGCGGAAGATGAAAGATGAAACAATGCGGAAAGATGGAAGATGAAACAATGCGGAAAGATAAAAGATGAAAGAATGCGGAAATATGAAAGATGAAACAATGCGGAAAGATGAAAGATGAAACAATGCGGAAAGATGAAAGATGAAACAATGCGGAAAGATGAAAGATGAAACAATGAGGAAAGATGAAACAATGCGGAAAGATCAAGATGAAACAATTCGGAAAGATGAAAGATGAAAGATGAAACAATGCGGAAAGATGAAAGATTAAACAATGCGGAAAGATGAAAGATGAAAAAATGCGGAAAGATGAAAGATGAAACAATGCGGAAAGATGAAAGATGAAACAATGCGGAAAGATGAAAGATGAAACAATGCGGAAAGCTGAAACAATGCGGAAAGATGAAACAATGCGGAAAGATGAAAGATGAAACAATGCGGAAAGATGAAAGATGAAACAATGCGGAAAGATGAAAGATGAAACAATGCGGAAAGATGAAACAATGCGGAAAGATGAAACAATGCGGAAAGATGAAACAATGCGGAAAGATGAAACAATGCGGAAAGATGAAAGATGAAAGAATGCGGAAGATGAAAGATGAAACAATGCGGAAAGATGAAACAATGCGGAAAGATGAAAGATGTAACAATGCGGAAAGATGAAAGATGAAACAATGCGGAAAGATGAAAGATGAAACAATGCGGAAAGATGAAAGATGAAACAATGCGGAAAGATGAAAGATGAAACAATGCGGAAAGATGAAAGATGAAACAATGCGGAAAGATGAAAGATGAAACAATGCGGAAAGATGAAAGATGAAACAATGCGGAAAGATGAAAGATGAAACAATGCGGAAAGATGAAAGATGAAACAATGCGGAAAGATGAAAGATGAAACAATGCGGAAAGATGAAAGATGAAACAATGCGGAAAGATGAAAGATGAAACAATGCGGAAAGATGAAACAATCCGGAAAGATGAAACAATGCGGAAAGATGAAAGATGAAAGAATGCGGAAAGATGAAATATGAAACAATGCGGAAAGATGAAAGATGAAAGAATGCGGAAAGATGAAAGATGAAACAATGCGGAAAGATGAAAGATGAAACAATGCGGAAAGATGAAAGATGAAACAATGCGGAAAGATGAAAGATGAAACAATGCGGAAAGATGAAAGATGAAACAATGCGGAAAGATGAAACAATGCGGAAAGATGAAAGATGAAAGAATGCGGAAAGATGAAATATGAAACAATGCGGAAAGATGAAAGATGAAAGAATGCGGAAAGATGAAAGATGAAAGAATGCGGAAAGATGAAAGATGAAACAATGCGGAAAGATGAAAGATGAAACAATGCGGAAAGATGAAAGATGAAACAATGCGGAAAGATGAAACATGAAAGAATGCGGAAGATGAAAGATGAAACAATGCGGAAAGATGAATGATGAAACAATGCGGAAAGATGAAAGATGAAACAATGCGGAAAGATGAAAGATGAAACAATGCGGAAAGATGAAAGATGAAACAATGCGGAAAGATGAAACAATGCGGAAAGATGAAACAATGCGGAAAGATGAAACAATGCGGAAAGATGAAAGATGAAAGAATGCGGAAGATGAAAGATGAAACAATGCGGAAAGATGAAACAATGCGGAAAGATGAAAGATGTAACAATGCGGAAAGATGAAAGATGAAACAATGCGGAAAGATGAAAGATGAAACAATGCGGAAAGATGAAAGATGAAACAATGCGGAAAGATGAAAGATGAAACAATGCGGAAAGATGAAAGATGAAACAATGCGGAAAGATGAAAGATGAAACAATGCGGAAAGATGAAAGATGAAACAATGCGGAAAGATGAAAGATGAAACAATGCGGAAAGATGAAAGATGAAACAATGCGGAAAGATGAAAGATGAAACAATGCGGAAAGATGAAAGATGAAACAATGCGGAAAGATGAAAGATGAAACAATGCGGAAAGATGAAACAATCCGGAAAGATGAAACAATGCGGAAAGATGAAAGATGAAAGAATGCGGAAAGATGAAATATGAAACAATGCGGAAAGATGAAAGATGAAAGAATGCGGAAAGATGAAAGATGAAACAATGCGGAAAGATGAAAGATGAAACAATGCGGAAAGATGAAAGATGAAACTATGCGGAAAGATGAAAGATGAAACAATGCGGAAAGATGAAAGATGAAACAATGCGGAAAGATGAAACAATGCGGAAAGATGAAAGATGAAAGAATGCGGAAAGATGAAATATGAAACAATGCGGAAAGATGAAAGATGAAAGAATGCGGAAAGATGAAAGATGAAAGAATGCGGAAAGATGAAAGATGAAACAATGCGGAAAGATGAAAGATGAAACAATGCGGAAAGATGAAAGATGAAACAATGCGGAAAGATGAAACATGAAAGAATGCGGAAGATGAAAGATGAAACAATGCGGAAAGATGAATGATGAAACAATGCGGAAAGATGAAAGATGAAACAATGCGGAAAGATGAAACATGAAACAATGCGGAAAGATGAAAGATGAAACAATGCGGAAAGATGAAAGATGAAAGAATGCGGAAGATGAAAGATGAAACAATGCGGAAAGATGAAACAATGCGGAAAGATGAAAAATGAAACAATGCGGAAAGATGAAAGATGAAACAATGCGGAAAGATGAAAGATGAAACAATGCGGAAAGATGAAAGATGAAACAATGCGGAAAGATGAAAGATGAAACAATGCGGAAAGATGAAAGATGAAACAATGCGGAAAGATGAAAGATGAAACAATGCGGAAAGATGAAAGATGAAACAATGCGGCAAGATGAAAGATGAAACAATGCGGAAAGATGAAAGATGAAACAATGCGGAAAGATGAAAGATGAAACAATGCGGAAAGATGAAAGATGAAACAATGCGGAAAGATGAAAGATGAAACAATGCGGAAAGATGAAAGATTAAACAATGCGGAAAGATGAAAGATGAAACAATTCGGAAAGATGAAAGATGAAACAATGCGGAAAGATGAAAGATGAAACAATGCGGAAAGATGAAAGATGAAACAATGCGGAAAGATGAAAGATGAAACAATGCGGAAAGATGAAAGATGAAACAATGCGGAAAGATGAAAGATGAAACAATGCGGAAAGATGAAAGATGAAACAATGCGGAAAGATGAAAGATGAAACAATGCGGAAAGATGAAAGATGAAACAATGCGGAAGATGCAAGATGAAACAATGATGAAAGATGAAACAATGCGGAAAGATGAAAGATGAAACAATGCGGAAAGATGAAAGATGAAACAATGCGGAAAGATGAAAGATGAAACAATGCGGAAAGATGAAAGATGAAACAATGCGGAAAGATGAAAGATGAAACAATGCGGAAAGATGAAAGATGAAACTATGCCGAAAGATGAAAGATGAAAGAATGCGGAAAGATGAAAGATGAAACAATGCGGAAAGATGAAAGATGAAACAATGCGGAAAGATGAAAGATGAAACAATGCGGAAAGATGAAAGATGAAACAATGCGGAAAGATGAAAGATGAAACAATGCGGAAAGATGAAAGATGAAACAATGCGGAAAGATGAAAGATGAAACAATGCGGAAAGATGAAAGATGAAACAATGCGGAAAGATGAAAGATGAAACAATTCGGAAAGATGAAAGATGAAACAATGCGGAAAGATGAAAGATGAAACAATGCGGAAAGATGAAAGATGAAACAATGCGGAAAGATGAAAGATGAAACAATGCGGAAAGATGAAAGATGAAACAATGCGGAAAGATCAAGATGAAACAATTCGGAAAGATGAAAGATGAAAGATGAAACAATGCGGAAAGATGAAAGATGAAACAATGCGGAAAGATGAAAGATGAAAAAATGCGGAAAGATGAAAGATGAAACAATGCGGAAAGATGAAAGATGAAACAATGCGGAAAGATGAAAGATGAAACAATGCGGAAAGATGAAAGATGAAACAATGCGGAAAGATGAAAGATGAAACAATGCGGAAAGATGAAACAATGCGGAAAGATGAAACAATGCGGAAAGATGAAAGATGAAACAATGCGGAAAGATGAAAGATGAAACAATGCGGAAAGATGAAAGATGAAACAATGCGGAAAGATGAAAGATGAAACAATGCGGAAAGATGAAACATTGCGGAAAGATGAAACAATGCGGAAAGATGAAAGATGAAACAATGCGGAAAGATCAAGATGAAACAATTCGGAAAGATGAAAGATGAAAGATGAAACAATGCGGAAAGATGAAAGATGAAACAATGCGGAAAGATGAAAGACGAAAAAATTCGGAAAGATGAAAGATGAAACAATGCGGAAAGATGAAAGATGAAACAATGCGGAAAGATGAAAGATGAAACAATGCGGAAAGATGAAACAATGCGGAAAGATGAAACAATGCGGAAAGATGAAACAATGCGGAAAGATGAAACAATGCGGAAAGATGAAACAATGCGGAAAGATGAAACAATGCGGAAAGATGAAACAATGCGGAAAGATGAAACAATGCGGAAAGATGAAACAATGCGGAAAGATGAAACAATGCGGAAAGATGAAACAATGCGGAAAGATGAAAGATGAAAGAATGCGGAAAGATGAAAGATGAAACAATGCGGAAAGATGAAAGATGAAACAATGCGGAAAGATGAAAGATGAAAAAATGCGGAAAGATGAAAGATGAAAGAATGCGGAAAGATGAAAGATGAAACAATGCGGAAAGATGAAAGATGAAACAATGCGGAAAGATGAAACAATGCGGAAAGATGAAAGATGAAAAAATGCGGAAAGATGAAAAATGAAACAATGCGGAAAGATGAAAGATGAAAGAATGCGGAAGATGAAAGATGAAACAATGCGGAAAGATGAAAGATGAAACATTGCGGAAAGATGAAATATGAAACAATGCGGAAAGATGAAAGCTGAAAGAATGCGGAAAGATGAAAGATGAAACAATGCGGAAAGATGAAAGATGAAACAATGCGGAAAGATGAAAGATGAAACAATGCGGAAAGATGAAAGATGAAAGAATGCGGGAAGATGAAAGATGAAACAATGCGGAAAGATGAAAGATGAAACAATGCGGAAAGATGAAAGATGAAACAATGCGGAAAGATGAAAGATGAAAAAATGCGGAAAGATGAAAGATGAAACAATGCGGAAAGATGAAAGATGAAAGAATGCGGAAGATGAAAGATGAAACAATTCGGAAAGATGAAACAATGCGGAAAGATGAAAGATGAAACAATGCGGAAAGATGAAAGATGAAAAAATGCGGAAAGATGAAAGATGAAACAATGCGGAAAGATGAAAGATGAGAGAATGCGGAAGATGAAAGATGAAACAATGCGGAAAGATGAAAGATGAAACAATGCGGAAAGATGAAAGATGAAACAATGCGGAAAGATGAAAGATGAAACAATGCGGAAAGATGAAAGATGAAACAATGCGGAAAGATGAAAGATGAAACAATGCGGAAAGATGAAAGATGAAACAATGCGGAAAGATGAAACAATGCGGAAAGATGAAAGATGAAACAATGCGGAAAGATGAAAGATGAAAAAATGCGGAAAGATGAAAGATGAAACAATGCGGAAAGATGAAAGATGAAAGAATGCGGAAGATGAAAGATGAAACAATGCGGAAACATGAAACAATGCGGAAAGATGAAACAATGCGGAAAGATGAAACAATGCGGAAAGATGAAAGATGAAACAATGCGGAAAGATGAAAGATGAAAAAATGCGGAAAGATGAAAGATGAAACAATGCGGAAAGATGAAAGATGAAACAATGCGGAAAGATGAAAGATGAAACAATGCGGAAAGATGAAAGATGAAACAATGGGGAAAGATGAAAGATGAAACAATGCGGAAAGATGAAACAATGCGGAAAGATGAAACAATGCGGAAAGATGAAACAATGCGGAAAGATGAAACAATGCGGAAAGATGAAACAATGCGGAAAGATGAAACAATGCGGAAAGATGAAACAATGCGGAAAGATGAAAGATGAAAGAATGCGGAAAGATGAAAGATGAAACAATGCGGAAAGATGAAAGATGAAACAATGCGGAAAGATGAAAGATGAAACAATGCGGAAAGATGAAAGATGAAACAATGCGGAAAGATGAAACAATGCGGAAAGATGAAACAATGCGGAAAGATGAAACAATGCGGAAAGATGAAACAATGCGGAAAGATGAAACAATGCGGAAAGATGAAACAATGCGGAAAGATGAAACAATGCGGAAAGATGAAACAATGCGGAAAGATGAAACAATGCGGAAAGATGAAACAATGCGGAAAGATGAAACAATGCGGAAAGATGAAACAATGCGGAAAGATGAAACAATGCGGAAAGATGAAACAATGCGGAAAGATGAAACAATGCGGAAAGATGAAACAATGCGGAAAGATGAAACAATGCGGAAAGATGAAACAATGCGGAAAGATGAAACAATGCGGAAAGATGAAACAATGCGGAAAGATGAAACAATGCGGAAAGATGAAACAATGCGGAAAGATGAAACAATGCGGAAAGATGAAACAATGCGGAAAGATGAAACAATGCGGAAAGATGAAACAATGCGGAAAGATGAAACAATGCGGAAAGATGAAACAATGCGGAAAGATGAAACAATGCGGAAAGATGAAACAATGCGGAAAGATGAAACAATGCGGAAAGATGAAACAATGCGGAAAGATGAAACAATGCGGAAAGATGAAACAATGCGGAAAGATGAAACAATGCGGAGAGATGAAAGATGAAACAATGCGGAAAGATGAAAGATGAAACAATGCGGAAAGATGAAAGATGAAAAAATGCGGAAAAATGAAAGATGAAACAATGCGGAAAGATGAAAGATGAAAGAATGCGGAAGATGAAAGATGAAACAATGCGGAAAGATGAAACAATGCGGAAAGATGAAAGATGAAACAATGCGGAAAGATGAAAGATGAAAGAATGCGGAAAGATGAAAGATGAAACAATGCGGAAAGATGAAAGATGAAACAATGCGGAAAGATGAAACAATGCGGAAAGATGAAACAATGCGGAAAGATGAAACAATGCGGAAAGATGAAAGATGAAACAATACAGAAAGATGAAAGATGAAAAAATGCGGAAAGATGAAAGATGAAACAATGCGGAAAGATGAAAGATGAAAAAATGCGGAAAGATGAAAGATGAAACAATGCGGAAAGATGAAAAATGAAAGAATGCGGAAGATGAAAGATGAAACAATGCGGAAAGATGAAAGATGAAACATTGCGGAAAGATGAAAGATGAAACAATGCGGAAAGATGAAAGCTGAAAGAATGCGGAAAGATGAAAGATGAAACAATGCGGAAAGATGAAAGATGAAACAATGCGGAAAGATGAAAGATGAAACAATGCGGAAAGATGAAAGATGAAAGAATGCGGAAAGATGAAAGATGAAACAATGCGGAAAGATGAAAGATGAAACAATGCGGAAAGATGAAAGATGAAACAATGCGGAAAGATGAAAGATGAAAAAATGCGGAAAGATGAAAGATGAAACAATGCGGAAAGATGAAAGATGAAAGAATGCGGAAGATGAAAGATGAAACAATTCGGAAAGATGAAACAATGCGGAAAGATGAAAGATGAAACAATGCGGAAAGATGAAAGATGAAAAAATGCGGAAAGATGAAAGATGAAACAATGCGGAAAGATGAAAGAAGAGAGAATGCGGAAGATGAAAGATGAAACAATGCGGAAAGATGAAAGATGAAACAATGCGGAAAGATGAAAGATGAAACAATGCGGAAAGATGAAAGATGAAACAATGCGGAAAGATGAAAGATGAAACAATGCGGAAAGATGAAAGATGAAACAATGCGGAAAGATGAAAGATGAAACAATGCGGAAAGATGAAAGATGAAACAATGCGGAAAGATGAAAGATGAAACAATGCGGAAAGATGAAAGATGAAACAATGCGGAATGATGAAAGATGAAACAATGCGGAAAGATGAAAGATGAAACAATGCGGAAAGATGAAAGATGAAACAATGCGGAAAGATGAAACAATGCGGAAAGATGAAACAATGCGGAAAGATGAAACAATGCGGAAAGATGAAACAATGCGGAAAGATGAAACAATGCGGAAAGATGAAAGATGAAAGAATGCGGAAAGATGAAACAATGCGGAAAGATGAAAGATGAAAGAATGCGGAAAGATGAAATATGAAACAATGCGGAAAGATGAAAGATGAAAGAATGCGGAAAGATGAAAGATGAAACAATGCGGAAAGATGAAAGATGAAACAATGCGGAAAGATGAAAGATGAAACAATGCGGAAAGATGAAAGATGAAAAAATGCGGAAAGATGAAAGATGAAACAATGCGGAAAGATGAAAGATGAAACAATGCGGAAAGATGAAAGATGAAACAATGCGGAAAGATGAAAGATGAAACAATGCGGAAAGATGAAAGATGAAAGAATGCGGAAGATGAAAGATGAAACAATGCGGAAAGATGAATGATGAAACAATGCGGAAAGATGAAAGATGAAACAATGCGGAAAGATGAAACAATGCGGAAAGATGAAACAATGCGGAAAGATGAAACAATGCGGAAAGATGAAACAATGCGGAAAGATGAAACAATGCGGAAAGATGAAACAATGCGGAAAGATGAAAGATGAAACAATGCGGAAAGATGAAAGATGAAAAAATGCGGAAAGATGAAAGATGAAACAATGCAGAAAGATGAAAGATGAAAAAATGCGGAAAGATGAAAGATGAAACAATGCGGAAAGATGAAAGATGAAAGAATGCGGAAGATGAAAGATGAAACAATGCGGAAAGATGGAAGATGAAACAATGCGGAAAGATAAAAGATGAAAGAATGCGGAAATATGAAAGATGAAACAATGCGAAAAGATGAAAGATGAAAAAATGCGGAAAGATGAAAGATGAAACAATGCGGAAAGATGAAAGATGAAACAATGAGGAAAGATGAAACAATGCGGAAAGATCAAGATGAAACAATTCGGAAAGATGAAAGATGAAAGATGAAACAATGCGGAAAGATGAAAGATTAAACAATGCGGAAAGATGAAAGATGAAAAAATGCGGAAAGATGAAAGATGAAACAATGCGGAAAGATGAAAGATGAAACAATGCGGAAAGATGAAAGATGAAACAATGCGGAAAGCTGAAACAATGCGGAAAGATGAAACAATGCGGAAAGATGAAAGATGAAACAATGCGGAAAGATGAAAGATGAAACAATGCGGAAAGATGAAAGATGAAACAATGCGGAAAGATGAAACAATGCGGAAAGATGAAACAATGCGGAAAGATGAAACAATGCGGAAAGATGAAAGATGAAAGAATGCGGAAGATGAAAGATGAAACAATGCGGAAAGATGAAACAATGCGGAAAGATGAAAGATATAACAATGCGGAAAGATGAAAGATGAAACAATGCGGAAAGATGAAAGATGAAACAATGCGGAAAGATGAAAGATGAAACAATGCGGAAAGATGAAAGATGAAACAATGCGGAAAGATGAAAGATGAAACAATGCGGAAAGATGAAAGATGAAACAATGCGGAAAGATGAAAGATGAAACAATGCGGAAAGATGAAAGATGAAACAATGCGGAAAGATGAAAGATGAAACAATGCGGAAAGATGAAAGATGAAACAATGCGGAAAGATGAAAGATGAAACAATGCGGAAAGATGAAAGATGAAACAATGCGGAAAGATGAAACAATCCGGAAAGATGAAACAATGCGGAAAGATGAAAGATGAAAGAATGCGGAAAGATGAAATATGAAACAATGCGGAAAGATGAAAGATGAAAGAATGCGGAAAGATGAAAGATGAAACAATGCGGAAAGATGAAAGATGAAACAATGCGGAAAGATGAAAGATGAAACAATGCGGAAAGATGAAAGATGAAACAATGCGGAAAGATGAAAGATGAAACAATGCGGAAAGATGAAAGATGAAAAAATGCGGAAAGATGAAAGATGAAACAATGCGGAAAGATGAAAGATGAAACAATGCGGAAAGATGAAAGATGAAACAATGCGGAAAGCTGAAACAATGCGGAAAGATGAAACAATGCGGAAAGATGAAAGATGAAACAATGCGGAAAGATGAAAGATGAAACAATGCGGAAAGATGAAAGATGAAACAATGCGGAAAGATGAAACAATGCGGAAAGATGAAACAATGCGGAAAGATGAAACAATGCGGAAAGATGAAAGATGAAAGAATGCGGAAGATGAAAGATGAAACAATGCGGAAAGATGAAACAATGCGGAAAGATGAAAGATATAACAATGCGGAAAGATGAAAGATGAAACAATGCGGAAAGATGAAAGATGAAACAATGCGGAAAGATGAAAGATGAAACAATGCGGAAAGATGAAAGATGAAACAATGCGGAAAGATGAAAGATGAAACAATGCGGAAAGATGAAAGATGAAACAATGCGGAAAGATGAAAGATGAAACAATGCGGAAAGATGAAAGATGAAACAATGCGGAAAGATGAAAGATGAAACAATGCGGAAAGATGAAAGATGAAACAATGCGGAAAGATGAAAGATGAAACAATGCGGAAAGATGAAAGATGAAACAATGCGGAAAGATGAAACAATCCGGAAAGATGAAACAATGCGGAAAGATGAAAGATGAAAGAATGCGGAAAGATGAAATATGAAACAATGCGGAAAGATGAAAGATGAAAGAATGCGGAAAGATGAAAGATGAAACAATGCGGAAAGATGAAAGATGAAACAATGCGGAAAGATGAAAGATGAAACAATGCGGAAAGATGAAAGATGAAACAATGCGGAAAGATGAAAGATGAAACAATGCGGAAAGATGAAACAATGCGGAAAGATGAAAGATGAAAGAATGCGGAAAGATGAAATATGAAACAATGCGGAAAGATGAAAGATGAAAGAATGCGGAAAGATGAAAGATGAAAGAATGCGGAAAGATGAAAGATGAAACAATGCGGAAAGATGAAAGATGAAACAATGCGGAAAGATGAAAGATGAAACAATGCGGAAAGATGAAACATGAAAGAATGCGGAAGACGAAAGATGAAACAATGCGGAAAGATGAATGATGAAACAATGCGGAAAGATGAAAGATGAAACAATGCGGAAAGATGAAAGATGAAACAATGCGGAAAGATGAAAGATGAAACAATGCGGAAAGATGAAACAATGCGGAAAGATGAAACAATGCGGAAAGATGAAACAATGCGGAAAGATGAAAGATGAAAGAATGCGGAAGATGAAAGATGAAACAATGCGGAAAGATGAAACAATGCGGAAAGATGAAAGATGTAACAATGCGGAAAGATGAAAGATGAAACAATGCGGAAAGATGAAAGATGAAACAATGCGGAAAGATGAAAGATGAAACAATGCGGAAAGATGAAAGATGAAACAATGCGGAAAGATGAAAGATGAAACAATGCGGAAAGATGAAAGATGAAACAATGCGGAAAGATGAAAGATGAAACAATGCGGAAAGATGAAAGATGAAACAATGCGGAAAGATGAAAGATGAAACAATTCGGAAAGATGAAAGATGAAACAATGCGGAAAGATGAAAGATGAAAGAATGCGGAAAGATGAAAGATGAAACAATGCGGAAAGATGAAAGATGAAACAATGCGGAAAGATGAAACAATGCGGAAAGATGAAACAATGCGGAAAGATGAAACAATGCGGAAATATGAAACAATGCGGAAAGATGAAAGATGAAAGAATGCGGAAAGATGAAAGATGAAAGAATGCGGAAAGATGAAAGATGAAACAATGCGGAAAGATGAAAGATGAAACAATGCGGAAAGATGAAAGATGAAACAATGCGGAAAGATGAAACATGGAAGAATGCGGAAGATGAAAGATGAAACAATGCGGAAAGATGAATGATGAAACAATGCGGAAAGATGAAAGATGAAACAATGCGGAAAGATGAAAGATGAAACAATGCGGAAAGATGAAAGATGAAACAATGCGGAAAGATGAAACAATGCGGAAAGATGAAACAATGCGGAAAGATGAAACAATGCGGAAAGATGAAAGATGAAAGAATGCGGAAGATGAAAGATGAAACAATGCGGAAAGATGAAACAATGCGGAAAGATGAAAGATGTAACAATGCGGAAAGATGAAAGATGAAACAATGCGGAAAGATGAAAGATGAAACAATGCGGAAAGATGAAAGATGAAACAATGCGGAAAGATGAAAGATGAAACAATGCGGAAAGATGAAAGATGAAACAATGCGGAAAGATGAAAGATGAAACAATGCGGAAAGATGAAAGATGAAACAATGCGGAAAGATGAAAGATGAAACAATGCGGAAAGATGAAAGATGAAACAATGCGGAAAGATGAAAGATGAAACAATGCGGAAAGATAAAAGACGAAAGAATGCGGAAAGATGAAAGATGAAACAATGCGGAAAGATGAAAGATGAAACAATGCGGAAAGATGAAACAATCCGGAAAGATGAAACAATGCGGAAAGATGAAAGATGAAAGAATGCGGAAAGATGAAATATGAAACAATGCGGAAAGATGAAAGATGAAAGAATGCGGAAAGATGAAAGATGAAACAATGCGGAAAGATGAAAGATGAAACAATGCGGAAAGATGAAAGATGAAACAATGCGGAAAGATGAAAGATGAAACAATGCGGAAAGATGAAAGATGAAACAATGCGGAAAGATGAAACAATGCGAAAAGATGAAAGATGAAAGAATGCGGAAAGATGAAATATGAAACAATGCGGAAAGATGAAAGATGAAAGAATGCGGAAAGATGAAAGATGAAAGAATGCGGAAAGATGAAAGATGAAACAATGCGGAAAGATGAAAGATGAAACAATGCGGAAAGATGAAAGATGAAACAATGCGGAAAGATGAAACATGAAAGAATGCGGAAGATGAAAGATGAAACAATGCGGAAAGATGAATGATGAAACAATGCGGAAAGATGAAAGATGAAACAATGCGGAAAGATGAAAGATGAAACAATGCGGAAAGATGAAAGATGAAACAATGCGGAAAGATGAAAGATGAAAGAATGCGGAAGATGAAAGATGAAACAATGCGGAAAGATGAAACAATGCGGAAAGATGAAAGATGAAACAATGCGGAAAGATGAAAGATGAAACAATGCGGAAAGATGAAAGATGAAACAATGCGGAAAGATGAAAGATGAAACAATGCGGAAAGATGAAAGATGAAACAATGCGGAAAGATGAAAGATGAAACAATGCGGAAAGATGAAAGATGAAACAATGCGGAAAGATGAAAGATGAAACAATGCGGAAAGATGAAAGATGAAACAATGCGGCAAGATGAAAGATGAAACAATGCGGAAAGATGAAAGATGAAACAATGCGGAAAGATGAAAGATGAAACAATGCGGAAAGATGAAAGATGAAACAATGCGGAAAGATGAAAGATGAAACAATGCGGAAAGATGAAAGATTAAACAATGCGGAAAGATGAAAGATGAAACAATTCGGAAAGATGAAAGATGAAACAATGCGGAAAGATGAAAGATGAAACAATGCGGAAAGATGAAAGATGAAACAATGCGGAAAGATGAAAGATGAAACAATGCGGAAAGATGAAAGATGAAACAATGCGGAAAGATGAAAGATGAAACAATGCGGAAAGATGAAAGATGAAACAATGCGGAAAGATGAAAGATGAAACAATGCGGAAAGATGAAAGATGAAACAATGCGGAAGATGCAAGATGAAACAATGATGAAAGATGAAACAATGCGGAAAGATGAAAGATGAAACAATGCGGAAAGATGAAAGATGAAACAATGCGGAAAGATGAAAGATGAAACAATGCGGAAAGATGAAAGATGAAACAATGCGGAAAGATGAAAGATGAAACTATGCCGAAAGATGAAAGATGAAAGAATGCGGAAAGATGAAAGATGAAACAATGCGGAAAGATGAAAGATGAAACAATGCGGAAAGATGAAAGATGAAACAATGCGGAAAGATGAAAGATGAAACAATGCGGAAAGATGAAAGATGAAACAATGCGGAAAGATGAAAGATGAAACAATGCGGAAAGATGAAAGATGAAACAATGCGGAAAGATGAAAGATGAAACAATGCGGAAAGATGAAAGATGAAACAATTCGGAAAGATGAAAGATGAAACAATGCGGAAAGATGAAAGATGAAACAATGCGGAAAGATGAAAGATGAAACAATGCGGAAAGATGAAAGATGAAACAATGCGGAAAGATGAAAGATGAAACAATGCGGAAAGATCAAGATGAAACAATTCGGAAAGATGAAAGATGAAAGATGAAACAATGCGGAAAGATGAAAGATGAAACAATGCGGAAAGATGAAAGATGAAAAAATGCGGAAAGATGAAAGATGAAACAATGCGGAAAGATGAAAGATGAAACAATGCGGAAAGATGAAAGATGAAACAATGCGGAAAGATGAAAGATGAAACAATGCGGAAAGATGAAAGATGAAACAATGCGGAAAGATGAAACAATGCGGAAAGATGAAAGATGAAACAATGCGGAAAGATGAAAGATGAAACAATGCGGAAAGATGAAAGATGAAACAATGCGGAAAGATGAAACATTGCGGAAAGATGAAACAATGCGGAAAGATGAAAGATGAAACAATGCGGAAAGATCAAGATGAAACAATTCGGAAAGATGAAAGATGAAAGATGAAACAATGCGGAAAGATGAAAGATGAAACAATGCGGAAAGATGAAAGACGAAAAAATTCGGAAAGATGAAAGATGAAACAATGCGGAAAGATGAAAGATGAAACAATGCGGAAAGATGAAAGATGAAACAATGCGGAAAGATGAAACAATGCGGAAAGATGAAACAATGCGGAAAGATGAAACAATGCGGAAAGATGAAACAATGCGGAAAGATGAAAGATGAAAGAATGCTGAAGATGAAAGATGAAACAATGCGGAAAGATGAAACAATGCGGAAAGATGAAAGATGTAACAATGCGGAAAGATGAAAGATGAAACAATGCGGAAAGATGAAAGATGAAACAATGCGGAAAGATGAAAGATGAAACAATGCGGAAAGATGAAAGATGAAACAATGCGGAAAGATGAAAGATGAAACAATGCGGAAAGATGAAAGATGAAACAATGCGGAAAGATGAAAGATGAAACAATGCGGAAAGATGAAAGATGAAACAATGCGGAAAGATGAAAGATGAAACAATGCGGAAAGATGAAAGATGAAACAATGCGGAAAGATGAAAGATGAAACAATGCGGAAAGATGAAAGATGAAACAATGCGGAAAGATGAAAGATGAAACAATGCGGAAAGATGAAAGATGAAACAATGCGGAAAGATGAAAGATGAAACAATGCGGAAAGATGAAACAATGCGGAAAGATGAAACAATGCGGAAAGATGAAACAATGCGGAAAGATGAAACAATGCGGAAAGATGAAAGATGAAAGAATGCGGAAAGATGAAATATGAAACAATGCGGAAAGATGAAAGATGAAAGAATGCGGAAAGATGAAAGATGAAAGAATGCGGAAAGATGAAAGATGAAACAATGCGGAAAGATGAAAGATGAAACAATGCGGAAAGCGAAAGATGAAAAAATGCGGAAAGATGAAAGATGAAACAATGCGGAAAGATGAAAGATGAAACAATGCGGAAAGATGAAAGATGAAACAATGCGGAAAGATGAAAGATGAAACAATGCGGAAAGATGAAAGATGAAAGAATGCGGAAGATGAAAGATGAAACAATGCGGAAAGATGAATGATGAAACAATTCGGAAAGATGAAAGATGAAACAATGCGGAAAGATGAAACAATGCGGAAAGATGAAACTATGCGGAAAGATGAAACAATGCGGAAAGATGAAACAATGCGGAAAGATGAAACAATGCGGAAAGATGAAAGATGAAACAATGCGGAAAGATGAAAGATGAAAAAATGCGGAAAGATGAAAGATGAAACAATGCGGAAAGATGAAAGATGAAAAAATGCGGAAAGATGAAAGATGAAACAATGCGGAAAGATGAAAGATGAAAGAATGCGGAAGATGAAAGATGAAACAATGCGGAAAGATGGAAGATGAAACAATGCGGAAAGATAAAAGATGAAAGAATGCGGAAATATGAAAGATGAAACAATGCGGAAAGATGAAAGATGAAACAATGCGGAAAGATGAAAGATGAAACAATGCGGAAAGATGAAAGATGAAACAATGAGGAAAGATGAAAGATGAAACAATGCGGAAAGATCAAGATGAAACAATTCGGAAAGATGAAAGATGAAAGATGAAACAATGCGGAAAGATGAAAGATTAAACAATGCGGAAAGATGAAAGATGAAAAAATGCGGAAAGATGAAAGATGAAACAATGCGGAAAGATGAAAGATGAAACAATGCGGAAAGATGAAAGATGAAACAATGCGGAAAGATGAAAGATGAAACAATGCGGAAAGATGAAAGATGAAACAATGCGGAAAGATGAAAGATGAAACAATGCGGAAAGATGAAAGATGAAACAATGCGGAAAGATGAAACAATGCGGAAAGATGAAACAATGCGGAAAGATGAAACAATGCGGAAAGATGAAAGATGAAAGAATGCGGAAGATGAAAGATGAAACAATGCGGAAAGATGAAACAATGCGGAAAGATGAAAGATGAAACAATGCGGAAAGATGAAAGATGAAACAATGCGGAAAGATGAAACATGAAAGAATGCGGAAGATGAAAGATGAAACAATGCGGAAAGATGAATGATGAAACAATGCGGAAAGATGAAAGATGAAACAATGCGGAAAGATGAAAGATGAAACAATGCGGAAAGATGAAAGATGAAACAATGCGGAAAGATGAAAGATGAAAGAATGCGGAAGATGAAAGATGAAACAATGCGGAAAGATGAAACAATGCGGAAAGATGAAAGATGAAACAATGCGGAAAGATGAAAGATGAAACAATGCGGAAAGATGAAAGATGAAAGAATGCGGAAAGATGAAAGATGAAACAATGCGGAAAGATGAAAGATGAAACAATGCGGAAAGATGAAAGATGAAACAATGCGGAAAGATGAAAGATGAAACAATGCGGAAAGATGAAAGATGAAACAATGCGGAAAGATGAAAGATGAAACAATGCGGAAAGATGAAAGATGAAACAATGCGGAAAGATGAAAGATGAAACAATGCGGAAAGATGAAAGATGAAACAATTCGGAAAGATGAAAGATGAAACAATGCGGAAAGATGAAAGATGAAACAATGCGGAAAGATGAAAGATGAAACAATGCGGAAAGATGAAAGATGAAAAAATGCGGAAAGATGAAAGATGAAAAAATGCGGAAAGATGAAAGATGAAAGAATGCGGAAAAATGAAAGATGAAACAACGCGGAAAGATGAAAGATGAAAGAATGCGGAAGATGAAAGATGAAACAATGCGGAAACATGAAACAATGTGGAAAGATGAAAGATGAAACAATGCGGAAAGATGAAAGATAAAACAATGCGGAAAGATGAAAGATGAAACAATGCGGAAAGATGAAAGATGAAACAATGCGGAAAGATGAAAGATGAAACAATGCGGAAAGATGAAAGATGAAACAATGCGGAAAGATGAAAGATGAAACAATGCGGAAAGATGAAAGATGAAACAATGCGGAAAGATGAAAGATGAAACAATGCGGAAAGATGAAAGATGAAACAATTCGGAAAGATGAAAGATGAAACAATGCGGAAAGATGAAAGATGAAACAATGCGGAAAGATGAAAGATGAAACAATGCGGAAAGATGAAAGATGAAAAAATGCGGAAAGATGAAAGATGAAACAATGCGGAAAGATGAAAGATGAAAGAATGCGGAAAGATGAAAGATGAAACAATGCGGAAAGATGAAAGATGAAACAATGCGGAAAGATGAAAGATGAAACAATGCGGAAAGATGAAAGATGAAACAATGCGGAAAGATGAAAGATGAAACAATGCGGAAAGATGAAAGATGAAACAATGCGGAAAGATGAAACAATGCGGAAAGATGAAACAATGCGGAAAGATGAAACAATGCGGAAAGATGAAACAATGCGGAAAGATGAAACAATGCGGAAAGATGAAACAATGCGGAAAGATGAAACAATGCGGAAAGATGAAACAATGCGGAAAGATGAAACAATGCGGAAAGATGAAACAATGCGGAAAGATGAAACAATGCGGAAAGATGAAAGATGAAACAATGCGGAAAGATGAAAGATGAAAAAATGCGGAAAGATGAAAGATGAAACAATGCGGAAAGATGAAAGATGAAACAATGCGGAAAGATGAAAGATGAAACAATGCGGAAAGATGAAAGATGAAACAATGCGGAAAGATGAAAGATGAAACAATGCGGAAAGATGAAACAATGCGGAAAGATGAAACAATGCGGAAAGATGAAACAATGCGGAAAGATGAAACAATGCGCAAAGATGAAACAATGCGGAAAGATGAAACAATGCGGAAAGATGAAACAATGCGGAAAGATGAAAGATGAAACAATGCGGAAAGATGAAACAATGCGGAAAGATGAAACAATGCGGAAAGATGAAACAATGCGGAAAGATGAAACAATGCGGAAAGATGAAACAATGCGGAAAGATGAAACAATGCGGAAAGATGAAAGATGAAACAATGCGGAAAGATGAAAGATGAAAAAATGCGGAAAGATGAAAGATGAAACAATGCGGAAAGATGAAAGATGAAAAAATGCGGAAAGATGAAAGATGAAACAATGCGGAAAGATGAAAGATGAAAGAATGCGGAAGATGAAAGATGAAACAATGCGGAAAGATGGAAGATGAAACATGCGGAAAGATAAAAGATGAAAGAATGCGGAAATATGAAAGATGAAACAATGCGGAAAGATGAAAGATGAAACAATGCGGAAAGATGAAAGATGAAACAATGCGGAAAGATGAAAGATGAAACAATGAGGAAAGATGAAAGATGAAACAATGCGGAAAGATCAAGATGAAACAATTCGGAAAGATGAAAGATGAAAGATGAAACAATGCGGAAAGATGAAAGATTAAACAATGCGGAAAGATGAAAGATGAAAAAATGCGGAAAGATGAAAGATGAAACAATGCGGAAAGATGAAAGATGAAACAATGCGGAAAGATGAAAGATGAAACAATGCGGAAAGATGAAACAATGCGGAAAGATGAAAGATGAAACAATGCGGAAAGATGAAAGATGAAACAATGCGGAAAGATGAAAGATGAAACAATGCGGAAAGATGAAACAATGCGGAAAGATGAAACAATGCGGAAAGATGAAACAATGCGGAAAGATGAAACAATGCGGAAAGATGAAACAATGCGGAAAGATGAAAGATGAAAGAATGCGGAAGATGAAAGATGAAACAATGCGGAAAGATGAAACAATGCGGAAAGATGAAAGATGTAACAATGCGGAAAGATGAAAGATGAAACAATGCGGAAAGATGAAAGATGTAACAATGCGGAAAGATGAAAGATGAAACAATGCGGAAAGATGAAAGATGAAACAATGCGGAAAGATGAAAGATGAAACAATGCGGAAAGATGAAAGATGAAACAATGCGGAAAGATGAAAGATGAAACAATGCGGAAAGATGAAAGATGAAACAATGCGGAAAGATGAAAGATGAAACAATGCGGAAAGATGAAAGATGAAACAATGCGGAAAGATGAAAGATGAAACAATGCGGAAAGATGAAAGATGAAACAATGCGGAAAGATGAAACAATGCGGAAAGATGAAACAATGCGGAAAGATGAAAGATGAAAGAATGCGGAAAGATGAAATATGAAACAATGCGGAAAGATGAAAGATGAAAGAATGCGGAAAGATGAAAGATGAAACAATGCGGAAAGATGAAAGATGAAACAATGCGGAAAGATGAAAGATGAAACAATGCGGAAAGATGAAACATGAAAGAATGCGGAAGATGAAAGATGAAACAATGCGGAAAGATGAATGATGAAACAATGCGGAAAGATGAAAGATGAAACAATGCGGAAAGATGAAAGATGAAACAATGCGGAAAGATGAAAGATGAAACAATGCGGAAAGATGAAAGATGAAAGAATGCGGAAGATGAAAGATGAAACAATGCGGAAAGATGAAACAATGCGGAAAGATGAAAGATGAAACAATGCGGAAAGATGAAAGATGAAACAATGCGGAAAGATGAAAGATGAAACAATGCGGAAAGATGAAAGATGAAACAATGCGGAAAGATGAAAGATGAAACAATGCGGAAAGATGAAACAATGCGGAAAGATGAAACAATGCGGAAAGATGAAAGATGAAAGAATGCGGAAAGATGAAAGATGAAACAATGCGGAAAGATGAAAGATGAAACAATGCGGAAAGATGAAAGATGAAACAATGCGGAAAGATGAAAGATGAAACAATGCGGAAAGATGAAAGATGAAACAATGCGGAAAGATGAAAGATGAAAGAATGCGGAAAGATGAAAGTTGAAACAATGCGGAAAGATGAAAGATGAAACAATGCGGAAAGATGAAAGATGAAACAATGCGGAAAGATGAAAGATGAAACAATGCGGAAAGATGAAAGATGAAACAATGCGGAAAGATGAAAGATGAAACAATGCGGAAAGATGAAAGATGAAACAATGCGGAAAGATGAAAGATGAAACAATGCGGAAAGATGAAAGATGAAACAATTCGGAAAGATGAAAGATGAAACAATGCGGAAAGATGAAAGATGAAACAATGCGGAAAGATGAAAGATGAAACAATGCGGAAAGATGAAAGATGAAAAAATGCGGAAAGATGAAAGATGAAAAAATGCGGAAAGATGAAAGATGAAAGAATGCGGAAAAATGAAAGATGAAACAACGCGGAAAGATGAAAGATGAAAGAATGCGGAAGATGAAAGATGAAACAATGCGGAAACATGAAACAATGTGGAAAGATGAAAGATGAAACAATGCGGAAAGATGAAAGATAAAACAATGCGGAAAGATGAAAGATGAAACAATGCGGAAAGATGAAAGATGAAACAATGCGGAAAGATGAAAGATGAAACAATGCGGAAAGATGAAAGATGAAACAATGCGGAAAGATGAAAGATGAAACAATGCGGAAAGATGAAAGATGAAACAATGCGGAAAGATGAAAGATGAAACAATGCGGAAAGATGAAAGATGAAACAATTCGGAAAGATGAAAGATGAAACAATGCGGAAAGATGAAAGATGAAACAATGCGGAAAGATGAAAGATGAAACAATGCGGAAAGATGAAAGATCAAAAAATGCGGAAAGATGAAAGATGAAACAATGCGGAAAGATGAAAGATGAAAGAATGCGGAAAGATGAAAGATGAAACAATGCGGAAAGATGAAAGATGAAACAATGCGGAAAGATGAAAGATGAAAAAATGCGGAAAGATGAAAGATGAAACAATGCGGAAAGATGAAAGATGAAAGAATGCGGAAGATGAAAGATGAAACAATGCAGAAAGATGGAAGATGAAACATGCGGAAAGATAAAAGATGAAAGAATGCGGAAATATGAAAGATGAAACAATGCGGAAAGATGAAAGATGAAACAATGCGGAAAGATGAAAGATGAAACAATGCGGAAAGATGAAAGATGAAACAATGAGGAAAGATGAAAGATGAAACAATGCGGAAAGATCAAGATGAAACAATTCGGAAAGATGAAAGATGAAAGATGAAACAATGCGGAAAGATGAAAGATTAAACAATGCGGAAAGATGAAAGATGAAAAAATGCGGAAAGATGAAAGATGAAACAATGCGGAAAGATGAAAGATGAAACAATGCGGAAAGATGAAAGATGAAACAATGCGGAAAGATGAAACAATGCGGAAAGATGAAAGATGAAACAATGCGGAAAGATGAAAGATGAAACAATGCGGAAAGATGAAAGATGAAACAATGCGGAAAGATGAAACAATGCGGAAAGATGAAACAATGCGGAAAGATGAAACAATGCGGAAAGATGAAACAATGCGGAAAGATGAAAGATGAAAGAATGCGGAAGATGAAAGATGAAACAATGCGGAAAGATGAAACAATGCGGAAAGATGAAAGATGTAACAATGCGGAAAGATGAAAGATGAAACAATGCGGAAAGATGAAAGATGTAACAATGCGGAAAGATGAAAGATGAAACAATGCGGAAAGATGAAAGATGAAACAATGCGGAAAGATGAAAGATGAAACAATGCGGAAAGATGAAAGATGAAACAATGCGGAAAGATGAAAGATGAAACAATGCGGAAAGATGAAAGATGAAACAATGCGGAAAGATGAAAGATGAAACAATGCGGAAAGATGAAAGATGAAACAATGCGGAAAGATGAAAGATGAAACAATGCGGAAAGATGAAAGATGAAACAATGCGGAAAGATGAAACAATGCGGAAAGATGAAACAATGCGGAAAGATGAAAGATGAAAGAATGCGGAAAGATGAAATATGAAACAATGCGGAAAGATGAAAGATGAAAGAATGCGGAAAGATGAAAGATGAAACAATGCGGAAAGATGAAAGATGAAACAATGCGGAAAGATGAAAGATGAAACAATGCGGAAAGATGAAACATGAAAGAATGCGGAAGATGAAAGATGAAACAATGCGGAAAGATGAATGATGAAACAATGCGGAAAGATGAAAGATGAAACAATGCGGAAAGATGAAAGATGAAACAATGCGGAAAGATGAAAGATGAAACAATGCGGAAAGATGAAAGATGAAAGAATGCGGAAGATGAAAGATGAAACAATGCGGAAAGATGAAACAATGCGGAAAGATGAAAGATGAAACAATGCGGAAAGATGAAAGATGAAACAATGCGGAAAGATGAAAGATGAAACAATGCGGAAAGATGAAAGATGAAACAATGCGGAAAGATGAAAGATGAAACAATGCGGAAAGATGAAACAATGCGGAAAGATGAAACAATGCGGAAAGATGAAAGATGAAAGAATGCGGAAAGATGAAAGATGAAACAATGCGGAAAGATGAAAGATGAAACAATGCGGAAAGATGAAAGATGAAACAATGCGGAAAGATGAAAGATGAAACAATGCGGAAAGATGAAAGATGAAACAATGCGGAAAGATGAAAGATGAAAGAATGCGGAAAGATGAAAGTTGAAACAATGCGGAAAGATGAAAGATGAAACAATGCGGAAAGATGAAAGATGAAACAATGCGGAAAGATGAAAGATGAAACAATGCGGAAAGATGAAAGATGAAACAATGCGGAAAGATG
The DNA here is from genome assembly GCA_949152435.1 of Gastracanthus pulcherrimus. Taxonomy (NCBI): domain Eukaryota; kingdom Metazoa; phylum Arthropoda; class Insecta; order Hymenoptera; family Pteromalidae; genus Gastracanthus; species Gastracanthus pulcherrimus. Next base: position 385,557 of record CASCKD010000041.1, on the reverse strand, counting down.
AAAGATGAAACAATGCGGAAAGATGAAAGATGAAACAATGCGGAAAGATGAAAGATGAAACAATGCGGAAAGATGAAAGATGAAACAATTCGGAAAGATGAAAGATGAAACAATGCGGAAAGATGAAAGATGAAACAATGCGGAAAGATGAAAGATGAAACAATGCGGAAAGATGAAAGATGAAAAAATGCGGAAAGATGAAAGATGAAAAAATGCGGAAAGATGAAAGATGAAAGAATGCGGAAAAATGAAAGATGAAACAACGCGGAAAGATGAAAGATGAAAGAATGCGGAAGATGAAAGATGAAACAATGCGGAAACATGAAACAATGTGGAAAGATGAAAGATGAAACAATGCGGAAAGATGAAAGATAAAACAATGCGGAAAGATGAAAGATGAAACAATGCGGAAAGATGAAAGATGAAACAATGCGGAAAGATGAAAGATGAAACAATGCGGAAAGATGAAAGATGAAACAATGCGGAAAGATGAAAGATGAAACAATGCGGAAAGATGAAAGATGAAACAATGCGGAAAGATGAAAGATGAAACAATGCGGAAAGATGAAAGATGAAACAATTCGGAAAGATGAAAGATGAAACAATGCGGAAAGATGAAAGATGAAACAATGCGGAAAGATGAAAGATGAAACAATGCGGAAAGATGAAAGATGAAAAAATGCGGAAAGATGAAAGATGAAACAATGCGGAAAGATGAAAGATGAAAGAATGCGGAAAGATGAAAGATGAAACAATGCGGAAAGATGAAAGATGAAACAATGCGGAAAGATGAAAGATGAAACAATGCGGAAAGATGAAAGATGAAACAATGCGGAAAGATGAAAGATGAAACAATGCGGAAAGATGAAAGATGAAACAATGCGGAAAGATGAAACAATGCGGAAAGATGAAACAATGCGGAAAGATGAAACAATGCGGAAAGATGAAACAATGCGGAAAGATGAAACAATGCGGAAAGATGAAACAATGCGGAAAGATGAAACAATGCGGAAAGATGAAACAATGCGGAAAGATGAAAGATGAAACAATGCGGAAAGATGAAAGATGAAAAAATGCGGAAAGATGAAAGATGAAACAATGCGGAAAGATGAAAGATGAAACAATGCGGAAAGATGAAAGATGAAACAATGCGGAAAGATGAAAGATGAAACAATGCGGAAAGATGAAAGATGAAACAATGCGGAAAGATGAAACAATGCGGAAAGATGAAACAATGCGGAAAGATGAAACAATGCGGAAAGATGAAACAATGCGCAAAGATGAAACAATGCGGAAAGATGAAACAATGCGGAAAGATGAAACAATGCGGAAAGATGAAACAATGCGGAAAGATGAAACAATGCGGAAAGATGAAACAATGCGGAAAGATGAAACAATGCGGAAAGATGAAACAATGCGGAAAGATGAAACAATGCGGAAAGATGAAACAATGCGGAAAGATGAAACAATGCGGAAAGATGAAACAATGCGGAAAGATGAAACAATGCGGAAAGATGAAACAATGCGGAAAGATGAAACAATGCGGAAAGATGAAAGATGAAAGAATGCGGAAAGATGAAAGATGAAACAATGCGGAAAGATGAAAGATGAAACAATGCGGAAAGATGAAAGATGAAAAAATGCGGAAAGATGAAAGATGAAAGAATGCGGAAAGATGAAAGATGAAACAATGCGGAAAGATGAAAGATGAAACAATGCGGAAAGATGAAACAATGCGGAAAGATGAAAGATGAAAAAATGCGGAAAGATGAAAAATGAAACAATGCGGAAAGATGAAAGATGAAAGAATGCGGAAGATGAAAGATGAAACAATGCGGAAAGATGAAAGATGAAACATTGCGGAAAGATGAAAGATGAAACAATGCGGAAAGATGAAAGCTGAAAGAATGCGGAAAGATGAAAGATGAAACAATGCGGAAAGATGAAAGATGAAACAATGCGGAAAGATGAAAGATGAAACAATGCGGAAAGATGAAAGATGAAACAATGCGGAAAGATGAAAGATGAAACAATGCGGAAAGATGAAAGATGAAACAATGCGGAAAGATGAAAGATGAAACAATGCGGAAAGATGAAAGATGAAACAATGCGGAAAGATGAAAGATGAAAAAATGCGGAAAGATGAAAGATGAAACAATGCGGAAAGATGAAAGATGAAAGAATGCGGAAGATGAAAGATGAAACAATTCGGAAAGATGAAACAATGCGGAAAGATGAAAGATGAAACAATGCGGAAAGATGAAAGATGAAAAAATGCGGAAAGATGAAAGATGAAACAATGCGGAAAGATGAAAGATGAGAGAATGCGGAAGATGAAAGATGAAACAATGCGGAAAGATGAAAGATGAAACAATGCGGAAAGATGAAAGATGAAACAATGCGGAAAGATGAAAGATGAAACAATGCGGAAAGATGAAAGATGAAACAATGCGGAAAGATGAAAGATGAAACAATGCGGAAAGATGAAACAATGCGGAAAGATGAAAGATGAAACAATGCGGAAAGATGAAACAATGCGGAAAGATGAAAGATGAAACAATGCGGAAAGATGAAAGATGAAAAAATGCGGAAAGATGAAAGATGAAACAATGCGGAAAGATGAAAGATGAAAGAATGCGGAAGATGAAAGATGAAACAATGCGGAAACATGAAACAATGCGGAAAGATGAAACAATGCGGAAAGATGAAACAATGCGGAAAGATGAAAGATGAAACAATGCGGAAAGATGAAAGATGAAACAATGCGGAAAGATGAAAGATGAAACAATGCGGAAAGATGAAAGATGAAACAATGCGGAAAGATGAAACAATGCGGAAAGATGAAACAATGCGGAAAGATGAAACAATGCGGAAAGATGAAACAATGCGGAAAGATGAAACAATGCGGAAAGATGAAACAATGCGGAAAGATGAAACAATGCGGAAAGATGAAACAATGCGGAAAGATGAAAGAATGCGGAAAGATGAAAGATGAAACAATGCGGAAAGATGAAAGATGAAAGAATGCGGAAAGATGAAAGATGAAACAATGCGGAAAGATGAAAGATGAAACAATGCGGAAAGATGAAAGATGAAAGAATGCGGAAAGATGAAAGATGAAACAATGCGGAAAGATGAAAGATGAAACAATGCGGAAAGATGAAACAATGCGGAAAGATGAAACAATGCGGAAAGATGAAACAATGCGGAAAGATGAAACAATGCGGAAAGATGAAACAATGCGGAAAGATGAAACAATGCGGAAAGATGAAACAATGCGGAAAGATGAAACAATGCGGAAAGATGAAACAATGCGGAAAGATGAAACAATGCGGAAAGATGAAACAATGCGGAAAGATGAAACAATGCGGAAAGATGAAACAATGCGGAAAGATGAAACAATGCGGAAAGATGAAACAATGCGGAAAGATGAAACAATGCGGAAAGATGAAACAATGCGGAAAGATGAAACAATGCGGAAAGATGAAACAATGCGGAAAGATGAAACAATGCGGAAAGATGAAACAATGCGGAGAGATGAAAGATGAAACAATGCGGAAAGATGAAAGATGAAACAATGCGGAAAGATGAAAGATGAAAAAATGCGGAAAAATGAAAGATGAAACAATGCGGAAAGATGAAAGATGAAAGAATGCGGAAGATGAAAGATGAAACAATGCGGAAAGATGAAACAATGCGGAAAGATGAAAGATGAAACAATGCGGAAAGATGAAAGATGAAAGAATGCGGAAAGATGAAAGATGAAACAATGCGGAAAGATGAAAGATGAAACAATGCGGAAAGATGAAACAATGCGGAAAGATGAAAGATGAAACAATACAGAAAGATGAAAGAAGAAAAAATGCGGAAAGATGAAAGATGAAACAATGCGGAAAGATGAAAGATGAAAAAATGCGGAAAGATGAAAGATGAAACAATGCGGAAAGATGAAAAATGAAAGAATGCGGAAGATGAAAGATGAAACAATGCGGAAAGATGAAACAATGCGGAAAGATGAAACAATGCGGAAAGATGAAAGATGAAACAATGCGGAAAGATGAAAGATGAAACAATTCGGAAAGATGAAAGATGAAACAATGCGGAAAGATGAAAGATGAAACAATGCGGAAAGATGAAAGATGAAACAATGCGGAAAGATGAAACAATGCGGAAAGATGAAACAATGCGGAAAGATGAAACAATGCGGAAATATGAAAGATGAAAGAATGCGGAAAGATGAAAGATGAAACAATGCGGAAAGATGAAAGATGAAAGAATGCGGAAAGATGAAAGATGAAACAATGCGGAAAGATGAAAGATGAAACAATGCGGAAAGATGAAAGATGAAACAATGCGGAAAGATGAAAGATGAAAAAATGCGGAAAGATGAAAGATGAAACAATGCGGAAAGATGAAAGATGAAACAATGCGGAAAGATGAAAGATGAAACAATGCGGAAAGATGAAAGATGAAAGAATGCGGAAAGATGAAAGATGAAACAATGCGGAAAGATGAAACAATGCGGAAAGATGAAAGATGAAACAATGCGGAAAGATGAAAGATGAAACAATGCGGAAAGATGAAAGATGAAACAATGCGGAAAGATGAAAGATGAAACAATGCGGAAAGATGAAAAATGAAACAATGCGGAAAGATGAAAAAATGCGGAAAGATGAAAGATGAAACAATACAGAAAGATGAAAGATGAAAAAATGCGGAAAGATGAAAGATGAAACAATGCGGAAAGATGAAAGATGAAAAAATGCGGAAAGATGAAAGATGAAACAATGCGGAAAGATGAAAAATGAAAGAATGCGTAAGATGAAAGATGAAACAATGCGGAAAGATGAAAGATGAAACAATGCGGAAAGATGAAAGATGAAACAATTCGGAAAGATGAAAGATGAAACAATGCGGAAAGATGAAAGATGAAACAATGCGGAAAGATGAAAGATGAAACAATGCGGAAAGATGAAACAATGCGGAAAGATGAAACAATGCGGAAATATGAAAGATGAAAGAATGCGGAAAGATGAAAGATGAAACAATGCGGAAAGATAAAAGATGAAAGAATGCGGAAAGATGAAAGATGAAACAATGCGGAAAGATGAAAGATGAAAGAATGCGGAAAGATGAAAGATGAAACAATGCGGAAAGATGAAACAATGCGGAAAGATGAAAGATGAAAGAATGCGGAAAGATGGAAGATGAAACAATGCGGAAAGATGAAAGATGAAAGAATGCGGAAAGATGAAAGATGAAACAAAGCGGAAAGATGAAAGATGAAACAATGCGGAAAGATGAAACAATGCGGAAAGATGAAACAATGCGGAAAGATGAAAGATGAAACAATGCGGAAAGATGAAAGATGAAAAAATGCGGAAAGATGAAAGATGAAACAATGCGGAAAGATGAAAGATGAAACAATGCGGAAAGATGAAAGATGAAACAATGCGGAAAGATGAAAGATGAAACAATGCGGAAAGATGAAAGATGAAACAATGCGGAAAGATGAAAGATGAAACAATGCGGAAAGATGAAAGATGAAACAATGCGGAAAGATGAAAGATGAAACAATGCGGAAAGATGAAAGATGAAACAATGCGGAAAGATGAAAGATGAAACAATGCGGAAAGATGAAAGATGAAACAATGCGGAAAGATGAAAGATGAAACAATGCGGAAAGATGAAAGATGAAACAATGCGGAAAGATGAAAGATGAAACAATTCGGAAAGATGAAAGATGAAACAATGCGGAAAGATGAAAGATGAAACAATGCGGAAAGATGAAAGATGAAACAATGCGGAAAGATGAAAGATGAAAAAATGCGGAAAGATGAAAGATGAAACAATGCGGAAAGATGAAAGATGAAAGAATGCGGAAAGATGAAAGATGAAACAATGCGGAAAGATGAAAGATGAAACAATGCGGAAAGATGAAAGATGAAACAATGCGGAAAGATGAAAGATGAAACAATGCGGAAAGATGAAAGATGAAACAATGCGGAAAGATGAAAGATGAAACAATGCGGAAAGATGAAACAATGCGGAAAGATGAAACAATGCGGAAAGATGAAACAATGCGGAAAGATGAAACAATGCGGAAAGATGAAACAATGCGGAAAGATGAAACAATGCGGAAAGATGAAACAATTGCGGAAAGATGAAACAATGCGGAAAGATGAAACAATGCGGAAAGATGAAAGATGAAACAATGCGGAAAGATGAAAGATGAAAAAATGCGGAAAGATGAAAGATGAAACAATGCGGAAAGATGAAAGATGAAACAATGCGGAAAGATGAAAGATGAAACAATGCGGAAAGATGAAAGATGAAACAATGCGGAAAGATGAAAGATGAAACAATGCGGAAAGATGAAACAATGCGGAAAGATGAAACAATGCGGAAAGATGAAACAATGCGGAAAGATGAAACAATGCGCAAAGATGAAACAATGCGGAAAGATGAAACAATGCGGAAAGATGAAACAATGCGGAAAGATGAAACAATGCGGAAAGATGAAACAATGCGGAAAGATGAAACAATGCGGAAAGATGAAACAATGCGGAAAGATGAAACAATGCGGAAAGATGAAACAATGCGGAAAGATGAAACAATGCGGAAAGATGAAACAATGCGGAAAGATGAAACAATGCGGAAAGATGAAAGATGAAAGAATGCGGAAAGATGAAAGATGAAACAATGCCGAAAGATGAAAGATGAAACAATGCGGAAAGATGAAAGATGAAAAAATGCGGAAAGATGAAAGATGAAAGAATGCGGAAAGATGAAAGATGAAACAATGCGGAAAGATGAAAGATGAAACAATGCGGAAAGATGAAACAATGCGGAAAGATGAAAGATGAAAAAATGCGGAAAGATGAAAAATGAAACAATTCGGAAAGATGAAAGATGAAAGAATGCGGAAGATGAAAGATGAAACAATGCGGAAAGATGAAAGATGAAACATTGCGGAAAGATGAAAGATGAAACAATGCGGAAAGATGAAAGCTGAAAGAATGCGGAAAGATGAAAGATGAAACAATGCGGAAAGATGAAAGATGAAACAATGCGGAAAGATGAAAGATGAAACAATGCGGAAAGATGAAAGATGAAAGAATGCGGAAAGATAAAGATGAAACAATGCGGAAAGATGAAAGATGAAACAATGCGGAAAGATGAAAGATGAAACAATGCGGAAAGATGAAAGATGAAAAAATGCGGAAAGATGAAAGATGAAACAATGCGGAAAGATGAAAGATGAAAGAATGCGGAAGATGAAAGATGAAACAATTCGGAAAGATGAAACAATGCGGAAAGATGAAAGATGAAACAATGCGGAAAGATGAAAGATGAAAAAATGCGGAAAGATGAAAGATGAAACAATGCGGAAAGATGAAAGATGAGAGAATGCGGAAGATGAAAGATGAAACAATGCGGAAAGATGAAAGATGAAACAATGCGGAAAGATGAAAGATGAAACAATGCGGAAAGATGAAAGATGAAACAATGCGGAAAGATGAAAGATGAAACAATGCGGAAAGATGAAAGATGAAACAATGCGGAAAGATGAAACAATGCGGAAAGATGAAAGATGAAACAATGCGGAAAGATGAAAGATGAAAAAATGCGGAAAGATGAAAGATGAAACAATGCGGAAAGATGAAAGATGAAAGAATGCGGAAGATGAAAGATGAAACAATGCGGAAACATGAAACAATGCGGAAAGATGAAACAATGCGGAAAGATGAAACAATGCGGAAAGATGAAAGATGAAACAATGCGGAAAGATGAAAGATGAAAAAATGCGGAAAGATGAAAGATGAAACAATGCGGAAAGATGAAAGATGAAACAATGCGGAAAGATGAAAGATGAAACAATGCGGAAAGATGAAAGATGAAACAATGGGGAAAGATGAAAGATGAAACAATGCGGAAAGATGAAACAATGCGGAAAGATGAAACAATGCGGAAAGATGAAACAATGCGGAAAGATGAAACAATGCGGAAAGATGAAACAATGCGGAAAGATGAAACAATGCGGAAATATGAAACAATGCGGAAAGATGAAACAATGCGGAAAGATGAAACAATGCGGAAAGATGAAACAATGCGGAAAGATGAAACAATGCGGAAAGATGAAAGATGAAACAATGCGGAAAGATGAAACAATGCGGAAAGATGAAAGATGAAACAATGCGGAAAGATGAAAGATGAAAAAATGCGGAAAGATGAAAGATGAAACAATGCGGAAAGATGAAAGATGAAAGAATGCGGAAGATGAAAGATGCAACAATGCGGAAAGATGAAAGATGAAACATTGCGGAAAGATGAAAGATGAAACAATGCGGAAAGATGAAAGATGAAAGAATGCGGAAAGATGAAAGATGAAACAATGCGGAAAGATGAAAGATGAAACAATGCGGAAAGATGAAAGATGAAACAATGCGGAAAGATGAAAGATGAAACAATGCGGAAAGATGAAAGATGAAACAATGCGGAAAGATGAAACAATGCGGAAAGATGAAACAATGCGGAAAGATGAAACAATGCGGAAAGATGAAACAATGCGGAAAGAAGAAACAATGCGGAAAGATGAAACAATGCGGAAAGATGAAACAATGCGGAAAGATGAAACAATGCCGAGAGATGAAACAATGCGGAAAGATGAAACAATGCGGAAAGATGTAACAATGCGGAAAGATGAAACAATGCGGAAAGATGAAACAATGCGGAAAGATGAAACAATGCGGAAAGATGAAACAATGCGGAAAGATGAAACAATGCGGAAAGATGAAAGATGAAACAATGCGGAAAGATGAAAGATGAAAAAATGCGGAAAGATGAAAGATGAAACAATGCGGAAAGATGAAAGATGAAAGAATGCGGAAGATGAAAGATGAAACAATGCGGAAAGATGAAACAATGCGGAAAGATGAAACAATGCGGAAAGATGAAACAATGCGGAAAGATGAAACAATGCGGAAAGATGAAACAATGCGGAAAGATGAAAGATGAAAGAATGCGGAAAGATGAAAGATGAAACAATGCGGAAAGATGAAAGATGAAAGAATGCGGAAAGATGAAAGATGAAACAATGCGGAAAGATGAAAGATGAAACAATGCGGAAAGATGAAAGATGAAAGAATGCGGAAAGATGAAAGATGAAACAATGCGGAAAGATGAAAGATGAAACAATGCGGAAAGATGAAACAATGCGGAAAGATGAAACAATGCGGAAAGATGAAACAATGCGGAAAGATGAAACAATGCGGAAAGATGAAACAATGCGGAAAGATGAAACAATGCGGAAAGATGAAACAATGCGGAAAGATGAAACAATGCGGAAAGATGAAACAATGCGGAAAGATGAAACAATGCGGAAAGATGAAACAATGCGGAAAGATGAAACAATGCGGAAAGATGAAACAATGCGGAAAGATGAAACAATGCGGAAAGATGAAACAATGCGGAAAGATGAAACAATGCGGAAAGATGAAACAATGCGGAAAGATGAAACAATGCGGAAAGATGAAACAATGCGGAAAGATGAAACAATGCGGAAAGATGAAACAATGCGGAAAGATGAAACAATGCGGAAAGATGAAACAATGCGGAAAGATGAAACAATGCGGAAAGATGAAACAATGCGGAAAGATGAAACAATGCGGAAAGATGAAACAATGCGGAAAGATGAAACAATGCGGAAAGATGAAACAATGCGGAAAGATGAAACAATGCGGAAAGATGAAACAATGCGGAAAGATGAAACAATGCGGAAAGATGAAACAATGCGGAAAGATGAAACAATGCGGAAAGATGAAACAATGCGGAAAGATGAAACAATGCGGAGAGATGAAAGATGAAACAATGCGGAAAGATGAAAGATGAAAAAATGCGGAAAAATGAAAGATGAAACAATGCGGAAAGATGAAAGATGAAAGAATGCGGAAGATGAAAGATGAAACAATGCGGAAAGATGAAACAATGCGGAAAGATGAAAGATGAAACAATGCGGAAAGATGAAAGATGAAAGAATGCGGAAAGATGAAAGATGAAACAATGCGGAAAGATGAAAGATGAAACAATGCGGAAAGATGAAACAATGCGGAAAGATGAAACAATGCGGAAAGATGAAAGATGAAACAATACAGAAAGATGAAAGATGAAAAAATGCGGAAAGATGAAAGATGAAACAATGCGGAAAGATGAAAGATGAAAAAATGCGGAAAGATGAAAGATGAAACAATGCGGAAAGATGAAAAATGAAAGAATGCGGAAGATGAAAGATGAAACAATGCGGAAAGATGAAACAATGCGGAAAGATGAAAGATGAAACAATGCGGAAAGATGAAAGATGAAACAATTCGGAAAGATGAAAGATGAAACAATGCGGAAAGATGAAAGATGAAACAATGCGGAAAGATGAAAGATGAAACAATGCGGAAAGATGAAAGATGAAAAAATGCGGAAAGATGAAAGATGAAACAATGCGGAAAGATGAAAGATGAAACAATGCGGAAAGATGAAAGATGAAACAATGCGGAAAGATGAAAGATGAAAGAATGCGGAAAGATGAAAGATGAAACAATGCGGAAAGATGAAACAATGCGGAAAGATGAAAGATGAAACAATGCGGAAAGATGAAAGATGAAACAATGCGGAAAGATGAAAGATGAAACAATGCGGAAAGATGAAAGATGAAACAATGCGGAAAGATGAAAGATGAAACAATGCGGAAAGATGAAACAATGCGGAAAGATGAAAGATGAAACAATACAGAAAGATGAAAGATGAAAAAATGCGGAAAGATGAAAGATGAAACAATGCGGAAAGATGAAAGATGAAAAAATGCGGAAAGATGAAAGATGAAACAATGCGGAAAGATGAAAAATGAAAGAATGCGGAAGATGAAAGATGAAACAATGCGGAAAGATGAAACAATGCGGAAAGATGAAAGATGAAACAATGCGGAAAGATGAAAGATGAAACAATTCGGAAAGATGAAAGATGAAACAATGCGGAAAGATGAAAGATGAAACAATGCGGAAAGATGAAAGATGAAACAATGCGGAAAGATGAAACAATGCGGAAAGATGAAACAATGCGGAAATATGAAAGATGAAAGAATGCGGAAAGATGAAAGATGAAACAATGCGGAAAGATAAAAGATGAAAGAATGCGGAAAGATGAAAGATGAAACAATGCGGAAAGATGAAAGATGAAAGAATGCGGAAAGATGAAAGATGAAACAATGCGGAAAGATGAAACAATGCGGAAAGATGAAAGATGAAAGAATGCGGAAAGATGGAAGATGAAACAATGCGGAAAGATGAAAGATGAAAGAATGCGGAAAGATGAAAGATGAAACAAAGCGGAAAGATGAAAGATGAAAGAATGCGGAAAGATGAAACAATGCGGAAATATGAAAGATGAAACAATGCGGAAAGATGAAACAATGCGGAAAGATGAAAGATGAAAGAATGCGGAAAGATGGAAGATGAAACAATGCGGAAAGATGAAAGATGAAACAATGCGGAAAGATGAAAGATGAAACAATGCGGAAAGATGAAACAATGCGGAAAGATGAAACAATGCGGAAATATGAAAGATGAAACAATGCGGAAAGATGAAAGATGAAACAATGCGGAAAGATGAAAGATGAAAAAATGCGGAAAGATGAAAGATGAAACAATGCGGAAAGATGAAAGATGAAACAATGCGGAAAGATGAAAGATGAAACAATGCGGAAAGATGAAAGATGAAACAATGCGGAAAGATGAAAGATGAAACAATGCGGAAAGATGAAAGATGAAACAATGCGGAAAGATGAAAGATGAAACAATGCTGAAAGATGAAAGATGAAACAATGCGGAAAGATGAAAGATGAAACAATGCGGAAAGATGAAAGATGAAAGAATGCGGAAAGATGAAAGATGAAACAATGCGGAAAGATGAAAGATGAAACAATGCGGAAAGATGAAACAATGCGGAAAGATGAAACAATGCGGAAAGATGAAACAATGCGGAAAGATGAAAGATGAAACAATGCGGAAAGATGAAAGATGAAAAAATGCGGAAAGATGAAAGATGAAACAATGCGGAAAGATGAAAGATGAAACAATGCGGAAAGATGAAAGATGAAACAATGCGGAAAGATGAAAGATGAAACAATGCGGAAAGATGAAAGATGAAACAATGCGGAAAGATGAAAGATGAAACAATGCGGAAAGATGAAAGATGAAACAATGCGGAAAGATGAAAGATGAAAGAATGCGGAAAGATGAAAGATGAAACAATGCGGAAAGATGAAAGATGAAACAATGCGGAAAGATGAAAGATGAAACAATGCGGAAAGATGAAAGATGAAACATTGCGGAAAGATGAAACAATGCGGAAAGACGAAACAATGCGGAAAGATGAAACAATGCGGAAAGATGAAACAATGCGGAAAGATGAAAGATGAAACAATGCGGAAAGATGAAAGATGAAAAAATGCGGAAAGATGAAAGATGAAACAATGCGGAAAGATGAAAGATGAAACAATGCGGAAAGATGAAAGATGAAAGAATGCGGAAGATGAGAGATGAAACAATGCGGAAAGATGAAAGATGAAACATTGCGGAAAGATGAAAGATGAAACAATGCGGAAAGATGAAAGATGAAAGAATGCGGAAAGATGAAAGATGAAACAATGCGGAAAGATGAAAGATGAAACAATGCGGAAAGATGAAAGATGAAACAATGCGGAAAGATGAAAGATGAAAGAATGCGGAAAGATGAAAGATGAAACAATGCGGAAAGATGAAAGATGAAACAATGCGGAAAGATGAAAGATGAAACAATGCGGAAAGATGAAAGATGAAACAATGCGGAAAGATGAAAGATGAAAAAATGCGGAAAGATGAAAGATGAAACAATGCGGAAAGATGAAAGATGAAAGAATGCGGAAAGATGAAAGATGAAACAATGCGGGAAGATGAAAGATGAAAGAATGCGGAAGATGAAAAATGAAACAATGCGGAAAGATGAAAGATGAAACAATGCGGAAAGATGAAAGATGAAACAATGCGGAAAGATGAAAGATGAAACAATGCGGAAAGATGAAAGATGAAAGAATGCGGAAAGATGAAAGATGAAACAATGCGGAAAGATGAAAGATGAAACAATGCTGAAAGATGAAAGATGAAACAATGTGGAAAGATGAAAGATGAAAAAATGCGGAAAGATGAAAGATGAAACAATGCGGAAAGATGATAGATGAAACAATGCGGAAAGATGAAAGATGAAACAATGCGGAAAGATGAAACAATGCGGAAAGATGAAACAATGCGGAAAGATGAAAGATGAAACAATGCGGAAAGATGAAAGATGAAACAATGCGGAAAGATGAAAGATGAAAAAATGCGGAAAGATGAAAGATGAAACAATGCGGAAAGATGAAAGATGAAAAAATTCGGAAAGATGAAAGATGAAAGAATGCGGAAGATGAAAGATGAAACAATGCGGAAAGATGAAAGATGAAACAATGCGGAAAGATGAAAGATGAAACAATGCGGAAAGATGAAACATTGCGGAAAGATGAAACAATGCGGAAAGATGAAACAATGCGGAAAGATGAAAGATGAAACAATGCGGAAAGATGAAAGATGAAACAATGCGGAAAGATGAAAGATGAAACAATGCGGAAAGATGAAAGATGAAACAATGCGGAAAGATGAAAGATGAAACAATGCGGAAAGATGAAAGATGAAACAATGCGGAAAGATGAAAGATGAAACAATGCGGAAAGATGAAAGATGAAAGAATGCGGAAAGATGAAAGATGAAACAATGCGGAAAGATGAAAGATGAAACAATGCGGAAAGATGAAAGATGAAACAATGCGGAAAGATGAAAGATGAAACATTGCGGAAAGATGAAACAATGCGGAAAGACGAAACAATGCGGAAAGATGAAACAATGCGGAAAGATGAAACAATGCGGAAAGATGAAAGATGAAACAATGCGGAAAGATGAAAGATGAAAAAATGCGGAAAGATGAAAGATGAAACAATGCGGAAAGATGAAAGATGAAACAATGCGGAAAGATGAAAGATGAAAGAATGCGGAAGATGAGAGATGAAACAATGCGGAAAGATGAAAGATGAAACATTGCGGAAAGATGAAAGATGAAACAATGCGGAAAGATGAAAGATGAAAGAATGCGGAAAGATGAAAGATGAAACAATGCGGAAAGATGAAAGATGAAACAATGCGGAAAGATGAAAGATGAAACAATGCGGAAAGATGAAAGATGAAAGAATGCGGAAAGATGAAAGATGAAACAATGCGGAAAGATCAAAGATGAAACAATGCGGAAAGATGAAAGATGAAACAATGCGGAAAGATGAAAGATGAAACAATGCGGAAAGATGAAAGATGAAAAAAAGCGGAAAGATGAAAGATGAAACAATGCGGAAAGATGAAAGATGAAAGAATGCGGAAAGATGAAAGATGAAACAATGCGGGAAGATGAAAGATGAAAGAATGCGGAAGATGAAAAATGAAACAATGCGGAAAGATGAAAGATGAAACAATGCGGAAAGATGAAAGATGAAACAATGCGGAAAGATGAAAGATGAAACAATGCGGAAAGATGAAAGATGAAAGAATGCGGAAAGATGAAAGATGAAACAATGCGGAAAGATGAAAGATGAAACAATGCGGAAAGATGAAAGATGAAACAATGTGGAAAGATGAAAGATGAAAAAATGCGGAAAGATGAAAGATGAAACAATGCGGAAAGATGATAGATGAAACAATGCGGAAAGATGAAAGATGAAAGAATGCGGAAAGATGAAACAATGCGGAAAGATGAAACAATGCGGAAAGATGAAACAATGCGGAAAGATGAAAGATGAAACAATGCGGAAAGATGAAAGATGAAAAAATGCGGAAAGATGAAAGATGAAACAATGCGGAAAGATGAAAGATGAAAGAATGCGGAAAGATGAAAGATGAAACAATGCGGAAAGATGAAAGATGAAACAATGCGGAAAGATGAAAGATGAAACAATGCGGAAAGATGAAAGATGAAACAATGCGGAAAGATGAAAGATGAAACAATGCGGAAAGATGAAAGATGAAACAATGCGGAAAGATGAAACAATGCGGAAAGATGAAACAATGCGGAAAGATGAAACAATGCGGAAAGATGAAACAATGCGGAAAGATGAAACAATGCGGAAAGATGAAACAATGCGGAAAGATGAAACAATTGCGGAAAGATGAAACAATGCGGAAAGATGAAACAATGCGGAAAGATGAAAGATGAAACAATGCGGAAAGATGAAAGATGAAAAAATGCGGAAAGATGAAAGATGAAACAATGCGGAAAGATGAAAGATGAAACAATGCGGAAAGATGAAAGATGAAACAATGCGGAAAGATGAAAGATGAAACAATGCGGAAAGATGAAAGATGAAACAATGCGGAAAGATGAAACAATGCGGAAAGATGAAACAATGCGGAAAGATGAAACAATGCGGAAAGATGAAACAATGCGCAAAGATGAAACAATGCGGAAAGATGAAACAATGCGGAAAGATGAAACAATGCGGAAAGATGAAACAATGCGGAAAGATGAAACAATGCGGAAAGATGAAACAATGCGGAAAGATGAAACAATGCGGAAAGATGAAACAATGCGGAAAGATGAAACAATGCGGAAAGATGAAACAATGCGGAAAGATGAAACAATGCGGAAAGATGAAACAATGCGGAAAGATGAAACAATGCGGAAAGATGAAACAATGCGGAAAGATGAAACAATGCGGAAAGATGAAAGATGAAAGAATGCGGAAAGATGAAAGATGAAACAATGCGGAAAGATGAAAGATGAAACAATGCGGAAAGATGAAAGATGAAAAAATGCGGAAAGATGAAAGATGAAAGAATGCGGAAAGATGAAAGATGAAACAATGCGGAAAGATGAAAGATGAAACAATGCGGAAAGATGAAACAATGCGGAAAGATGAAAGATGAAAAAATGCGGAAAGATGAAAAATGAAACAATTCGGAAAGATGAAAGATGAAAGAATGCGGAAGATGAAAGATGAAACAATGCAGAAAGATGAAAGATGAAACATTGCGGAAAGATGAAAGATGAAACAATGCGGAAAGATGAAAGCTGAAAGAATGCGGAAAGATGAAAGATTAAACAATGCGGAAAGATGAAAGATGAAACAATGCGGAAAGATGAAAGATGAAACAATGCGGAAAGATGAAAGATGAAAGAATGCGGAAAGATGAAAGATGAAACAATGCGGAAAGATGAAAGATGAAACAATGCGGAAAGATGAAAGATGAAACAATGCGGAAAGATGAAAGATGAAAAAATGCGGAAAGATGAAAGATGAAACAATGCGGAAAGATGAAAGATGAAAGAATGCGGAAGATGAAAGATGAAACAATTCGGAAAGATGAAACAATGCGGAAAGATGAAAGATGAAACAATGCGGAAAGATGAAAGATGAAGAAATGCGGAAAGATGAAAGATGAAACAATGCGGAAAGATGAAAGATGAGAGAATGCGGAAGATGAAAGATGAAACAATGCGGAAAGATGAAAGATGAAACAATGCGGAAAGATGAAAGATGAAACAATGCGGAAAGATGAAAGATGAAACAATGCGGAAAGATGAAAGATGAAACAATGCGGAAAGATGAAAGATGAAACAATGCGGAAAGATGAAACAATGCGGAAAGATGAAAGATGAAACAATGCGGAAAGATGAAAGATGAAAAAATGCGGAAAGATGAAAGATGAAACAATGCGGAAAGATGAAAGATGAAAGAATGCGGAAGATGAAAGATGAAACAATGCGGAAACATGAAACAATGCGGAAAGATGAAACAATGCGGAAAGATGAAAGATGAAACAATGCGGAAAGATGAAAGATGAAAAAATGCGGAAAGATGAAAGATGAAACAATGCGGAAAGATGAAAGATGAAACAATGCGGAAAGATGAAAGATGAAACAATGCGGAAAGATGAAAGATGAAACAATGGGGAAAGATGAAAGATGAAACAATGCGGAAAGATGAAACAATGCGGAAAGATGAAACAATGCGGAAAGATGAAACAATGCGGAAAGATGAAACAATGCGGAAAGATGAAACAATGCGGAAAGATGAAACAATGCGGAAAGATGAAACAATGCGGAAATATGAAACAATGCGGAAAGATGAAACAATGCGGAAAGATGAAACAATGCGGAAAGATGAAACAATGCGGAAAGATGAAACAATGCGGAAAGATGAAAGATGAAACAATGCGGAAAGATGAAACAATGCGGAAAGATGAAAGATGAAACAATGCGGAAAGATGAAAGATGAAAAAATGCGGAAAGATGAAAGATGAAACAATGCGGAAAGATGAAAGATGAAAGAATGCGGAAGATGAAAGATGCAACAATGCGGAAAGATGAAAGATGAAACATTGCGGAAAGATGAAAGATGAAACAATGCGGAAAGATGAAAGATGAAAGAATGCGGAAAGATGAAAGATGAAACAATGCGGAAAGATGAAAGATGAAACAATGCGGAAAGATGAAAGATGAAACAATGCGGAAAGATGAAAGATGAAACAATGCGGAAAGATGAAAGATGAAACAATGCGGAAAGATGAAACAATGCGGAAAGATGAAACAATGCGGAAAGATGAAACAATGCGGAAAGATGAAACAATGCGGAAAGAAGAAACAATGCGGAAAGATGAAACAATGCGGAAAGATGAAACAATGCGGAAAGATGAAACAATGCCGAGAG
Source organism: Gastracanthus pulcherrimus (assembly GCA_949152435.1). NCBI lineage: Eukaryota > Metazoa > Arthropoda > Insecta > Hymenoptera > Pteromalidae > Gastracanthus > Gastracanthus pulcherrimus. The sequence goes on along the minus strand of CASCKD010000041.1, from coordinate 367,748 downwards.
ATGAAACAATGCGGAAAGATGAAACAATGCGGAAAGATGTAACAATGCGGAAAGATGAAACAATGCGGAAAGATGAAACAATGCGGAAAGATGAAACAATGCGGAAAGATGAAACAATGCGGAAAGATGAAACAATGCGGAAAGATGAAAGATGAAACAATGCGGAAAGATGAAAGATGAAAAAATGCGGAAAGATGAAAGATGAAACAATGCGGAAAGATGAAAGATGAAAGAATGCGGAAGATGAAAGATGAAACAATGCGGAAAGATGAAACAATGCGGAAAGATGAAACAATGCGGAAAGATGAAACAATGCGGAAAGATGAAACAATGCGGAAAGATGAAACAATGCGGAAAGATGAAACAATGCGGAAAGATGAAACAATGCGGAAAGATGAAACAATGCGGAAAGATGAAACAATGCGGAAAGATGAAAGATGAAAGAATGCGGAAAGATGAAAGATGAAACAATGCGGAAAGATGAAAGATGAAAGAATGCGGAAAGATGAAAGATGAAACAATGCGGAAAGATGAAAGATGAAACAATGCGGAAAGATGAAAGATGAAAGAATGCGGAAAGATGAAAGATGAAACAATGCGGAAAGATGAAAGATGAAACAATGCGGAAAGATGAAACAATGCGGAAAGATGAAACAATGCGGAAAGATGAAACAATGCGGAAAGATGAAACAATGCGGAAAGATGAAACAATGCGGAAAGATGAAACAATGCGGAAAGATGAAACAATGCGGAAAGATGAAACAATGCGGAAAGATGAAACAATGCGGAAAGATGAAACAATGCGGAAAGATGAAACAATGCGGAAAGATGAAACAATGCGGAAAGATGAAACAATGCGGAAAGATGAAACAATGCGGAAAGATGAAACAATGCGGAAAGATGAAACAATGCGGAAAGATGAAACAATGCGGAAAGATGAAACAATGCGGAGAGATGAAAGATGAAACAATGCGGAAAGATGAAAGATGAAACAATGCGGAAAGATGAAAGATGAAAAAATGCGGAAAAATGAAAGATGAAACAATGCGGAAAGATGAAAGATGAAAGAATGCGGAAGATGAAAGATGAAACAATGCGGAAAGATGAAACAATGCGGAAAGATGAAAGATGAAACAATGCGGAAAGATGAAAGATGAAAGAATGCGGAAAGATGAAAGATGAAACAATGCGGAAAGATGAAAGATGAAACAATGCGGAAAGATGAAACAATGCAGAAAGATGAAACAATGCGGAAAGATGAAAGATGAAACAATACAGAAAGATGAAAGATGAAAAAATGCGGAAAGATGAAAGATGAAACAATGCGGAAAGATGAAAGATGAAAAAATGCGGAAAGATGAAAGATGAAACAATGCGGAAAGATGAAAAATGAAAGAATGCGGAAGATGAAAGATGAAACAATGCGGAAAGATGAAACAATGCGGAAAGATGAAAGATGAAACAATTCGGAAAGATGAAAGATGAAACAATGCGGAAAGATGAAAGATGAAACAATGCGGAAAGATGAAAGATGAAACAATGCGGAAAGATGAAAGATGAAAAAATGCGGAAAGATGAAAGATGAAACAATGCGGAAAGATGAAAGATGAAACAATGCGGAAAGATGAAAGATGAAACAATGCGGAAAGATGAAAGATGAAAGAATGCGGAAAGATGAAAGATGAAACAATGCGGAAAGATGAAACAATGCGGAAAGATGAAAGATGAAACAATGCGGAAAGATGAAAGATGAAACAATGCGGAAAGATGAAAGATGAAACAATGCGGAAAGATGAAAGATGAAACAATGCGGAAAGATGAAAGATGAAACAATGCGGAAAGATGAAACAATGCGGAAAGATGAAAGATGAAACAATACAGAAAGATGAAAGATGAAAAAATGCGGAAAGATGAAAGATGAAACAATGCGGAAAGATGAAAGATGAAAAAATGCGGAAAGATGAAAGATGAAACAATGCGGAAAGATGAAAAATGAAAGAATGCGGAAGATGAAAGATGAAACAATGCGGAAAGATGAAACAATGCGGAAAGATGAAAGATGAAACAATGCGGAAAGATGAAAGATGAAACAATTCGGAAAGATGAAAGATGAAACAATGCGGAAAGATGAAAGATGAAACAATGCGGAAAGATGAAAGATGAAACAATGCGGAAAGATGAAACAATGCGGAAAGATGAAACAATGCGGAAAGATGAAACAATGCGGAAAGATGAAACAATGCGGAAAGATGAAACAATGCGGAAAGATGAAACAATGCGGAAAGATGAAACAATGCGGAAAGATGAAACAATGCGGAAAGATGAAACAATGCGGAAAGATGAAACAATGCGGAAAGATGAAACAATGCGGAAAGATGAAACAATGCGGAAAGATGAAACAATGCGGAAAGATGAAACAATGCGGAAAGATGAAAGACGAAAGAAAGCGGGAAGATGAAAGATGAAACAATGCGGAAAGATGAAAGATGAAAAAATGCGGAAAGATGAAAGATGAAACAATGCGGAAAGATGAAAGATGAAAGAATGCGGAAAGATGAAAGATGAAACAATGCGGAAAGATGAAACAATGCGGAAAGATGAAACAATGCGGAAAGATGAAAGATGAAACAATGCGGAAAGATGAAAGATGAAAAAATGCGGAAAGATGAAAGATGAAACAATGCGGGAAGATGAAAGATGAAACAATGCGGAAAGATGAAAGATGAAACAATGCGGAAAGATGAAAGATGAAACAATGCGGAAAGATGAAAGATGAAAAAATGCGGAAAGATGAAAGATGAAACAATGCGGAAAGATGAAAGAATGCGGAAGATGAAAGATGAAACAATGCGGAAAGATGAAACAAAGCGGAAAGATGAAAGATGAAAGAATGCGGAAGATGAAAGATGAAACAATGCGGAAAGATGAAACAATGCGGAAAGATGAAAGATGAAAGAATGCGGAAAGATGAAAGATGAAACAATGCGGAAAGATGAAAGATGAAAGAATGCGGAAAGATGAAAGATGAAACAATGCGGAAAGATGAAAGATGAAACAATGCGGAAAGATGAAAGATGAAAGAATGCGGAAAGATGAAAGATGAAACAATGCGGAAAGATGAAAGATGAAACAATGCGGAAAGATGAAACAATGCGGAAAGATGAAACAATGCGGAAAGATGAAACAATGCGGAAAGGTGAAAGATGAAACAATGCGGAAAGATGAAAGATGAAACAATGCGGAAAGATGAAAGATGAAACAATGCGGAAAGATGAAAGATGAAAAAATGCGGAAAGATGAAAGATGAAACAATGCGGAAAGATGAAAGATGAAAGAATGCGGAAGATGAAAGATAAAACAATGCGGAAAGATGAAACAATGCGGAAAGATGAAAGATGAAAGAATGCGGAAAGATGAAAGATGAAAGAATGCGGAAAGATGAAAGATGAAACAATGCGGAAAGATGAAAGATGAAACAATGCGGAAAGATGAAAGATGAAAGAATGCGGAAAGATGAAAGATGAAACAATGCGGAAAGATGAAAGATGAAACAATGCGGAAAGATGAAAGATGAAAGAATGCGGAAAGATGAAAGATGAAACAATGTGGAAAGATGAAAGATGAAACAATGCGGAAAGATGAAACAATGCGGAAAGATGAAAGATGAAACAATGCGGAAAGATGAAAGATGAAAGAATGCGGAAAGATGAAAGATGAAAGAATGCGGAAAGATGAAAGATGAAACAATGCGGAAAGATGAAAGATGAAACAATGCGGAAAGATGAAAGATGAAAGAATGCGGAAAGATGAAAGATGAAACAATGCGGAAAGATGAAAGATGAAACAATGCGGAAAGATGAAAGATGAAAGAATGCGGAAAGATGAAAGATGAAACAATGCGGAAAGATGAAAGATGAAAGAATGCGGAAAGATGAAAGATGAAACAATGCGGAAAGATGAAAGATGAAACAATGCGGAAAGATGAAAGATGAAAGAATGCGGAAAGATGAAAGATGAAACAATGCGGAAAGATGAAAGATGAAACAATGCGGAAAGATGAAACAATGCGGAAAGATGAAACAATGCGGAAAGATGAAACAATGCGGAAAGGTGAAAGATGAAACAATGCGGAAAGATGAAAGATGAAACAATGCGGAAAGATGAAAGATGAAACAATGCGGAAAGATGAAAGATGAAAAAATGCGGAAAGATGAAAGATGAAACAATGCGGAAAGATGAAAGATGAAAGAATGCGGAAGATGAAAGATAAAACAATGCGGAAAGATGAAACAATGCGGAAAGATGAAAGATGAAAGAATGCGGAAAGATGAAAGATGAAAGAATGCGGAAAGATGAAAGATGAAACAATGCGGAAAGATGAAAGATGAAACAATGCGGAAAGATGAAAGATGAAAGAATGCGGAAAGATGAAAGATGAAACAATGCGGAAAGATGAAAGATGAAACAATGCGGAAAGATGAAAGATGAAAGAATGCGGAAAGATGAAAGATGAAACAATGTGGAAAGATGAAAGATGAAACAATGCGGAAAGATGAAACAATGCGGAAAGATGAAAGATGAAACAATGCGGAAAGATGACAGATGAAACAATGCGGAAAGTTGAAAGATGAAAAAATGCGGAAAGATGAAAGATGAAAAAATGCGGAAAGATGAAAGATGAAACAATGCGGAAAGATGAAAGATGAAAAAATGCGGAAAGATGAAAGATGAAAGAATGCGGAAAGATGAAATATGAAACAATGCGGAAAGATGAAAGATGAAAAAATGCGGAAAGATGAGAGATGAAAGAATGCGGAAAGATGAAAGATGAAACAATGCGAAAAGATGAAAGATGAAAGAATGCGGAAAGATGAAAGATAAAACAATGCGGAAAGATGAAAGATGAAACAATGCGGAAAGACGAAAGATGAAACAATGCGGAAAGATGAAAGATGAAACAATGCGGAAAGATGAAAGATGAAACAATGCGGAAAGATGAAAGATGAAAAAATGCGGAAAGATGAAAGATGAAACAATGCGGAAAGATGAAAGATGAAACAATGCGGAAGATGAAAGATGAAACAATGCGGAAAGATGAGAGATGAAACAATGCGGAAAGATGAAAGATGAAAAAATGCGGAAAGATGAAAGATGAAACAATGCGGAAAGATGAAAGATGAAAGAATGCGGAAGATGATAGATGAAACAATGCGGAAAGATGAAAGATGAAACAATGCGGAAAGATGAAAGATGAAACAATGCGGAAAGATGAAAGATGAAAAAATGCGGAAAGATGAAAGATGAAACAATGCGGAAAGATGAAAGATGAAAGAATTCGGAAGATGAAAGATGAAACAATGCGGAAAGATGGAAGATGAAACAATGCGGAAAGATGAAAGATGAAAGAATGCGGAAATATGAAAGAAGAAACAATGCGGAAAGATGAAAGATGAAACAATGCGGAAAGATGAAAGATGAAACAATGCGGAAAGATGAAAGATGAAACAATGAGGAAAGATGAAAGATGAAACAATGCGGAAAGATGAAAGATGAAACAATGCGGAAAGATGAAACAATGCGGAAAGATGAAAGATGAAACAATGCGGAAAGATGAAAGATGAAACAATGCGGAAAGATGAAACAATGCGGGAAGATTAACTAATGCGGAAAGATGAAACAATGCGGAAAGATGAAACAATGCGGAAAGATGAAACAATGCGGAAAGATGAAACAATGCGGAAAGATGAAACAATGCGGAAAGATGAAAGATGAAACAATGCGGAAAGATGAAAGATGAAACAATGCGGAAAGATGAAAGATGAAACAATGCGGAAAGGTGAAAGATGAAACAATGCGGAAAGATGAAAGATGAAACAATGCGGAAAGATGAAAGATGAAAAAATGCGGAAAGATGAAAGATGAAACAATGCGGAAAGATGAAAAATGAAAGAATGCGGAAGATGAAAGATGAAACAATGCGGAAAGTTGAAACAATGCGGAAAGATGAAAGATGAAACAATGCGGAAGATGAAAGATGAAACAATGCGGAAAGATGAAAGATGAAAAAATGCGGAAAGATGAAAGATGAAACAATGCGGAAAGATGAAAGATGAAAAAATGCGGAAAGATGAAAGATGAAACAATGCGGAAAGATGAAAGATGAAAGAATGCGGAAGATGAAAGATGAAAGATGAAACAATGCGGAAAGATGAAAGATGAAAAAATGCGGAAAGATGAAAGATGAAACAATGCGGAAAGATGAAAGATGAAACAATGCGGAAAGATGAAAGATGAAACAATGCGGAAAGATGAAAGATGAAACAATGCGGAAAGATGAAAGATGAAACAATGCGGAAAGATGAAAGATAAAACAATGCGGAAAGATGAAAGATGAAACAATGCGGAAAGATGAAACAATGCGGAAAGATGAAACAATGCGGAAAGATGAAAGATGAAACAATGCGGAAAGATGAAAGATGAAAAAATGCGGGAAGATGAAAGATGAAACAATGCGGAAAGATGAAAGATGAAACAATGCGGAAAGATGAAAGATGAAACAATGCGGAAAGATGAAAGATGCAAGAATGCGGAAGATGAAAGATGAAACAATACGGAAAGATGAAAGATGAAACATTGCGGAAAGATAAAAGATGAAACAATGCGGAAAGATGAAAGATGAAAGAATGCGGAAAGATGAAAGATGAAACAATGCGGAAAGATGAAAGATGAAACAATGCGGAAAGATGAAAGATGAAACAATGCGGAAAGATGAAAGATGAAAGAATGCGGAAAGATGAAAGATGAAACAATGCGGAAAGATGAAAGATGAAACAATGCGGAAAGATGAAAGATGAAACAATGCGGAAAGATGAATGATGAAACAATGCGGAAAGATGAAAGATGAAACAATGCGGAAAGATGAAACAATGCGGAAAGATGAAACAATGCGGAAAGATGAAAGATGAAACAATGCGGAAAGATGAAAGATGAAAGAATGCGGAAAGATGAAAGATGAAACAATGCGGAAAGATGAAAGATGAAACAATGCGGAAAGATGAAACAATGCGGAAAGATGAAACAATGCGGAAAGATGAAACAATGCGGAAAGATGAAACAATGCGGAAAGATGAAACAATGCGGAAAGATGAAAGATGAAACAATGCGGAAAGATGAAAGATGAAAAAATGCGGAAAGATGAAAGATGAAACAATGCGGAAAGATGAAAGATGAAAAAATGCGGAAAGATGAAAGATGAAACAATGCGGAAAGATGAAAGATGAAAGAATTCGGAAGATGAAAGATGAAACAATGCGGAAAGATGGAAGATGAAACAATGCGGAAAGATGAAAGATGAAAGAATGCGGAAATATGAAAGATGAAACAATGCGGAAAGATGAAAGATGAAACAATGCGGCAAGATGAAAGATGAAACAATGCGGAAAGATAAAAGATGAAACAATGAGGAAAGATGAAAGATGAAACAATGCGGAAAGATGAAAGATGAAACAATGCGGAAAGATGAAACAATGCGGAAAGATGAAAGATGAAACAATGCGGAAAGATGAAAGATGAAACAATGCGGAAAGATGAAACAATGCGGAAAGATGAAACAATGCGGGAAGATTAACTAATGCGGAAAGATGAAACAATGCGGAAAGATGAAACAATGCGGAAAGATGAAACAATGCGGAAAGATGAAAGATGAAACAATGCGGAAAGATGAAAGATGAAACAATGCGGAAAGATGAAAGATGAAACAATGCGGAAAGGTGAAAGATGAAACAATGCGGAAAGATGAAAGATGAAACAATGCGGAAAGATGAAAGATGAAAAAATGCGGAAAGATGAAAGTTGAAACAATGCGGAAAGATGAAAGATGAAAGAATGCGGAAGATGAAAGATGAAACAATGCGGAAAGTTGAAACAATGCGGAAAGATGAAAGATGAAACAATGCGGAAAGATGAAAGATGAAACAATGCGGAAAGATGAAAGATGGAACAATGCGGAAAGATGAAAGATGAAACAATGCGGAAAGATGAAAGATGAAACAATGCGGAAAGATGAATGATGAAACAATGCGGAAAGATGAAAGATGAAACAATGCGGAAAGATGAAACAATGCGGAAAGATGAAACAATGCGGAAAGATGAAAGATGAAAGAATGCGGAAAGATGAAAGATGAAACAATGCGGAAAGATGAAAGATGAAACAATGCGGAAAGATGAAACAATGCGGAAAGATGAAACAATGCGGAAAGATGAAACAATGCGGAAAGATGAAAGATGAAACAATGCGGAAAGATGAAAGATGAAAAAATGCGGAAAGATGAAAGATGAAACAATGATGAAAGATGAAAGATGAAAAAATGCGGAAGATGAAAGATGAAACAATGCGGAAAGATGGAAGATGAAACAATGCGGAAAGATGAAAGATGAAAGAATGCGGAAATATGAAAGATGAAACAATGCGGAAAGATGAAAGATGAAACAATGCGGAAAGATGAAAGATGAAACAATGCGGAAAGATGAAAGATGAAACAATGCGGAAAGATGAAAGATGAAACAATGCGGAAAGATGAAAGATGAAACAATGCGGAAAGATGAAACAATGCGGAAAGATGAAACAATGCGGAAAGATGAAACAATGCGGAAAGATCAAACAATGCGGAAAGATGAAACAATGCGGAAAGATGAAACAATGCGGAAAGATGAAACAATGCGGAAAGATGAAACAATGCGGAAAGATGAAACAATGCGGAAAGATGAAACAATGCGGAAAGATGAAACAATGCGGAAAGATGAAACAATGCGGAAAGATGAAACAATGCGGAAAGATGAAACAATGCGGAAAGATGAAACAATGCGGAAAGATGAAACAATGCGGAAAGATGAAACAATGCGGAAAGATGAAACAATGCGGAAAGATGAAACAATGCGGAAAGATGAAACAATGCGGAAAGATGAAACAATGCGGAAAGATGAAACAATGCGGAAAGATGAAACAATGCGGAAAGATGAAACAATGCGGAAAGATGAAACAATGCGGAAAGATGAAACAATGCGGAAAGATGAAACAATGCGGAAAGATGAAACAATGCGGAAAGATGAAACAATGCGGAAAGATGAAACAATGCGGAAAGATGAAACAATGCGGAAAGATGAAACAATGCGGAAAGATGAAACAATGCGGAAAGATGAAACAATGCGGAAAGATGAAAGATGAAACAATGCGGAAAGATGAAAGATGAAACAATGCGGAAAGATGAAAGATGAAAGAATGCGGAAGATGAAAGATGAAACAATGCGGAAAGATGAAAGATGAAACAATGCGGAAAGATGAAAGATGAAACAATGCGGAAAGATGAAAGATGAAACAATGCGGAAAGATGAAAGATGAAACAATGCGGAAAGACGAAAGATGAAACAATGCGGAAAGATGAAAGATGAAACAATGCGGAAAGATGAAAGATGAAACAATGCGGAAAGATGAAAGATGAAACAATGCGGAAAGATGAAAGATGAAACAATGCGGAAAGATGAAACAATGCGGAAAGATGAAACAATGCGGAAAGATGAAAGATGAAACAATGCGGAAAGATGAAAGATGAAACAATGCGGAAAGATGAAACAATGCGGGAAGATTAACTAATGCGGAAAGATGAAACAATGCGGAAAGATGAAACAATGCGGAAAGATGAAACAATGCGGAAAGATGAAAGATGAAACAATGCGGAAAGATGGAAGATGAAACAATGCGGAAAGATGAAAGATGAAACAATGCGGAAAGGTGAAAGATGAAACAATGCGGAAAGATGAAAGATGAAACAATGCGGAATGATGAAAGATGAAAAAATGCGGAAAGATGAAAGATGAAACAATGCGGAAAGATGAAAGATGAAAGAACGCGGAAGATGAAAGATGAAACAATGCGGAAAGTTGAAACAATGCGGAAAGATGAAAGATGAAACAATGCGGAAGATGAAAGATGAAACAATGCGGAAAGATGAAAGATGAAAAAATGCGGAAAGATGAAAGATGAAACAATGCGGAAAGATGAAAGATGAAAAAATGCGGAAAGATGAAAGATGAAACAATGCGGAAAGATGAAAGATGAAAGAATGCGGAAGATGAAAGATGAAAGATGAAACAATGCGGAAAGATTAAAGATGAAACAATGCGGAAAGATGAAAGATGAAACAATGCGGAAAGATGAAAGATGAAACAATGCGGAAAGATGAAAGATGAAACAATGCGGAAAGATGAAAGATGAAACAATGAGGAAAGATGAAAGATGAAACAATGCGGAAAGATGAAAGATGAAACAATGCGGAAAGATGAAAGATGAAAAAATGCGGAAAGATGAAATATGAAACAATGCGGAAAGATGAAAGATGAAACAATGCGGAAAGATGAAAGATGAAACAATGCGGAAAGATGAAAGATGAAACAATGCGGAAAGATGAAAGATGAAACAATGCGGAAAGATGAAAGATGAAACAATGCGGAAAGATGAAAGATGAAACAATGCGGAAAGATGAAAGATGAAACAATGCGGAAAGATGAAAGATGAAACAATGCGGAAAGATGAAAGATGAAACAATGCGGAAAGATGAAACAATGCGGAAAGATGAAACAATGCGGAAAGATGAAACAATGCGGAAAGATGAAAGATGAAACAATGCGGAAAGATGAAAGATGAAAAAATGCGGAAAGATGAAAGATGAAACAATGCGGAAAGATGAAAGATGAAACAATGCGGAAAGATGAAAGATGAAACAATGCGGAAAGATGAAAGATGCAAGAATGCGGAAGATGAAAGATGAAACAATGCGGAAAGATGAAAGATGAAACATTGCGGAAAGATGAAAGATGAATCAATGCGGAAAGATGAAAGATGAAAGAATGCGGAAAGATGAAAGATGAAACAATGCGGAAAGATGAAAGATGAAACAATGCGGAAAGATGAAAGATGAAACAATGCGGAAAGATGAAAGATGAAAGAATGCGGAAAGATGAAAGATGAAACAATGCGGAAAGATGAAAGATGAAACAATGCGGAAAGATGAAACAATGCGGAAAGATGAAACAATGCGGAAAGATGAAACAATGCGGAAAGATGAAACAATGCGGAAAGATGAAAGATGAAACAATGCGGAAAGATGAAAGATGAAAGATGAAACAATGCGGAAAGATGAAAGATGAAACAATGCGGAAAGATGAAACAATGCGGAAAGATGAAACAATGCGGAAAGATGAAACAATGCGGAAAGATGAAAGATGAAACGATGCGGAAAGATGAAAGATGAAAAAATGCGGAAAGATGAAAGATGAAACAATGCGGAAAGATGAAAGATGAAAAAATGCGGAAAGATGAAAGATGAAACAATGCGGAAAGATGAAAGATGAAAGAATGCGGAAGATGAAAGATGAAACAATGCGGAAAGATGGAAGATGAAACAATGCGGAAAGATGAAAGATGAAAGAATGCGGAAATATGAAAGATGAAGCAATGCGGAAAGATGAAACAATGCGGAAAGATGAAAGATGTAACAATGCGGAAAGATGAAAGATGAAACAATGCGGAAAGATGAAATATGAAACAATGCGGAAAGATGAAAGATGAAACAATGCGGAAAGATGAAAGATGAAACAATGCGGAAAGATGAAAGATGAAACAATGCGGAAAGATGAAAGATGAAACAATGTGGAAAGATGAAAGATGAAACAATGCGGAAAGATGAAAGATGAAACAATGCGGAAAGATGAAAGATGAAACAATGCGGAAAGATGAAAGATGAAACAATGCGGAAAGATGAAAGATGAAACAATGCGGAAAGATGAAAGATGAAACAATGCGGAAAGATGAAAGATGAAAAAATGCGGAAAGATGAAAGATGAAACAATGCGGAAAGATGAAAGATGAAACAATGCGGAAAGATGAAAGATGAAACAATGCGGAAAGATGAAAGATGAAACAATGCGGAAAGATGAAAGATGAAACAATGCGGAAAGATGAAAGATGAAACAATGCGGAAAGATGAAAGATGAAACAATGCGGAAAGATGAAAGATGAAACAATGCGGAAAGATGAAACAATGCGGAAAGATGAAACAATGCGGAAAGATGAAATAATGCGGAAAGATGAAAGATGAAACAATGCGGAAAGATGAAAGATGAAACAATGCGGAAAGATGAAACAATGCGGAAAGATGAAACAATGCGGAAAGATGAAACAATGCGGAAAGATGAAACAATGCGGAAAGATGAAAGATGAAACAATGCGGAAAGATGAAAGATGAAAAAATGCGGAAAGATGAAAGATGAAACAATGCGGAAAGATGAAAGATGAAAAAATGCGGAAAGATGAAAGATGAAACAATGCGGAAAGATGAAAGATGAAAGAATGCGGAAGATGAAAGATGAAAGATGAAACAATGCGGAAAGATTAAAGATGAAACAATGCGGAAAGATGAAAGATGAAACAATGCGGAAAGATGAAAGATGAAACAATGCGGAAAGATGAAAGATGAAACAATGCGGAAAGATGAAAGATGAAACAATGAGGAAAGATGAAAGATGAAACAATGCGGAAAGATGAAAGATGAAACAATGCGGAAAGATGAAAGATGAAAAAATGCGGAAAGATGAAAGATGAAACAATGCGGAAAGATGAAACAATGCGGAAAGATGAAACAATGCGGAAAGATGAAACAATGCGGAAAGATGAAACAATGCGGAAAGATGAAACAATGCGGAAAGATGAAAGATGAAACAATGCGGAAAGATGAAAGATGAAAAAATGCGGAAAGATGAAAGATGAAACAATGCGGAAAGATGAAAGATGAAACAATGCGGAAAGATGAAAGATGAAACAATGCGGAAAGATGAAAGATGAAACAATGCGGAAAGATGAAAGATGAAAGAATGCGGAAGATGAAAGATGAAACAATGCGGAAAGTTGAAACAATGCGGAAAGATGAAAGATGAAACAATGCGGAAGATGAAAGATGAAACAATGCGGAAAGATGAAAGATGAAAAAATGCGGAAAGATGAAAGATGAAACAATGCGGAAAGATGAAAGATGAAAAAATGCGGAAAGATGAAAGATGAAACAATGCGGAAAGATGAAAGATGAAAGAATGCGGAAGATGAAAGATGAAAGATGAAACAATGCGGAAAGATTAAAGATGAAACAATGCGGAAAGATGAAAGATGAAACAATGCGGAAAGATGAAAGATGAAACAATGCGGAAAGATGAAAGATGAAACAATGCGGAAAGATGAAAGATGAAACAATGAGGAAAGATGAAAGATGAAACAATGCGGAAAGATGAAAGATGAAACAATGCGGAAAGATGAAAGATGAAAAAATGCGGAAAGATGAAATATGAAACAATGCGGAAAGATGAAAGATGAAACAATGCGGAAAGATGAAAGATGAAACAATGCGGAAAGATGAAAGATGAAACAATGCGGAAAGATGAAAGATGAAACAATGCGGAAAGATGAAAGATGAAACAATGCGGAAAGATGAAAGATGAAACAATGCGGAAAGATGAAAGATGAAACAATGCGGAAAGATGAAAGATGAAACAATGCGGAAAGATGAAAGATGAAACAATGCGGAAAGATGAAAGATGAAACAATGCGGAAAGATGAAACAATGCGGAAAGATGAAACAATGCGGAAAGATGAAACAATGCGGAAAGATGAAACAATGCGGAAAGATGAAACAATGCGGAAAGATGAAAGATGAAACAATGCGGAAAGATGAAAGATGAAAAAATGCGGAAAGATGAAAGATGAAACAATGCGGAAAGATGAAAGATGAAACAATGCGGAAAGATGAAAGATGAAACAATGCGGAAAGATGAAAGATGCAAGAATGCGGAAGATGAAAGATGAAACAATGCGGAAAGATGAAAGATGAAACATTGCGGAAAGATGAAAGATGAATCAATGCGGAAAGATGAAAGATGAAAGAATGCGGAAAGATGAAAGATGAAACAATGCGGAAAGATGAAAGATGAAACAATGCGGAAAGATGAAAGATGAAACAATGCGGAAAGATGAAAGATGAAAGAATGCGGAAAGATGAAAGATGAAACAATGCGGAAAGATGAAAGATGAAACAATGCGGAAAGATGAAACAATGCGGAAAGATGAAACAATGCGGAAAGATGAAACAATGCGGAAAGATGAAAGATGAAACAATGCGGAAAGATGAAAGATGAAAGATGAAACAATGCGGAAAGATGAAAGATGAAACAATGCGGAAAGATGAAACAATGCGGAAAGATGAAACAATGCGGAAAGATGAAACAATGCGGAAAGATGAAACAATGCGGAAAGATGAAAGATGAAACGATGCGGAAAGATGAAAGATGAAAAAATGCGGAAAGATGAAAGATGAAACAATGCGGAAAGATGAAAGATGAAAAAATGCGGAAAGATGAAAGATGAAACAATGCGGAAAGATGAAAGATGAAAGAATGCGGAAGATGAAAGATGAAACAATGCGGAAAGATGGAAGATGAAACAATGCGGAAAGATGAAAGATGAAAGAATGCGGAAATATGAAAGATGAAGCAATGCGGAAAGATGAAACAATGCGGAAAGATGAAAGATGTAACAATGCGGAAAGATGAAAGATGAAACAATGCGGAAAGATGAAAGATGAAACAATGCGGAAAGATGAAAGATGAAACAATGCGGAAAGATGAAAGATGAAACAATGCGGAAAGATGAAAGATGAAACAATGCGGAAAGATGAAAGATGAAACAATGCGGAAAGATGAAAGATGAAACAATGCGGAAAGATGAAAGATGAAACAATGCGGAAAGATGAAAGATGAAACAATGCGGAAAGATGAAAGATGAAACAATGCGGAAAGATGAAAGATGAAACAATGCGGAAAGATGAAAGATGAAACAATGCGGAAAGATGAAAGATGAAAAAATGCGGAAAGATGAAAGATGAAACAATGCGGAAAGATGAAAGATGAAACAATGCGGAAAGATGAAAGATGAAACAATGCGGAAAGATGAAAGATGAAACAATGCGGAAAGATGAAAGATGAAACAATGCGGAAAGATGAAAGATGAAACAATGCGGAAAGATGAAAGATGAAACAATGCGGAAAGATGAAAGATGAAACAATGCGGAAAGATGAAAGATGAAACAATGCGGAAAGATGAAAGATGAAACAATGCGGAAAGATGAAAGATGAAACAATGCGGAAAGATGAAAGATGAAACAATGCGGAAAGATGAAAGATGAAAGAATGCGGAAAGATGAAAGATGAAAGAATGCGGAAAGATGAAAGATGAAACAATGCGGAAAGATGAAAGATGAAAGAATGCGGAAGATGAAAGATGAAACAATGCGGAAAGATGAAAGATGAAACAATGCGGAAAGATGAAAGATGAAACAATGCGGAAAGATGAAAGATGAAACAATGCGGAAAGATGAAAGATGAAACAATGCGGAAAGATGAAAGATGAAACAATGCGGAAAGATGAAAGATGAAAAAATGCGGAAAGATGAAAGATTAAACAATGCGGAAAGATGAAAGATGAAAGAATGCGGAAGATGAAAGATGAAACAATGCGGAAAGATGAAACAATGCGGAAAGATGAAAGATGAAACAATGCGGAAAGATGAAAGATGAAACAATGCGGAAAGATGAAAGATGAAAAAATGCGGAAAGATGAAAGATGCAACAATGCGGAAAGAAGAAAGATGAAAAAATGCGGAAAGATGAAAGATGAAACAATGCGGAAAGATGAAAGATGAAACAATGCGGAAAGATGAAAGATGAAACAATGCGGAAAGATGAAAGATGAAACAATGCGGAAAGATGAAAGATGAAAGAATGCGGAAAGATGAAAGATGAAACAATGCGGAAAGATGAAAGATGAAACAATGCGGAAAGATGAAAGATGAAACAATGCGGAAAGATGAAAGATGAAACAATGCGGAAAGATGAAAGATGAAACAATGCGGAAAGATGAAAGATGAAACAATGCGGAAAGATGAAAGATGAAACAATGCGGAAAGATGAAAGATGAAACAATGCGGAAAGATCAAGATGAAACAATTCGGAAAGATGAAAGATGAAAGATGAAACAATGCGGAAAGATGAAAGATGAAACAATGCGGAAAGATGAAAGATGAAAAAATGCGGAAAGATGAAAGATGAAACAATGCGGAAAGATGAAAGATGAAACAATGCGGAAAGATGAAAGATGAAACAATGCGGAAAGATGAAAGATGAAACAATGCGGAAAGATGAAAGATGAAACAATGCGGAAAGATGAAACAATGCGGAAAGATGAAAGATGAAACAATGCGGAAAGATGAAAGATGAAACAATGCGGAAAGATGAAAGATGAAACAATGCGGAAAGATGAAACAATGCGGAAAGATGAAACAATGCGGAAAGATGAAACAATGCGGAAAGATGAAACAATGCGGAAAGATGAAAGATGAAACAATGCGGAAAGATCAAGATGAAACAATTCGGAAAGATGAAAGATGAAAGATGAAACAATGCGGAAAGATGAAAGATGAAACAATGCGGAAAGATGAAAGACGAAAAAATTCGGAAAGATGAAAGATGAAAAAATGCGGAAAGATGAAAGATGAAACAATGCGGAAAGATGAAAGATGAAACAATGCGGAAAGATGAAACAATGCGGAAAGATGAAACAATGCGGAAAGATGAAACAATGCGGAAAGATGAAACAATGCGGAAAGATGAAAGATGAAAGAATGCGGAAGATGAAAGATGAAACAATGCGGAAAGATGAAACAATGCGGAAAGATGAAAGATGTAACAATGCGGAAAGATGAAAGATGAAACAATGCGGAAAGATGAAAGATGAAACAATGCGGAAAGATGAAACAATGCGGAAAGATGAAAGATGAAACAATGCGGAAAGATGAAAGATGAAACAATGCGGAAAGATGAAAGATGAAACAATGCGGAAAGATGAAAGATGAAACAATGCGGAAAGATGAAAGATGAAACAATGCGGAAAGATGAAAGATGAAACAATGCGGAAAGATGAAAGATGAAACAATGCGGAAAGATGAAAGATGAAACAATGCGGAAAGATGAAAGATGAATCAATGCGGAAAGATGAAAGATGAAACAATGCGGAAAGATGAAAGATGAAACAATGCGGAAAGATGAAACAATGCGGAAAGATGAAACAATGCGGAAAGATGAAACAATGCGGAAAGATGAAACAATGCGGAAAGATGAAACAATGCGGAAAGATGAAAGATGAAAGAATGCGGAAAGATGAAATATGAAACAATGCGGAAAGATGAAAGATGAAAGAATGCGGAAAGATGAAAGATGAAACAATGCGGAAAGATGAAAGATGAAACAATGCGGAAAGATGAAAGATGAAACAATGCGGAAAGATGAAAGATGAAAAAATGCGGAAAGATGAAAGATGTAACAATGCGGAAAGATGAAAGATGAAACAATGCGGAAAGATGAAAGATGAAACAATGCGGAAAGATGAAAGATGAAAGAATGCGGAAAGATGAAAGATGAAACAATGCGGAAAGATGAAAGATGAAACAATGCGGAAAGATGAAAGATGAAACAATGCGGAAAGATGAAAGATGAAAAAATGCGGAAAGATGAATGATGAAACAATGCGGAAAGATGAAAGATGAAACAATGCGGAAAGATGAAACAATGCGGAAAGATGAAACAATGCGGAAAGATGAAACAATGCGGAAAGATGAAAGATGAAACAATGCGGAAAGATGAAAGATGAAAAAATGCGGAAAGATGAAAGATGAAACAATGCGGAAAGATGAAAGATGAAAAAATGCGGAAAGATGAAAGATGAAACAATGCGGAAAGATGAAAGATGAAAGAATGCGGAAGATGAAAGATGAAACAATGCGGAAAGATGAAAGATGAAACAATGCGGAAAGATGAAAGATGAAAAAATGCGGAAAGATGAAAGATGAAACAATGCGGAAAGATGAAAGATGAAACAATGCGGAAAGATGAAAGATGAAACAATGCGGAAAGATGAAAGATGAAACAATGAGGAAAGATGAAAGATGAAACAATGCGGAAAGATCAAGATGAAACAATTCGGAAAGATGAAAGATGAAAGATGAAACAATGCGGAAAGATGAAAGATTAAACAATGCGGAAAGATGAAAGATGAAAAAATGCGGAAAGATGAAAGATGAAACAATGCGGAAAGATGAAAGAGGAAACAATGCGGAAAGATGAAAGATGAAACAATGCGGAAAGATGAAAGATGAAACAATGCGGAAAGATGAAAGATGAAACAATGCGGAAAGATGAAAGATGAAACAATGCGGAAAGATGAAACAATGCGGAAAGATGAAACAATGCGGAAAGATGAAACAATGCGGAAAGATGAAAGATGAAAGAATGCGGAAGATGAAAGATGAAACAATGCGGAAAGATGAAACAATGCGGAAAGATGAAAGATGTAACAATGCGGAAAGATGAAAGATGAAACAATGCGGAAAGATGAAAGATGAAACAATGCGGAAAGATGAAAGATGAAACAATGCGGAAAGATGAAAGATGAAACAATGCGGAAAGATGAAAGATGAAACAATGCGGAAAGATGAAAGATGAAACAATGTGGAAAGATGAAAGATGAAACAATGCGGAAAGATGAAAGATGAAACAATGCGGAAAGATGAAAGATGAAACAATGCGGAAAGATGAAAGATGAAACAATGCGGAAAGATGAAAGATGAAACAATGCGGAAAGATGAAACAATGCGGAAAGATGAAAGATGAAAGAATGCGGAAAGATGAAATATGAAACAATGCGGAAAGATGAAAGATGAAAGAATGCGGAAAGATGAAAGATGAAACAATGCGGAAAGATGAAAGATGAAACAATGCGGAAAGATGAAAGATGAAACAATGCGGAAAGATGAAAGATGAAAAAATGCGGAAAGATGAAAGATGAAACAATGCGGAAAGATGAAAGATGAAACAATGCGGAAAGATGAAAGATGAAGCAATGCGGAAAGATGAAAGATGAAACAATGCGGAAAGATGAAAGATGAAACAATGCGAAAAGATGAAACAATGCGGAAAGATGAAAGATGAAAGAATGCGGAAAGGTGAAAGAATGCGGAAAGGTGAAATATGAAACAATGCGGAAAGATGAAAGATGAAAGAATGCGGAAAGATGAAAGATGAAACAATGCGGAAAGATGAAAGATGAAACAATGCGGAAAGATGAAAGATGAAACAATGCGGAAAGATGAAAGATGAAAAAATGCGGAAAGATGAAAGATGAAACAATGCGGAAAGATGAAAGATGAAACAATGCGGAAAGATGAAAGATGAAACAATGCGGAAAGATGAAAGATGAAACAATGCGGAAAGATGAAAGATGAAACAATGCGGAAAGATGAAACAATGCGGAAAGATGAAAGATGAAACAATGCGGAAAGATGAAATATGAAACAATGCGGAAAGATGAAAGATGAAAGAATGCGGAAAGATGAAAGATGAAACAATGCGGAAAGATGAAAGATGAAACAATGCGGAAAGATGAAAGATGAAACAATGCGGAAAGATGAAAGATGAAACAATGCGGAAAGATGAAACATGAAAGAATGCGGAAGATGAAAGATGAAACAATGCGGAAAGATGAATGATGAAACAATGCGGAAAGATGAAAGATGAAACAATGCGGAAAGATGAAAGATGAAACAATGCGGAAAGATGAAAGATGAAACAATGCGGAAAGATGAAAGATGAAAGAATGCGGAAGATGAAAGATGAAACAATGCGGAAAGATGAAACAATGCGGAAAGATGAAAGATGAAACAATGCGGAAAGATGAAAGATGAAACAATGCGGAAAGATGAAAGATGAAACAATGCGGAAAGATGAAAGATGAAACAATGCGGAAAGATGAAAGATGAAACAATGCGGAAAGATGAAAGATGAAACAATGCGGAAAGATGAAAGATGAAACAATGCGGAAAGATGAAAGATGAAACAATGCGGAAAGATGAAACAATGCGGAAAGATGAAAGATGAAACAATGCGGAAAGATGAAAGATGAAACAATGCGGAAAGATGAAAGATGAAACAATGCGGAAAGATGAAAGATGAAACAATGCGGAAAGATGAAAGATGAAACAATGCGGAAAGATGAAAGATGAAACAATGCGGAAAGATGAAAGATGAAACAATGCGGAAAGATGAAACATGAAAGAATGCGGAAGATGAAAGATGAAACAATGCGGAAAGATGAATGATGAAACAATGCGGAAAGATGAAAGATGAAACAATGCGGAAAGATGAAAGATGAAACAATGCGGAAAGATGAAAGATGAATCAATGCGGAAAGATGAAAGATGAAAGAATGCGGAAAGATGAAAGATGAAACAATGCGGAAAGATGAAAGATGAAACAATGCGGAAAGATGAAAGATGAAACAATGCGGAAAGATGAAAGATGAAACAATGCGGAAAGATGAAAGATGAAACAATGCGGAAAGATGAAAGATGAAACAATGCGGAAAGATGAAAGATGAAACAATGCGGAAAGATGAAAGATGAAACAATGCGGAAAGATGAAAGATGAAACAATGCGGAAAGATGAAAGATGAAACAATGCGGAAAGATGAAAGATGAAACAATGCGGAAAGATGAAAGATGAAACAATGCGGAAAGATGAAACAATGCGGAAAGATGAAAGATGAAAGAATGCGGAAAGATGAAAGAATGCGGAAAGATGAAATATGAAACAATGCGGAAAGATGAAAGATGAAAGAATGCGGAAAGATGAAAGATGAAACAATGCGGAAAGATGAAAGATGAAAAAATGCGGAAAGATGAAAGATGAAACAATGCGGAAAGATGAAAGATGAAAAAATGCGGAAAGATGAAAGATGAAACAATGCGGAAAGATGAAAGATGAAAGAATGCGGAAGATGAAAGATGAAACAATGCGGAAAGATGGAAGATGAAACAATGCGGAAAGATGAAAGATGAAAGAATGCGGAAATATGAAAGATGAAGCAATGCGGAAAGATGAAACAATGCGGAAAGATGAAAGATGTAACAATGCGGAAAGATGAAAGATGAAACAATGCGGAAAGATGAAAGATGAAACAATGCGGAAAGATGAAAGATGAAACAATGCGGAAAGATGAAAGATGAAACAATGCGGAAAGATGAAAGATGAAACAATGCGGAAAGATGAAAGATGAAACAATGCGGAAAGATGAAAGATGAAACAATGCGGAAAGATGAAAGATGAAACAATGCGGAAAGATGAAAGATGAAACAATGCGGAAAGATGAAAGATGAAACAATGCGGAAAGATGAAAGATGAAACAATGCGGAAAGATGAAAGATGAAACAATGCGGAAAGATGAAAGATGAAAAAATGCGGAAAGATGAAAGATGAAACAATGCGGAAAGATGAAAGATGAAACAATGCGGAAAGATGAAAGATGAAACAATGCGGAAAGATGAAAGATGAAACAATGCGGAAAGATGAAAGATGAAACAATGCGGAAAGATGAAAGATGAAACAATGCGGAAAGATGAAAGATGAAACAATGCGGAAAGATGAAAGATGAAACAATGCGGAAAGATGAAAGATGAAACAATGCGGAAAGATGAAAGATGAAACAATGCGGAAAGATGAAAGATGAAACAATGCGGAAAGATGAAAGATGAAACAATGCGGAAAGATGAAAGATGAAAGAATGCGGAAAGATGAAAGATGAAAGAATGCGGAAAGATGAAAGATGAAACAATGCGGAAAGATGAAAGATGAAAGAATGCGGAAGATGAAAGATGAAACAATGCGGAAAGATGAAAGATGAAACAATGCGGAAAGATGAAAGATGAAACAATGCGGAAAGATGAAAGATGAAACAATGCGGAAAGATGAAAGATGAAACAATGCGGAAAGATGAAAGATGAAACAATGCGGAAAGATGAAAGATGAAAAAATGCGGAAAGATGAAAGATTAAACAATGCGGAAAGATGAAAGATGAAAGAATGCGGAAGATGAAAGATGAAACAATGCGGAAAGATGAAACAATGCGGAAAGATGAAAGATGAAACAATGCGGAAAGATGAAAGATGAAACAATGCGGAAAGATGAAAGATGAAAAAATGCGGAAAGATGAAAGATGCAACAATGCGGAAAGAAGAAAGATGAAAAAATGCGGAAAGATGAAAGATGAAACAATGCGGAAAGATGAAAGATGAAACAATGCGGAAAGATGAAAGATGAAACAATGCGGAAAGATGAAAGATGAAACAATGCGGAAAGATGAAAGATGAAAGAATGCGGAAAGATGAAAGATGAAACAATGCGGAAAGATGAAAGATGAAACAATGCGGAAAGATGAAAGATGAAACAATGCGGAAAGATGAAAGATGAAACAATGCGGAAAGATGAAAGATGAAACAATGCGGAAAGATGAAAGATGAAACAATGCGGAAAGATGAAAGATGAAACAATGCGGAAAGATGAAAGATGAAACAATGCGGAAAGATCAAGATGAAACAATTCGGAAAGATGAAAGATGAAAGATGAAACAATGCGGAAAGATGAAAGATGAAACAATGCGGAAAGATGAAAGATGAAAAAATGCGGAAAGATGAAAGATGAAACAATGCGGAAAGATGAAAGATGAAACAATGCGGAAAGATGAAAGATGAAACAATGCGGAAAGATGAAAGATGAAACAATGCGGAAAGATGAAAGATGAAACAATGCGGAAAGATGAAACAATGCGGAAAGATGAAAGATGAAACAATGCGGAAAGATGAAAGATGAAACAATGCGGAAAGATGAAAGATGAAACAATGCGGAAAGATGAAACAATGCGGAAAGATGAAACAATGCGGAAAGATGAAACAATGCGGAAAGATGAAACAATGCGGAAAGATGAAAGATGAAACAATGCGGAAAGATCAAGATGAAACAATTCGGAAAGATGAAAGATGAAAGATGAAACAATGCGGAAAGATGAAAGATGAAACAATGCGGAAAGATGAAAGACGAAAAAATTCGGAAAGATGAAAGATGAAAAAATGCGGAAAGATGAAAGATGAAACAATGCGGAAAGATGAAAGATGAAACAATGCGGAAAGATGAAACAATGCGGAAAGATGAAACAATGCGGAAAGATGAAACAATGCGGAAAGATGAAACAATGCGGAAAGATGAAACAATGCGGAAAGATGAAAGATGAAAGAATGCGGAAGATGAAAGATGAAACAATGCGGAAAGATGAAACAATGCGGAAAGATGAAAGATGTAACAATGCGGAAAGATGAAAGATGAAACAATGCGGAAAGATGAAAGATGAAACAATGCGGAAAGATGAAACAATGCGGAAAGATGAAAGATGAAACAATGCGGAAAGATGAAAGATGAAACAATGCGGAAAGATGAAAGATGAAACAATGCGGAAAGATGAAAGATGAAACAATGCGGAAAGATGAAAGATGAAACAATGCGGAAAGATGAAAGATGAAACAATGCGGAAAGATGAAAGATGAAACAATGCGGAAAGATGAAAGATGAAACAATGCGGAAAGATGAAAGATGAATCAATGCGGAAAGATGAAAGATGAAACAATGCGGAAAGATGAAAGATGAAACAATGCGGAAAGATGAAACAATGCGGAAAGATGAAACAATGCGGAAAGATGAAACAATGCGGAAAGATGAAACAATGCGGAAAGATGAAACAATGCGGAAAGATGAAAGATGAAAGAATGCGGAAAGATGAAATATGAAACAATGCGGAAAGATGAAAGATGAAAGAATGCGGAAAGATGAAAGATGAAACAATGCGGAAAGATGAAAGATGAAACAATGCGGAAAGATGAAAGATGAAACAATGCGGAAAGATGAAAGATGAAAAAATGCGGAAAGATGAAAGATGTAACAATGCGGAAAGATGAAAGATGAAACAATGCGGAAAGATGAAAGATGAAACAATGCGGAAAGATGAAAGATGAAAGAATGCGGAAAGATGAAAGATGAAACAATGCGGAAAGATGAAAGATGAAACAATGCGGAAAGATGAAAGATGAAACAATGCGGAAAGATGAAAGATGAAAAAATGCGGAAAGATGAATGATGAAACAATGCGGAAAGATGAAAGATGAAACAATGCGGAAAGATGAAACAATGCGGAAAGATGAAACAATGCGGAAAGATGAAACAATGCGGAAAGATGAAAGATGAAACAATGCGGAAAGATGAAAGATGAAAAAATGCGGAAAGATGAAAGATGAAACAATGCGGAAAGATGAAAGATGAAAAAATGCGGAAAGATGAAAGATGAAACAATGCGGAAAGATGAAAGATGAAAGAATGCGGAAGATGAAAGATGAAACAATGCGGAAAGATGAAAGATGAAACAATGCGGAAAGATGAAAGATGAAAAAATGCGGAAAGATGAAAGATGAAACAATGCGGAAAGATGAAAGATGAAACAATGCGGAAAGATGAAAGATGAAACAATGCGGAAAGATGAAAGATGAAACAATGAGGAAAGATGAAAGATGAAACAATGCGGAAAGATCAAGATGAAACAATTCGGAAAGATGAAAGATGAAAGATGAAACAATGCGGAAAGATGAAAGATTAAACAATGCGGAAAGATGAAAGATGAAAAAATGCGGAAAGATGAAAGATGAAACAATGCGGAAAGATGAAAGAGGAAACAATGCGGAAAGATGAAAGATGAAACAATGCGGAAAGATGAAAGATGAAACAATGCGGAAAGATGAAAGATGAAACAATGCGGAAAGATGAAAGATGAAACAATGCGGAAAGATGAAACAATGCGGAAAGATGAAACAATGCGGAAAGATGAAACAATGCGGAAAGATGAAAGATGAAAGAATGCGGAAGATGAAAGATGAAACAATGCGGAAAGATGAAACAATGCGGAAAGATGAAAGATGTAACAATGCGGAAAGATGAAAGATGAAACAATGCGGAAAGATGAAAGATGAAACAATGCGGAAAGATGAAAGATGAAACAATGCGGAAAGATGAAAGATGAAACAATGCGGAAAGATGAAAGATGAAACAATGCGGAAAGATGAAAGATGAAACAATGTGGAAAGATGAAAGATGAAACAATGCGGAAAGATGAAAGATGAAACAATGCGGAAAGATGAAAGATGAAACAATGCGGAAAGATGAAAGATGAAACAATGCGGAAAGATGAAAGATGAAACAATGCGGAAAGATGAAACAATGCGGAAAGATGAAAGATGAAAGAATGCGGAAAGATGAAATATGAAACAATGCGGAAAGATGAAAGATGAAAGAATGCGGAAAGATGAAAGATGAAACAATGCGGAAAGATGAAAGATGAAACAATGCGGAAAGATGAAAGATGAAACAATGCGGAAAGATGAAAGATGAAAAAATGCGGAAAGATGAAAGATGAAACAATGCGGAAAGATGAAAGATGAAACAATGCGGAAAGATGAAAGATGAAGCAATGCGGAAAGATGAAAGATGAAACAATGCGGAAAGATGAAAGATGAAACAATGCGAAAAGATGAAACAATGCGGAAAGATGAAAGATGAAAGAATGCGGAAAGGTGAAAGAATGCGGAAAGGTGAAATATGAAACAATGCGGAAAGATGAAAGATGAAAGAATGCGGAAAGATGAAAGATGAAACAATGCGGAAAGATGAAAGATGAAACAATGCGGAAAGATGAAAGATGAAACAATGCGGAAAGATGAAAGATGAAAAAATGCGGAAAGATGAAAGATGAAACAATGCGGAAAGATGAAAGATGAAACAATGCGGAAAGATGAAAGATGAAACAATGCGGAAAGATGAAAGATGAAACAATGCGGAAAGATGAAAGATGAAACAATGCGGAAAGATGAAACAATGCGGAAAGATGAAAGATGAAACAATGCGGAAAGATGAAATATGAAACAATGCGGAAAGATGAAAGATGAAAGAATGCGGAAAGATGAAAGATGAAACAATGCGGAAAGATGAAAGATGAAACAATGCGGAAAGATGAAAGATGAAACAATGCGGAAAGATGAAAGATGAAACAATGCGGAAAGATGAAACATGAAAGAATGCGGAAGATGAAAGATGAAACAATGCGGAAAGATGAATGATGAAACAATGCGGAAAGATGAAAGATGAAACAATGCGGAAAGATGAAAGATGAAACAATGCGGAAAGATGAAAGATGAAACAATGCGGAAAGATGAAAGATGAAAGAATGCGGAAGATGAAAGATGAAACAATGCGGAAAGATGAAACAATGCGGAAAGATGAAAGATGAAACAATGCGGAAAGATGAAAGATGAAACAATGCGGAAAGATGAAAGATGAAACAATGCGGAAAGATGAAAGATGAAACAATGCGGAAAGATGAAAGATGAAACAATGCGGAAAGATGAAAGATGAAACAATGCGGAAAGATGAAAGATGAAACAATGCGGAAAGATGAAAGATGAAACAATGCGGAAAGATGAAACAATGCGGAAAGATGAAAGATGAAACAATGCGGAAAGATGAAAGATGAAACAATGCGGAAAGATGAAAGATGAAACAATGCGGAAAGATGAAAGATGAAACAATGCGGAAAGATGAAAGATGAAACAATGCGGAAAGATGAAAGATGAAACAATGCGGAAAGATGAAAGATGAAACAATGCGGAAAGATGAAACATGAAAGAATGCGGAAGATGAAAGATGAAACAATGCGGAAAGATGAATGATGAAACAATGCGGAAAGATGAAAGATGAAACAATGCGGAAAGATGAAAGATGAAACAATGCGGAAAGATGAAAGATGAAACAATGCGGAAAGATGAAAGATGAAAGAATGCGGAAGATGAAAGATGAAACAATGCGGAAAGATGAAAGATGAAACAATGCGGAAAGATGAAAGATGAAACAATGCGGAAAGATGAAAGATGAAACAATGCGGAAAGATGAAAGATGAAACAATGCGGAAAGATGAAAGATGAAACAATGCGGAAAGATGAAAGATGAAACAATGCGGAAAGATGAAAGATGAAACAATGCGGAAAGATGAAAGATGAAACAATGCGGAAAGATGAAAGATGAAACAATGCGGAAAGATGAAAGATGAAACAATGCGGAAAGATGAAAGATGAAACAATGCGGAAAGATGAAACAATGCGGAAAGATGAAAGATGAAAGAATGCGGAAAGATGAAAGAATGCGGAAAGATGAAATATGAAACAATGCGGAAAGATGAAAGATGAAAGAATGCGGAAAGATGAAAGATGAAACAATGCGGAAAGATGAAAGATGAAACATTGCGGAAAGATGAAAGATGAAACAATGCGGAAAGATGAAAGAT
Source organism: Gastracanthus pulcherrimus (assembly GCA_949152435.1). NCBI lineage: Eukaryota > Metazoa > Arthropoda > Insecta > Hymenoptera > Pteromalidae > Gastracanthus > Gastracanthus pulcherrimus. Next base: position 340,338 of record CASCKD010000041.1, on the reverse strand, counting down.
GAAACAATGCGGAAAGATGAAACATGAAAGAATGCGGAAGATGAAAGATGAAACAATGCGGAAAGATGAATGATGAAACAATGCGGAAAGATGAAAGATGAAACAATGCGGAAAGATGAAAGATGAAACAATGCGGAAAGATGAAAGATGAAACAATGCGGAAAGATGAAAGATGAAAGAATGCGGAAGATGAAAGATGAAACAATGCGGAAAGATGAAAGATGAAACAATGCGGAAAGATGAAAGATGAAACAATGCGGAAAGATGAAAGATGAAACAATGCGGAAAGATGAAAGATGAAACAATGCGGAAAGATGAAAGATGAAACAATGCGGAAAGATGAAAGATGAAACAATGCGGAAAGATGAAAGATGAAACAATGCGGAAAGATGAAAGATGAAACAATGCGGAAAGATGAAAGATGAAACAATGCGGAAAGATGAAAGATGAAACAATGCGGAAAGATGAAAGATGAAACAATGCGGAAAGATGAAAGATGAAACAATGCGGAAAGATGAAAGATGAAACAATGCGGAAAGATGAAAGATGAAACAATGCGGAAAGATGAAAGATGAAACAATGCGGAAAGATGAAAGATGAAACAATGCGGAAAGATGAAAGATGAAACAATGCGGAAAGATGAAAGATGAAACAATGCGGAAAGATGAAAGAAGAAACAATGCGGAAAGATGAAAGATGAAACAATGCGGAAAGATGAAAGATGAAACAATGCGGAAAGATGAAAGATGAAAGAATGCGGAAAGATGAAAGATGAAACAATGCGGAAAGATGAAAGATGAAACAATGCGGAAAGATGAAAGATAAAACAATGCGGAAAGATGAAAGATGAAACAATGCGGAAAGATGAAAGATGAAACAATGCGGAAAGATGAAAGATGAAACAATGCGGAAAGATGAAAGATGAAACAATGCGGAAAGATGAAAGATGAAACAATGCGGAAAGATGAAAGATGAAACAATTCGGAAAGATGAAAGATGAAACAATGCGGAAAGATGAAAGATGAAACAATGCGGAAAGATGAAAGATGAAACAATGCGGAAAGATGAAAGATGAAAAAATGCGGAAAGATGAAAGATGAAAAAATGCGGAAAGATGAAAGATGAAAGAATGCGGAAAAATGAAAGATGAAACAACGCGGAAAGATGAAAGATGAAAGTATGCGGAAGATGAAAGATGAAACAATGCGGAAACATGAAACAATGTGGAAAGATGAAAGATGAAACAATGCGGAAAGATGAAAGATAAAACAATGCGGAAAGATGAAAGATGAAACAATGCGGAAAGATGAAAGATGAAACAATGCGGAAAGATGAAAGATGAAACAATGCGGAAAGATGAAAGATGAAACAATGCGGAAAGATGAAAGATGAAACAATGCGGAAAGATGAAAGATGAAACAATGCGGAAAGATGAAAGATGAAACAATGCGGAAAGATGAAAGATGAAACAATTCGGAAAGATGAAAGATGAAACAATGCGGAAAGATGAAAGATGAAACAATGCGGAAAGATGAAAGATGAAACAATGCGGAAAGATGAAAGATGAAAAAATGCGGAAAGATGAAAGATGAAACAATGCGGAAAGATGAAAGATGAAACAATGCGGAAAGATGAAAGATGAAACAATGCGGAAAGATGAAAGATGAAACAATGCGGAAAGATGAAAGATGAAACAATGCGGAAAGATGAAAGATGAAACAATGCGGAAAGATGAAAGATGAAACAATGCGGAAAGATGAAACAATGCGGAAAGATGAAACAATGCGGAAAGATGAAACAATGCGGAAAGATGAAACAATGCGGAAAGATGAAACAATGCGGAAAGATGAAACAATGCGGAAAGATGAAACAATGCGGAAAGATGAAACAATGCGGAAAGATGAAACAATGCGGAAAGATGAAACAATGCGGAAAGATGAAACAATGCGGAAAGATGAAACAATGCGGAAAGATGAAACAATGAAACAATGCGGAAAGATGAAAGATGAAACAATGCGGAAAGATGAAACAATGCGGAAAGATGAAACAATGCGGAAAGATGAAACAATGCGGAAAGATGAAACAATGCGGAAAGATGAAACAATGCGGAAAGATGAAACAATGCGGAAAGATGAAACAATGCGGAAAGATGAAACAATGCGGAAAGATGAAACAATGCGGAAAGATGAAACAATGCGGAAAGATGAAACAATGCGGAAAGATGAAACAATGCGGAAAGATGAAACAATGCGGAAAGATGAAACAATGCGGAAAGATGAAACAATGCGGAAAGATGAAAGATGAAACAATGCGGAAAGATGAAAGATGAAAAAATGCGGAAAGATGAAAGATGAAACAATGCGGAAAGATGAAAGATGAAACAATGCGGAAAGATGAAAGATGAAACAATGCGGAAAGATGAAAGATGAAACAATGCGGAAAGATGAAAGATGAAACAATGCGGAAAGATGAAACAATGCGGAAAGATGAAACAATGCGGAAAGATGAAACAATGCGGAAAGATGAAACAATGCGGAAAGATGAAACAATGCGGAAAGATGAAACAATGCGGAAAGATGAAACAATGCGGAAAGATGAAACAATGCGGAAAGATGAAACAATGCGGAAAGATGAAACAATGCGGAAAGATGAAACAATGCGGAAAGATGAAACAATGCGGAAAGATGAAACAATGCGGAAAGATGAAACAATGCGGAAAGATGAAACAATGCGGAAAGATGAAACAATGCGGAAAGATGAAACAATGCGGAAAGATGAAACAATGCGGAAAGATGAAACAATGCGGAAAGATGAAACAATGCGGAAAGATGAAACAATGCGGAAAGATGAAACAATGCGGAAAGATGAAACAATGCGGAAAGATGAAACAATGCGGAAAGATGAAACAATGCGGAAAGATGAAACAATGCGGAAAGATGAAACAATGCGGAAAGATGAAACAATGCGGAAAGATGAAACAATGCGGAAAGATGAAACAATGCGGAAAGATGAAACAATGCGGAAAGATGAAACAATGCGGAAAGATGAAACAATGCGGAAAGATGAAACAATGCGGAAAGATGAAACAATGCGGAAAGATGAAACAATGCGGAAAGATGAAACAATGCGGAAAGATGAAACAATGCGGAAAGATGAAACAATGCGGAAAGATGAAACAATGCGGAAAGATGAAACAATGCGGAAAGATGAAACAATGCGGAAAGATGAAACAATGCGGAAAGATGAAACAATGCGGAAAGATGAAACAATGCGGAAAGATGAAACAATGCGGAAAGATGAAACAATGCGGAAAGATGAAACAATGCGGAAAGATGAAACAATGCGGAAAGATGAAACAATGCGGAAAGATGAAAGATGAAAGAATGCGGAAAGATGAAACAATGCGGAAAGATGAAACAATATGGAAAGATGAAACAATGCGGAAAGATGAAACAATGCGGAAAGATGAAACAATGCGGAAAGATGAAAGATGAAACAATGCGGAAAGATGAAAGATGAAAAAATGCGGAAAGATGAAAGATGAAAGAATGCGGAAAGATGAAAGATGAAACAATGCGGAAAGATGAAAGATGAAACAATGCGGAAAGATGAAACAATGCGGAAAGATGAAAGATGAAAAAATGCGGAAAGATGAAAAATGAAACAATGCGGAAAGATGAAAGATGAAAGAATGCGGAAGATGAAAGATGAAACAATGCGGAAAGATGAAAGATGAAACATTGCGGAAAGATGAAAGATGAAACAATGCGGAAAGATGAAAGCTGAAAGAATGCGGAAAGATGAAAGATGAAACAATGCGGAAAGATGAAAGATGAAACAATGCGGAAAGATGAAAGATGAAACAATGCGGAAAGATGAAAGATGAAAGAATGCGGAAAGATGAAAGATGAAACAATGCGGAAAGATGAAAGATGAAACAATGCGGAAAGATGAAAGATGAAACAATGCGGAAAGATGAAAGATGAAAAAATGCGGAAAGATGAAAGATGAAACAATGCGGAAAGATGAAAGATGAAAGAATGCGGAAGATGAAAGATGAAACAATTCGGAAAGATGAAACAATGCGGAAAGATGAAAGATGAAAAAATGCGGAAAGATGAAAGATGAAAAAATGCGGAAAGATGAAAGATGAAACAATGCGGAAAGATGAAAGATGAGAGAATGCGGAAGATGAAAGATGAAACAATGCGGAAAGATGAAAGATGAAACAATGCGGAAAGATGAAAGATGAAACAATGCGGAAAGATGAAAGATGAAACAATGCGGAAAGATGAAAGATGAAACAATGCGGAAAGATGAAAGATGAAACAATGCGGAAAGATGAAAGATGAAACAATGCGGAAAGATGAAAGATGAAACAATGCGGAAAGATGAAAGATGAAACAATGCGGAAAGATGAAAGATGAAACAATGCGGAAAGATGAAAGATGAAACAATGCGGAAAGATGAAAGATGAAACAATGCGGAAAGATGAAAGATGAAACAATGCGGAAAGATGAAAGATGAAAGAATGCGGAAAGATGAAAGATGAAACAATGCGGAAAGATGAAAGATGAAACAATGCGGAAAGATGAAAGATGAAACAATGCGGAAAGATGAAAGATGAAACAATGCGGAAAGATGAAAGATGAAACAATGCGGAAAGATGAAAGATGAAACAATGCGGAAAGATGAAACAATGCGGAAAGATGAAACAATGCGGAAAGATGAAACAATGCGGAAAGATGAAACAATGCGGAAAGATGAAACAATGCGGAAAGATGAAACAATGCGGAAAGATGAAACAATGCGGAAAGATGAAACAATGCGGAAAGATGAAACAATGCGGAAAGATGAAACAATGCGGAAAGATGAAAGATGAAACAATGCGGAAAGATGAAAGATGAAAAAATGCGGAAAGATGAAAGATGAAACAATGCGGAAAGATGAAAGATGAAACAATGCGGAAAGATGAAAGATGAAACAATGCGGAAAGATGAAAGATGAAACAATGCGGAAAGATGAAAGATGAAACAATGCGGAAAGATGAAAGATGAAACAATGCGGAAAGATGAAAGATGAAAGAATGCGGAAAGATGAAAGATGAAACAATGCGGAAAGATGAAAGATGAAACAATGCGGAAAGATGAAAGATGAAACAATGCGGAAAGATGAAAGATGAAACAATGCGGAAAGATGAAAGATGAAACAATGCGGAAAGATGAAAGATGAAACAATGCGGAAAGATGAAAGATGAAACAATGCGGAAAGATGAAAGATGAAACAATGCGGAAAGATGAAAGATGAAACAATTCGGAAAGATGAAAGATGAAACAATGCGGAAAGATGAAAGATGAAACAATGCGGAAAGATGAAAGATGAAACAATGCGGAAAGATGAAAGATGAAAAAATGCGGAAAGATGAAAGATGAAAAAATGCGGAAAGATGAAAGATGAAAGAATGCGGAAAAATGAAAGATGAAACAACGCGGAAAGATGAAAGATGAAAGAATGCGGAAGATGAAAGATGAAACAATGCGGAAACATGAAACAATGTGGAAAGATGAAAGATGAAACAATGCGGAAAGATGAAAGATAAAACAATGCGGAAAGATGAAAGATGAAACAATGCGGAAAGATGAAAGATGAAACAATGCGGAAAGATGAAAGATGAAACAATGCGGAAAGATGAAAGATGAAACAATGCGGAAAGATGAAAGATGAAACAATGCGGAAAGATGAAAGATGAAACAATGCGGAAAGATGAAAGATGAAACAATGCGGAAAGATGAAAGATGAAACAATTCGGAAAGATGAAAGATGAAACAATGCGGAAAGATGAAAGATGAAACAATGCGGAAAGATGAAAGATGAAACAATGCGGAAAGATGAAAGATGAAAAAATGCGGAAAGATGAAAGATGAAACAATGCGGAAAGATGAAAGATGAAAGAATGCGGAAAGATGAAAGATGAAACAATGCGGAAAGATGAAAGATGAAACAATGCGGAAAGATGAAAGATGAAACAATGCGGAAAGATGAAAGATGAAACAATGCGGAAAGATGAAAGATGAAACAATGCGGAAAGATGAAACAATGCGGAAAGATGAAACAATGCGGAAAGATGAAACAATGCGGAAAGATGAAACAATGCGGAAAGATGAAACAATGCGGAAAGATGAAACAATGCGGAAAGATGAAACAATGCGGAAAGATGAAACAATGCGGAAAGATGAAACAATGCGGAAAGATGAAACAATGCGGAAAGATGAAACAATGCGGAAAGATGAAACAATGCGGAAAGATGAAAGATGAAACAATGCGGAAAGATGAAAGATGAAAAAATGCGGAAAGATGAAAGATGAAACAATGCGGAAAGATGAAAGATGAAACAATGCGGAAAGATGAAAGATGAAACAATGCGGAAGGATGAAAGATGAAACAATGCGGAAAGATGAAAGATGAAACAATGCGGAAAGATGAAACAATGCGGAAAGATGAAACAATGCGGAAAGATGAAACAATGCGGAAAGATGAAACAATGCGCAAAGATGAAACAATGCGGAAAGATGAAACAATGCGGAAAGATGAAACAATGCGGAAAGATGAAACAATGCGGAAAGATGAAACAATGCGGAAAGATGAAACAATGCGGAAAGATGAAACAATGCGGAAAGATGAAACAATGCGGAAAGATGAAACAATGCGGAAAGATGAAACAATGCGGAAAGATGAAACAATGCGGAAAGATGAAACAATGCGGAAAGATGAAACAATGCGGAAAGATGAAACAATGCGGAAAGATGAAACAATGCGGAAAGATGAAACAATGCGGAAAGATGAAAGATGAAAGAATGCGGAAAGATGAAAGATGAAACAATGCGGAAAGATGAAAGATGAAACAATGCGGAAAGATGAAACAATGCGGAAAGATGAAAGATGAAAAAATGCGGAAAGATGAAAAATGAAACAATGCGGAAAGATGAAAGATGAAAGAATGCGGAAGATGAAAGATGAAACAATGCGGAAAGATGAAAGATGAAACATTGCGGAAAGATGAAAGATGAAACAATGCGGAAAGGTGAAAGCTGAAAGAATGCGGAAAGATGAAAGATGAAACAATGCGGAAAGATGAAAGATGAAACAATGCGGAAAGATGAAAGATGAAACAATGCGGAAAGATGAAAGATGAAAGAATGCGGAAAGATGAAAGATGAAACAATGCGGAAAGATGAAAGATTAAACAATGCGGAAAGATGAAAGATGAAACAATGCGGAAAGATGAAAGATAAAAAAATGCGGAAAGATGAAAGATGAAACAATGCGGAAAGATGAAAGATGAAAGAATGCGGAAGATGAAAGATGAACCAATTCGGAAAGATGAAACAATGCGGAAAGATGAAAGATGAAACAATGCGGAAAGATGAAAGATGAAAAAATGCGGAAAGATGAAAGATGAAACAATGCGGAAAGATGAAAGATGAGAGAATGCGGAAGATGAAAGATGAAACAATGCGGAAAGATGAAAGATGAAACAATGCGGAAAGATGAAAGATGAAACAATGCGGAAAGATGAAAGATGAAACAATGCGGAAAGATGAAAGATGAAACAATGCGGAAAGATGAAAGATGAAACAATGCGGAAAGATGAAAGATGAAACAATGCGGAAAGATGAAAGATGAAACAATGCGGAAAGATGAAACAATGCGGAAAGATGAAAGATGAAACAATGCGGAAAGATGAAAGATGAAAAAATGCGGAAAGATGAAAGATGAAACAATGCGGAAAGATGAAAGATGAAAGAATGCGGAAGATGAAAGATGAAACAATGCGGAAACATGAAACAATGCGGAAAGATGAAACAATGCGGAAAGATGAAACAATGCGGAAAGATGAAACAATGCGGAAAGATGAAAGATGAAACAATGCGGAAAGATGAAAGATGAAAAAATGCGGAAAGATGAAAGATGAAACAATGCGGAAAGATGAAAGATGAAACAATGCGGAAAGATGAAAGATGAAACAATGCGGAAAGATGAAAGATGAAACAATGGGGAAAGATGAAAGATGAAACAATGCGGAAAGATGAAACAATGCGGAAAGATGAAACAATGCGGAAAGATGAAACAATGCGGAAAGATGAAACAATGCGGAAAGATGAAAGAATGCGGAAAGATGAAAGATGAAACAATGCGGAAAGATGAAAGATGAAAGAATGCGGAAAGATGAAAGATGAAACAATGCGGAAAGATGAAAGATGAAACAATGCGGAAAGATGAAAGATGAAAGAATGCGGAAAGATGAAAGATGAAACAATGCGGAAAGATGAAAGATGAAACAATGCGGAAAGATGAAACAATGCGGAAAGATGAAACAATGCGGAAAGATGAAACAATGCGGAAAGATGAAACAATGCGGAAAGATGAAACAATGCGGAAAGATGAAACAATGCGGAAAGATGAAACAATGCGGAAAGATGAAACAATGCGGAAAGATGAAACAATGCGGAAAGATGAAACAATGCGGAAAGATGAAACAATGCGGAAAGATGAAACAATGCGGAAAGATGAAACAATGCGGAAAGATGAAACAATGCGGAAAGATGAAACAATGCGGAAAGATGAAACAATGCGGAAAGATGAAACAATGCGGAAAGATGAAACAATGCGGAAAGATGAAACAATGCGGAAAGATGAAACAATGCGGAAAGATGAAACAATGCGGAAAGATGAAACAATGCGGAAAGATGAAACAATGCGGAAAGATGAAACAATGCGGAAAGATGAAACAATGCGGAAAGATGAAACAATGCGGAAAGATGAAACAATGCGGAAAGATGAAACAATGCGGAGAGATGAAAGATGAAACAATGCGGAAAGATGAAAGATGAAACAATGCGGAAAGATGAAAGATGAAAAAATGCGGAAAAATGAAAGATGAAACAATGCGGAAAGATGAAAGATGAAAGAATGCGGAAGATGAAAGATGAAACAATGCGGAAAGATGAAACAATGCGGAAAGATGAAAGATGAAACAATGCGGAAAGATGAAAGATGAAAGAATGCGGAAAGATGAAAGATGAAACAATGCGGAAAGATGAAAGATGAAACAATGCGGAAAGATGAAACAATGCGGAAAGATGAAACAATGCGGAAAGATGAAACAATGCGGAAAGATGAAACAATGCGGAAAGATGAAAGATGAAACAATACAGAAAGATGAAAGATGAAAAAATGCGGAAAGATGAAAGATGAAACAATGCGGAAAGATGAAAGATGAAAAAAAGCGGAAAGATGAAAGATGAAACAATGCGGAAAGATGAAAAATGAAAGAATGCGGAAGATGAAAGATGAAACAATGCGGAAAGATGAAACAATGCGGAAAGATGAAACAATGCGGAAAGATGAAACAATGCGGAAAGATGAAAGATGAAACAATGCGGAAAGATGAAAGATGAAACAATTCGGAAAGATGAAAGATGAAACAATGCGGAAAGATGAAAGATGAAACAATGCGGAAAGATGAAAGATGAAACAATGCGGAAAGATGAAACAATGCGGAAAGATGAAACAATGCGGAAAGATGAAACAATGCGGAAAGATGAAACAATGCGGAAATATGAAAGATGAAAGAATGCGGAAAGATGAAAGATGAAACAATGCGGAAAGATGAAAGATGAAAGAATGCGGAAAGATGAAAGATGAAACAATGCGGAAAGATGAAAGATGAAACAATGCGGAAAGATGAAAGATGAAACAATGCGGAAAGATGAAAGATGAAAAAATGCGGAAAGATGAAAGATGAAACAATGCGGAAAGATGAAAGATGAAACAATGCGGAAAGATGAAAGATGAAACAATGCGGAAAGATGAAAGATGAAAGAATGCGGAAAGATGAAAGATGAAACAATGCGGAAAGATGAAACAATGCGGAAAGATGAAAGATGAAACAATGCGGAAAGATGAAAGATGAAACAATGCGGAAAGATGAAAGATGAAACAATGCGGAAAGATGAAAGATGAAACAATGCGGAAAGATGAAAGATGAAACAATGCGGAAAGATGAAAGATGAAACAATGCGGAAAGATGAAAGATGAAAAAATGCGGAAAGATGAAAGATGAAACAATGCGGAAAGATGAAAGATGAAACAATGCGGAAAGATGAAAGATGAAACAATGCGGAAAGATGAAAGATGAAAGAATGCGGAAAGATGAAAGATGAAACAATGCGGAAAGATGAAACAATGCGGAAAGATGAAAGATGAAACAATGCGGAAAGATGAAAGATGAAACAATGCGGAAAGATGAAAGATGAAACAATGCGGAAAGATGAAAGATGAAACAATGCGGAAAGATGAAAGATGAAACAATGCGGAAAGATGAAAGATGAAACAATGCGGAAAGATGAAAGATGAAACAATGCGGAAAGATGAAACAATGCGGAAAGATGAAAGATGAAACAATACAGAAAGATGAAAGATGAAAAAATGCGGAAAGATGAAAGATGAAACAATGCGGAAAGATGAAAGATGAAAAAATGCGGAAAGATGAAAGATGAAACAATGCGGAAAGATGAAAAATGAAAGAATGCGGAAGATGAAAGATGAAACAATGCGGAAAGATGAAACAATGCGGAAAGATGAAAGATGAAACAATGCGGAAAGATGAAAGATGAAACAATTCGGAAAGATGAAAGATGAAACAATGCGGAAAGATGAAAGATGAAACAATGCGGAAAGATGAAAGATGAAACAATGCGGAAAGATGAAACAATGCGGAAAGATGAAACAATGCGGAAATATGAAAGATGAAAGAATGCGGAAAGATGAAAGATGAAACAATGCGGAAAGATAAAAGATGAAAGAATGCGGAAAGATGAAAGATGAAACAATGCGGAAAGATGAAAGATGAAAGAATGCGGAAAGATGAAAGATGAAACAATGCGGAAAGATGAAACAATGCGGAAAGATGAAAGATGAAAGAATGCGGAAAGATGGAAGATGAAACAATGCGGAAAGATGAAAGATGAAAGAATGCGGAAAGATGAAAGATGAAACAAAGCGGAAAGATGAAAGATGAAAGAATGCGGAAAGATGAAACAATGCGGAAAGATGAAACAATGCGGAAAGATGAAAGATGAAACAATGCGGAAAGATGAAAGATGAAAAAATGCGGAAAGATGAAAGATGAAACAATGCGGAAAGATGAAAGATGAAACAATGCGGAAAGATGAAAGATGAAACAATGCGGAAAGATGAAAGATGAAACAATGCGGAAAGATGAAAGATGAAACAATGCGGAAAGATGAAAGATGAAACAATGCGGAAAGATGAAAGATGAAACAATGCGGAAAGATGAAAGATGAAACAATGCGGAAAGATGAAAGATGAAACAATGCGGAAAGATGAAAGATGAAACAATGCGGAAAGATGAAAGATGAAACAATGCGGAAAGATGAAAGATGAAACAATGCGGAAAGATGAAAGATGAAACAATGCGGAAAGATGAAAGATGAAACAATGCGGAAAGATGAAAGATGAAACAATGCGGAAAGATGAAAGATGAAAAAATGCGGAAAGATGAAAGATGAAACAATGCGGAAAGATGAAAAATGAAAGAATGCGGAAGATGAAAGATGAAACAATGCGGAAAGATGAAACAATGCGGAAAGATGAAACAATGCGGAAAGATGAAAGATGAAACAATGCGGAAAGATGAAAGATGAAACAATTCGGAAAGATGAAAGATGAAACAATGCGGAAAGATGAAAGATGAAACAATGCGGAAAGATGAAAGATGAAACAATGCGGAAAGATGAAACAATGCGGAAAGATGAAACAATGCGGAAATATGAAAGATGAAAGAATGCGGAAAGATGAAAGATGAAACAATGCGGAAAGATAAAAGATGAAAGAATGCGGAAAGATGAAAGATGAAACAATGCGGAAAGATGAAAGATGAAAGAATGCGGAAAGATGAAAGATGAAACAATGCGGAAAGATGAAACAATGCGGAAAGATGAAAGATGAAAGAATGCGGAAAGATGGAAGATGAAACAATGCGGAAAGATGAAAGATGAAAGAATGCGGAAAGATGAAAGATGAAACAAAGCGGAAAGATGAAAGATGAAAGAATGCGGAAAGATGAAACAATGCGGAAAGATGAAACAATGCGGAAAGATGAAAGATGAAACAATGCGGAAAGATGAAAGATGAAAAAATGCGGAAAGATGAAAGATGAAACAATGCGGAAAGATGAAAGATGAAACAATGCGGAAAGATGAAAGATGAAACAATGCGGAAAGATGAAAGATGAAACAATGCGGAAAGATGAAAGATGAAACAATGCGGAAAGATGAAAGATGAAACAATGCGGAAAGATGAAAGATGAAACAATGCGGAAAGATGAAAGATGAAACAATGCGGAAAGATGAAAGATGAAACAATGCGGAAAGATGAAAGATGAAACAATGCGGAAAGATGAAAGATGAAACAATGCGGAAAGATGAAAGATGAAACAATGCGGAAAGATGAAAGATGAAACAATGCGGAAAGATGAAAGATGAAACAATGCGGAAAGATGAAAGATGAAACAATGCGGAAAGATGAAAGATGAAAAAATGCGGAAAGATGAAAGATGAAACAATGCGGAAAGATGAAAGATGAAACAATGCGGAAAGATGAAAGATGAAACAATGCGGAAAGATGAAAGATGAAAGAATGCGGAAAGATGAAAGATGAAACAATGCGGAAAGATGAAACAATGCGGAAAGATGAAAGATGAAACAATGCGGAAAGATGAAAGATGAAACAATGCGGAAAGATGAAAGATGAAACAATGCGGAAAGATGAAAGATGAAACAATGCGGAAAGATGAAAGATGAAACAATGCGGAAAGATGAAAGATGAAACAATGCGGAAAGATGAAAGATGAAACAATGCGGAAAGATGAAACAATGCGGAAAGATGAAAGATGAAACAATACAGAAAGATGAAAGATGAAAAAATGCGGAAAGATGAAAGATGAAACAATGCGGAAAGATGAAAGATGAAAAAATGCGGAAAGATGAAAGATGAAACAATGCGGAAAGATGAAAAATGAAAGAATGCGGAAGATGAAAGATGAAACAATGCGGAAAGATGAAACAATGCGGAAAGATGAAAGATGAAACAATGCGGAAAGATGAAAGATGAAACAATTCGGAAAGATGAAAGATGAAACAATGTGGAAAGATGAAAGATGAAACAATGCGGAAAGATGAAAGATGAAACAATGCGGAAAGATGAAACAATGCGGAAAGATGAAACAATGCGGAAATATGAAAGATGAAAGAATGCGGAAAGATGAAAGATGAAACAATGCGGAAAGATAAAAGATGAAAGAATGCGGAAAGATGAAAGATGAAACAATGCGGAAAGATGAAAGATGAAAGAATGCGGAAAGATGAAAGATGAAACAATGCGGAAAGATGAAACAATGCGGAAAGATGAAAGATGAAAGAATGCGGAAAGATGGAAGATGAAACAATGCGGAAAGATGAAAGATGAAAGAATGCGGAAAGATGAAAGATGAAACAAAGCGGAAAGATGAAAGATGAAAGAATGCGGAAAGATGAAACAATGCGGAAAGATGAAACAATGCGGAAAGATGAAAGATGAAACAATGCGGAAAGATGAAAGATGAAAAAATGCGGAAAGATGAAAGATGAAACAATGCGGAAAGATGAAAGATGAAACAATGCGGAAAGATGAAAGATGAAACAATGCGGAAAGATGAAAGATGAAACAATGCGGAAAGATGAAAGATGAAACAATGCGGAAAGATGAAAGATGAAACAATGCGGAAAGATGAAAGATGAAACAATGCGGAAAGATGAAAGATGAAACAATGCGGAAAGATGAAAGATGAAACAATGCGGAAAGATGAAAGATGAAACAATGCGGAAAGATGAAAGATGAAACAATGCGGAAAGATGAAAGATGAAACAATGCGGAAAGATGAAAGATGAAACAATGCGGAAAGATGAAAGATGAAACAATGCGGAAAGATGAAAGATGAAACAATGCGGAAAGATGAAAGATGAAACAATGCGGAAAGATGAAAGATGAAACAATGCGGAAAGATGAAAGATGAAACAATGCGGAAAGATGAAAGATGAAACAATGCGGAAAGATGAAAGATGAAACAATGCGGAAAGATGAAACATGAAAGAATGCGGAAGATGAAAGATGAAACAATGCGGAAAGATGAATGATGAAACAATGCGGAAAGATGAAAGATGAAACAATGCGGAAAGATGAAAGATGAAACAATGCGGAAAGATGAAAGATGAAACAATGCGGAAAGATGAAAGATGAAAGAATGCGGAAGATGAAAGATGAAACAATGCGGAAAGATGAAAGATGAAACAATGCGGAAAGATGAAAGATGAAACAATGCGGAAAGATGAAAGATGAAACAATGCGGAAAGATGAAAGATGAAACAATGCGGAAAGATGAAAGATGAAACAATGCGGAAAGATGAAAGATGAAACAATGCGGAAAGATGAAAGATGAAACAATGCGGAAAGATGAAAGATGAAACAATGCGGAAAGATGAAAGATGAAACAATGCGGAAAGATGAAAGATGAAACAATGCGGAAAGATGAAAGATGAAACAATGCGGAAAGATGAAACAATGCGGAAAGATGAAAGATGAAAGAATGCGGAAAGATGAAAGAATGCGGAAAGATGAAATATGAAACAATGCGGAAAGATGAAAGATGAAAGAATGCGGAAAGATGAAAGATGAAACAATGCGGAAAGATGAAAGATGAAACATTGCGGAAAGATGAAAGATGAAACAATGCGGAAAGATGAAAGATGAAACAATGCGGAAAGATGAAACATGAAAGAATGCGGAAGATGAAAGATGAAACAATGCGGAAAGATGAATGATGAAACAATGCGGAAAGATGAAAGATGAAACAATGCGGAAAGATGAAAGATGAAACAATGCGGAAAGATGAAAGATGAAACAATGCGGAAAGATGAAAGATGAAAGAATGCGGAAGATGAAAGATGAAACAATGCGGAAAGATGAAAGATGAAACAATGCGGAAAGATGAAAGATGAAACAATGCGGAAAGATGAAAGATGAAACAA
This sequence comes from Gastracanthus pulcherrimus, assembly GCA_949152435.1. NCBI lineage: Eukaryota > Metazoa > Arthropoda > Insecta > Hymenoptera > Pteromalidae > Gastracanthus > Gastracanthus pulcherrimus. Next base: position 325,192 of record CASCKD010000041.1, on the reverse strand, counting down.
TGCGGAAAGATGAAAGATGAAACAATGCGGAAAGATGAAAGATGAAACAATGCGGAAAGATGAAAGATGAAACAATGCGGAAAGATGAAAGATGAAACAATGCGGAAAGATGAAAGATGAAACAATGCGGAAAGATGAAAGATGAAACAATGCGGAAAGATGAAAGATGAAACAATGCGGAAAGATGAAAGATGAAACAATGCGGAAAGATGAAAGATGAAACAATGCGGAAAGATGAAAGATGAAACAATGCGGAAAGATGAAAGATGAAACAATGCGGAAAGATGAAAGATGAAACAATGCGGAAAGATGAAAGATGAAACAATGCGGAAAGATGAAAGATGAAACAATGCGGAAAGATGAAAGATGAAACAATGCGGAAAGATGAAAGAAGAAACAATGCGGAAAGATGAAAGATGAAACAATGCGGAAAGATGAAAGATGAAACAATGCGGAAAGATGAAAGATGAAAGAATGCGGAAAGATGAAAGATGAAACAATGCGGAAAGATGAAAGATGAAACAATGCGGAAAGATGAAAGATAAAACAATGCGGAAAGATGAAAGATGAAACAATGCGGAAAGATGAAAGATGAAACAATGCGGAAAGATGAAAGATGAAACAATGCGGAAAGATGAAAGATGAAACAATGCGGAAAGATGAAAGATGAAACAATGCGGAAAGATGAAAGATGAAACAATTCGGAAAGATGAAAGATGAAACAATGCGGAAAGATGAAAGATGAAACAATGCGGAAAGATGAAAGATGAAACAATGCGGAAAGATGAAAGATGAAAAAATGCGGAAAGATGAAAGATGAAAAAATGCGGAAAGATGAAAGATGAAAGAATGCGGAAAAATGAAAGATGAAACAACGCGGAAAGATGAAAGATGAAAGAATGCGGAAGATGAAAGATGAAACAATGCGGAAACATGAAACAATGTGGAAAGATGAAAGATGAAACAATGCGGAAAGATGAAAGATAAAACAATGCGGAAAGATGAAAGATGAAACAATGCGGAAAGATGAAAGATGAAACAATGCGGAAAGATGAAAGATGAAACAATGCGGAAAGATGAAAGATGAAACAATGCGGAAAGATGAAAGATGAAACAATGCGGAAAGATGAAAGATGAAACAATGCGGAAAGATGAAAGATGAAACAATGCGGAAAGATGAAAGATGAAACAATTCGGAAAGATGAAAGATGAAACAATGCGGAAAGATGAAAGATGAAACAATGCGGAAAGATGAAAGATGAAACAATGCGGAAAGATGAAAGATGAAAAAATGCGGAAAGATGAAAGATGAAACAATGCGGAAAGATGAAAGATGAAAGAATGCGGAAAGATGAAAGATGAAACAATGCGGAAAGATGAAAGATGAAACAATGCGGAAAGATGAAAGATGAAACAATGCGGAAAGATGAAAGATGAAACAATGCGGAAAGATGAAAGATGAAACAATGCGGAAAGATGAAAGATGAAACAATGCGGAAAGATGAAACAATGCGGAAAGATGAAACAATGCGGAAAGATGAAACAATGCGGAAAGATGAAACAATGCGGAAAGATGAAACAATGCGGAAAGATGAAACAATGCGGAAAGATGAAACAATGCGGAAAGATGAAACAATGCGGAAAGATGAAACAATGCGGAAAGATGAAACAATGCGGAAAGATGAAACAATGCGGAAAGATGAAACAATGCGGAAAGATGAAACAATGCGGAAAGATGAAACAATGCGGAAAGATGAAACAATGCGGAAAGATGAAACAATGCGGAAAGATGAAACAATGCGGAAAGATGAAACAATGCGGAAAGATGAAACAATGCGGAAAGATGAAAGATGAAACAATGCGGAAAGATGAAAGATGAAAAAATGCGGAAAGATGAAAGATGAAACAATGCGGAAAGATGAAAGATGAAACAATGCGGAAAGATGAAAGATGAAACAATGCGGAAAGATGAAAGATGAAACAATGCGGAAAGATGAAAGATGAAACAATGCGGAAAGATGAAACAATGCGGAAAGATGAAACAATGCGGAAAGATGAAACAATGCGGAAAGATGAAACAATGCGGAAAGATGAAACAATGCGGAAAGATGAAACAATGCGGAAAGATGAAACAATGCGGAAAGATGAAACAATGCGGAAAGATGAAACAATGCGGAAAGATGAAACAATGCGGAAAGATGAAACAATGCGGAAAGATGAAACAATGCGGAAAGATGAAACAATGCGGAAAGATGAAACAATGCGGAAAGATGAAACAATGCGGAAAGATGAAACAATGCGGAAAGATGAAACAATGCGGAAAGATGAAACAATGCGGAAAGATGAAACAATGCGGAAAGATGAAACAATGCGGAAAGATGAAACAATGCGGAAAGATGAAACAATGCGGAAAGATGAAACAATGCGGAAAGATGAAACAATGCGGAAAGATGAAACAATGCGGAAAGATGAAACAATGCGGAAAGATGAAACAATGCGGAAAGATGAAACAATGCGGAAAGATGAAACAATGCGGAAAGATGAAACAATGCGGAAAGATGAAACAATGCGGAAAGATGAAACAATGCGGAAAGATGAAACAATGCGGAAAGATGAAACAATGCGGAAAGATGAAACAATGCGGAAAGATGAAACAATGCGGAAAGATGAAACAATGCGGAAAGATGAAACAATGCGGAAAGATGAAACAATGCGGAAAGATGAAACAATGCGGAAAGATGAAACAATGCGGAAAGATGAAACAATGCGGAAAGATGAAACAATGCGGAAAGATGAAACAATGCGGAAAGATGAAACAATGCGGAAAGATGAAAGATGAAAGAATGCGGAAAGATGAAACAATGCGGAAAGATGAAACAATATGGAAAGATGAAACAATGCGGAAAGATGAAACAATGCGGAAAGATGAAACAATGCGGAAAGATGAAAGATGAAACAATGCGGAAAGATGAAAGATGAAAAAATGCGGAAAGATGAAAGATGAAAGAATGCGGAAAGATGAAAGATGAAACAATGCGGAAAGATGAAAGATGAAACAATGCGGAAAGATGAAACAATGCGGAAAGATGAAAGATGAAAAAATGCGGAAAGATGAAAAATGAAACAATGCGGAAAGATGAAAGATGAAAGAATGCGGAAGATGAAAGATGAAACAATGCGGAAAGATGAAAGATGAAACATTGCGGAAAGATGAAAGATGAAACAATGCGGAAAGATGAAAGCTGAAAGAATGCGGAAAGATGAAAGATGAAACAATGCGGAAAGATGAAAGATGAAACAATGCGGAAAGATGAAAGATGAAACAATGCGGAAAGATGAAAGATGAAAGAATGCGGAAAGATGAAAGATGAAACAATGCGGAAAGATGAAAGATGAAACAATGCGGAAAGATGAAAGATGAAACAATGCGGAAAGATGAAAGATGAAAAAATGCGGAAAGATGAAAGATGAAACAATGCGGAAAGATGAAAGATGAAAGAATGCGGAAGATGAAAGATGAAACAATTCGGAAAGATGAAACAATGCGGAAAGATGAAAGATGAAAAAATGCGGAAAGATGAAAGATGAAAAAATGCGGAAAGATGAAAGATGAAACAATGCGGAAAGATGAAAGATGAGAGAATGCGGAAGATGAAAGATGAAACAATGCGGAAAGATGAAAGATGAAACAATGCGGAAAGATGAAAGATGAAACAATGCGGAAAGATGAAAGATGAAACAATGCGGAAAGATGAAAGATGAAACAATGCGGAAAGATGAAAGATGAAACAATGCGGAAAGATGAAAGATGAAACAATGCGGAAAGATGAAAGATGAAACAATGCGGAAAGATGAAAGATGAAACAATGCGGAAAGATGAAACAATGCGGAAAGATGAAAGATGAAACAATGCGGAAAGATGAAAGATGAAAAAATGCGGAAAGATGAAAGATGAAACAATGCGGAAAGATGAAAGATGAAAGAATGCGGAAGATGAAAGATGAAACAATGCGGAAACATGAAACAATGCGGAAAGATGAAACAATGCGGAAAGATGAAACAATGCGGAAAGATGAAAGATGAAACAATGCGGAAAGATGAAAGATGAAAAAATGCGGAAAGGTGAAAGATGAAACAATGCGGAAAGATGAAAGATGAAACAATGCGGAAAGATGAAAGATGAAACAATGCGGAAAGATGAAAGATGAAACAATGGGGAAAGATGAAAGATGAAACAATGCGGAAAGATGAAACAATGCGGAAAGATGAAACAATGCGGAAAGATGAAACAATGCGGAAAGATGAAACAATGCGGAAAGATGAAACAATGCGGAAAGATGAAACAATGCGGAAATATGAAACAATGCGGAAAGATGAAACAATGCGGAAAGATGAAACAATGCGGAAAGATGAAACAATGCGCAAAGATGAAACAATGCGGAAAGATGAAAGATGAAACAATGCAGAAAGATGAAAGATGAAACAATGCGGAAAGATGAAAGATGAAAAAATGCGGAAAGATGAAAGATGAAACAATGCGGAAAGATGAAAGATGAAAGAATGCGGAAGATGAAAGATGCAACAATGCGGAAAGATGAAAGATGAAACATTGCGGAAAGATGAAAGATGAAACAATGCGGAAAGATGAAAGATGAAAGAATGCGGAAAGATGAAAGATGAAACAATGCGGAAAGATGAAAGATGAAACAATGCGGAAAGATGAAAGATGAAACAATGCGGAAAGATGAAAGATGAAACAATGCGGAAAGATGAAAGATGAAACAATGCGGAAAGATGAAACAATGCGGAAAGATGAAACAATGCGGAAAGATGAAACAATGCGGAAAGATGAAACAATGCGGAAAGAAGAAACAATGCGGAAAGATGAAACAATGCGGAAAGATGAAACAATGCGGAAAGATGAAACAATGCCGAAAGATGAAACAATGCGGAAAGATGAAACAATGCGGAAAGATGTAACAATGCGGAAAGATGAAACAATGCGGAAAGATGAAACAATATGGAAAGATGAAACAATGCGGAAAGATGAAACAATGCGGAAAGATGAAACAATGCGGAAAGATGAAAGATGAAACAATGCGGAAAGATGAAAGATGAAAAAATGCGGAAAGATGAAAGATGAAACAATGCGGAAAGATGAAAGATGAAAGAATGCGGAAGATGAAAGATGAAACAATGCGGAAAGATGAAACAATGCGGAAAGATGAAACAATGCGGAAAGATGAAACAATGCGGAAAGATGAAACAATGCGGAAAGATGAAACAATGCGGAAAGATGAAACAATGCGGAAAGATGAAACAATGCGGAAAGATGAAACAATGCGGAAAGATGAAAGATGAAAGAATGCGGAAAGATGAAAGATGAAACAATGCGGAAAGATGAAAGATGAAAGAATGCGGAAAGATGAAAGATGAAACAATGCGGAAAGATGAAAGATGAAACAATGCGGAAAGATGAAAGATGAAACAATGCGGAAAGATGAAAGATGAAACAATGCGGAAAGATGAAAGATGAAACAATGCGGAAAGATGAAACAATGCGGAAAGATGAAACAATGCGGAAAGATGAAACAATGCGGAAAGATGAAACAATGCGGAAAGATGAAACAATGCGGAAAGATGAAACAATGCGGAAAGATGAAACAATGCGGAAAGATGAAACAATGCGGAAAGATGAAACAATGCGGAAAGATGAAACAATGCGGAAAGATGAAACAATGCGGAAAGATGAAACAATGCGGAAAGATGAAACAATGCGGAAAGATGAAACAATGCGGAAAGATGAAACAATGCGGAAAGATGAAACAATGCGGAAAGATGAAACAATGCGGAAAGATGAAAGATGAAACAATGCGGAAAGATGAAAGATGAAAAAATGCGGAAAGATGAAAGATGAAAGAATGCGGAAAGATGAAAGATGAAACAATGCGGAAAGATGAAAGATGAAACAATGCGGAAAGATGAAACAATGCGGAAAGATGAAAGATGAAAAAATGCGGAAAGATGAAAAATGAAACAATGCGGAAAGATGAAAGATGAAAGAATGCGGAAGATGAAAGATGAAACAATGCGGAAAGATGAAACAATGCGGAAAGATGAAACAATGCGGAAAGATGAAACAATGCGGAAAGATGAAACAATGCGGAAAGATGAAAGATGAAAGAATGCGGAAAGATGAAACAATGCGGAAAGATGAAACAATATGGAAAGATGAAACAATGCGGAAAGATGAAACAATGCGGAAAGATGAAACAATGCGGAAAGATGAAAGATGAAACAATGCGGAAAGATGAAAGATGAAAAAATGCGGAAAGATGAAAGATGAAAGAATGCGGAAAGATGAAAGATGAAACAATGCGGAAAGATGAAAGATGAAACAATGCGGAAAGATGAAACAATGCGGAAAGATGAAAGATGAAAAAATGCGGAAAGATGAAAAATGAAACAATGCGGAAAGATGAAAGATGAAAGAATGCGGAAGATGAAAGATGAAACAATGCGGAAAGATGAAAGATGAAACATTGCGGAAAGATGAAAGATGAAACAATGCGGAAAGATGAAAGCTGAAAGAATGCGGAAAGATGAAAGATGAAACAATGCGGAAAGATGAAAGATGAAACAATGCGGAAAGATGAAAGATGAAACAATGCGGAAAGATGAAAGATGAAAGAATGCGGAAAGATGAAAGATGAAACAATGCGGAAAGATGAAAGATGAAACAATGCGGAAAGATGAAAGATGAAACAATGCGGAAAGATGAAAGATGAAAAAATGCGGAAAGATGAAAGATGAAACAATGCGGAAAGATGAAAGATGAAAGAATGCGGAAGATGAAAGATGAAACAATTCGGAAAGATGAAACAATGCGGAAAGATGAAAGATGAAAAAATGCGGAAAGATGAAAGATGAAAAAATGCGGAAAGATGAAAGATGAAACAATGCGGAAAGATGAAAGATGAGAGAATGCGGAAGATGAAAGATGAAACAATGCGGAAAGATGAAAGATGAAACAATGCGGAAAGATGAAAGATGAAACAATGCGGAAAGATGAAAGATGAAACAATGCGGAAAGATGAAAGATGAAACAATGCGGAAAGATGAAAGATGAAACAATGCGGAAAGATGAAAGATGAAACAATGCGGAAAGATGAAAGATGAAACAATGCGGAAAGATGAAAGATGAAACAATGCGGAAAGATGAAACAATGCGGAAAGATGAAAGATGAAACAATGCGGAAAGATGAAAGATGAAAAAATGCGGAAAGATGAAAGATGAAACAATGCGGAAAGATGAAAGATGAAAGAATGCGGAAGATGAAAGATGAAACAATGCGGAAACATGAAACAATGCGGAAAGATGAAACAATGCGGAAAGATGAAACAATGCGGAAAGATGAAAGATGAAACAATGCGGAAAGATGAAAGATGAAAAAATGCGGAAAGATGAAAGATGAAACAATGCGGAAAGATGAAAGATGAAACAATGCGGAAAGATGAAAGATGAAACAATGCGGAAAGATGAAAGATGAAACAATGGGGAAAGATGAAAGATGAAACAATGCGGAAAGATGAAACAATGCGGAAAGATGAAACAATGCGGAAAGATGAAACAATGCGGAAAGATGAAACATTGCGGAAAGATGAAACAATGCGGAAAGATGAAACAATGCGGAAATATGAAACAATGCGGAAAGATGAAACAATGCGGAAAGATGAAACAATGCGGAAAGATGAAACAATGCGGAAAGATGAAACAATGCGGAAAGATGAAAGATGAAACAATGCGGAAAGATGAAAGATGAAACAATGCGGAAAGATGAAAGATGAAAAAATGCGGAAAGATGAAAGATGAAACAATGCGGAAAGATGAAAGATGAAAGAATGCGGAAGATGAAAGATGCAACAATGCGGAAAGATGAAAGATGAAACATTGCGGAAAGATGAAAGATGAAACAATGCGGAAAGATGAAAGATGAAAGAATGCGGAAAGATGAAAGATGAAACAATGCGGAAAGATGAAAGATGAAACAATGCGGAAAGATGAAAGATGAAACAATGCGGAAAGATGAAAGATGAAACAATGCGGAAAGATGAAAGATGAAACAATGCGGAAAGATGAAACAATGCGGAAAGATGAAACAATGCGGAAAGATGAAACAATGCGGAAAGATGAAACAATGCGGAAAGAAGAAACAATGCGGAAAGATGAAACAATGCGGAAAGATGAAACAATGCGGAAAGATGAAACAATGCCGAAAGATGAAACAATGCGGAAAGATGAAACAATGCGGAAAGATGTAACAATGCGGAAAGATGAAACAATGCGGAAAGATGAAACAATATGGAAAGATGAAACAATGCGGAAAGATGAAACAATGCGGAAAGATGAAACAATGCGGAAAGATGAAAGATGAAACAATGCGGAAAGATGAAAGATGAAAAAATGCGGAAAGATGAAAGATGAAACAATGCGGAAAGATGAAAGATGAAAGAATGCGGAAGATGAAAGATGAAACAATGCGGAAAGATGAAACAATGCGGAAAGATGAAACAATGCGGAAAGATGAAACAATGCGGAAAGATGAAACAATGCGGAAAGATGAAAGATGAAAGAATGCGGAAAGATGAAAGATGAAACAATGCGGAAAGATGAAAGATGAAAGAATGCGGAAAGATGAAAGATGAAACAATGCGGAAAGATGAAAGATGAAACAATGCGGAAAGATGAAAGATGAAAGAATGCGGAAAGATGAAAGATGAAACAATGCGGAAAGATGAAAGATGAAACAATGCGGAAAGATCAAACAATGCGGAAAGATGAAACAATGCGGAAAGATGAAACAATGCGGAAAGATGAAACAATGCGGAAAGATGAAACAATGCGGAAAGATGAAACAATGCGGAAAGATGAAACAATGCGGAAAGATGAAACAATGCGGAAAGATGAAACAATGCGGAAAGATGAAACAATGCGGAAAGATGAAACAATGCGGAAAGATGAAACAATGCGGAAAGATGAAACAATGCGGAAAGATGAAACAATGCGGAAAGATGAAACAATGCGGAAAGATGAAACAATGCGGAAAGATGAAACAATGCGGAAAGATGAAACAATGCGGAAAGATGAAACAATGCGGAAAGATGAAACAATGCGGAAAGATGAAACAATGCGGAGAGATGAAAGATGAAACAATGCGGAAAGATGAAAGATGAAACAATGCGGAAAGATGAAAGATGAAAAAATGCGGAAAAATGAAAGATGAAACAATGCGGAAAGATGAAAGATGAAAGAATGCGGAAGATGAAAGATGAAACAATGCGGAAAGATGAAACAATGCGGAAAGATGAAAGATGAAACAATGCGGAAAGATGAAAGATGAAAGAATGCGGAAAGATGAAAGATGAAACAATGCGGAAAGATGAAAGATGAAACAATGCGGAAAGATGAAACAATGCGGAAAGATGAAACAATGCGGAAAGATGAAAGATGAAACAATACAGAAAGATGAAAGATGAAAAAATGCGGAAAGATGAAAGATGAAACAATGCGGAAAGATGAAAGATGAAAAAATGCGGAAAGATGAAAGATGAAACAATGCGGAAAGATGAAAAATGAAAGAATGCGGAAGATGAAAGATGAAACAATGCGGAAAGATGAAACAATGCGGAAAGATGAAAGATGAAACAATGCGGAAAGATGAAAGATGAAACAATTCGGAAAGATGAAAGATGAAACAATGCGGAAAGATGAAAGATGAAACAATGCGGAAAGATGAAAGATGAAACAATGCGGAAAGATGAAAGATGAAACAATGCGGAAAGATGAAAGATGAAACAATGCGGAAAGATGAAAGATGAAAGAATGCGGAAAGATGAAAGATGAAACAATGCGGAAAGATGAAACAATGCGGAAAGATGAAACAATGCGGAAAGATGAAACAATGCGGAAAGATGAAACAATGCGGAAAGATGAAACAATGCGGAAAGATGAAACAATGCGGAAAGATGAAACAATGCGGAAAGATGAAACAATGCGGAAAGATGAAACAATGCGGAAAGATGAAACAATGCGGAAAGATGAAAGATGAAAGAATGCGGAAAGATGAAACAATGCGGAAAGATGAAACAATATGGAAAGATGAAACAATGCGGAAAGATGAAACAATGCGGAAAGATGAAACAATGCGGAAAGATGAAAGATGAAACAATGCGGAAAGATGAAAGATGAAAAAATGCGGAAAGATGAAAGATGAAAGAATGCGGAAAGATGAAAGATGAAACAATGCGGAAAGATGAAAGATGAAACAATGCGGAAAGATGAAACAATGCGGAAAGATGAAAGATGAAAAAATGCGGAAAGATGAAAAATGAAACAATGCGGAAAGATGAAAGATGAAAGAATGCGGAAGATGAAAGATGAAACAATGCGGAAAGATGAAAGATGAAACATTGCGGAAAGATGAAAGATGAAACAATGCGGAAAGATGAAAGCTGAAAGAATGCGGAAAGATGAAAGATGAAACAATGCGGAAAGATGAAAGATGAAACAATGCGGAAAGATGAAAGATGAAACAATGCGGAAAGATGAAAGATGAAAGAATGCGGAAAGATGAAAGATGAAACAATGCGGAAAGATGAAAGATGAAACAATGCGGAAAGATGAAAGATGAAACAATGCGGAAAGATGAAAGATGAAAAAATGCGGAAAGATGAAAGATGAAACAATGCGGAAAGATGAAAGATGAAAGAATGCGGAAGATGAAAGATGAAACAATTCGGAAAGATGAAACAATGCGGAAAGATGAAAGATGAAAAAATGCGGAAAGATGAAAGATGAAAAAATGCGGAAAGATGAAAGATGAAACAATGCGGAAAGATGAAAGATGAGAGAATGCGGAAGATGAAAGATGAAACAATGCGGAAAGATGAAAGATGAAAGAATGCGGAAAGATGAAACAATGCGGAAAGATGAAAGATGAAACAATGCGGAAAGATGAAAGATGAAACAATGCGGAAAGATGAAAGATGAAACAATGCGGAAAGATGAAAGATGAAACAATGCGGAAAGATGAAAGATGAAAGAATGCGGAAAGATGAAAGATGAAACAATGCGGAAAGATGAAAGATGAAACAATGCGGAAAGATGAAAGATGAAACAATGCGGAAAGATGAAAGATGAAACAATGCGGAAAGATGAAAGATGAAACAATGCGGAAAGATGAAAGATGAAACAATGCGGAAAGATGAAAGATGAAACAATGCGGAAAGATGAAAGATGAAACAATGCGGAAAGATGAAAGATGAAACAATTCGGAAAGATGAAAGATGAAACAATGCGGAAAGATGAAAGATGAAACAATGCGGAAAGATGAAAGATGAAACAATGCGGAAAGATGAAAGATGAAAAAATGCGGAAAGATGAAAGATGAAAAAATGCGGAAAGATGAAAGATGAAAGAATGCGGAAAAATGAAAGATGAAACAACGCGGAAAGATGAAAGATGAAAGAATGCGGAAGATGAAAGATGAAACAATGCGGAAACATGAAACAATGTGGAAAGATGAAAGATGAAACAATGCGGAAAGATGAAAGATAAAACAATGCGGAAAGATGAAAGATGAAACAATGCGGAAAGATGAAAGATGAAACAATGCGGAAAGATGAAAGATGAAACAATGCGGAAAGATGAAAGATGAAACAATGCGGAAAGATGAAAGATGAAACAATGCGGAAAGATGAAAGATGAAACAATGCGGAAAGATGAAAGATGAAACAATGCGGAAAGATGAAAGATGAAACAATTCGGAAAGATGAAAGATGAAACAATGCGGAAAGATGAAAGATGAAACAATGCGGAAAGATGAAAGATGAAACAATGCGGAAAGATGAAAGATGAAAAAATGCGGAAAGATGAAAGATGAAACAATGCGGAAAGATGAAAGATGAAAGAATGCGGAAAGATGAAAGATGAAACAATGCGGAAAGATGAAAGATGAAACAATGCGGAAAGATGAAAGATGAAACAATGCGGAAAGATGAAAGATGAAACAATGCGGAAAGATGAAAGATGAAACAATGCGGAAAGATGAAAGATGAAACAATGCGGAAAGATGAAAGATGAAACAATGCGGAAAGATGAAAGATGAAACAATGCGGAAAGATGAAAGATGAAACAATGCGGAAAGATGAAAGATGAAACAATGCGGAAAGATGAAAGATGAAACAATGCGGAAAGATGAAAGATGAAACAATGCGGAAAGATGAAAGATGAAACAATGCGGAAAGATGAAAGATGAAACAATGCGGAAAGATGAAACAATGCGGAAAGATGAAACAATGCGGAAAGATGAAACAATGCGGAAAGATGAAACAATGCGGAAAGATGAAACAATGCGGAAAGATGAAACAATGCGGAAAGATGAAAGATGAAAGAATGCGGAAAGATGAAACAATGCGGAAAGATGAAAGATGAAAGAATGCGGAAAGATGAAATATGAAACAATGCGGAAAGATGAAAGATGAAAGAATGCGGAAAGATGAAAGATGAAACAATGCGGAAAGATGAAAGATGAAACAATGCGGAAAGATGAAAGATGAAACAATGCGGAAAGATGAAAGATGAAAAAATGCGGAAAGATGAAAGATGAAACAATGCGGAAAGATGAAAGATGAAACAATGCGGAAAGATGAAAGATGAAACAATGCGGAAAGATGAAAGATGAAACAATGCGGAAAGATGAAAGATGAAAGAATGCGGAAGATGAAAGATGAAACAATGCGGAAAGATGAATGATGAAACAATGCGGAAAGATGAAAGATGAAACAATGCGGAAAGATGAAACAATGCGGAAAGATGAAACAATGCGGAAAGATGAAACAATGCGGAAAGATGAAACAATGCGGAAAGATGAAACAATGCGGAAAGATGAAAGATGAAACAATGCGGAAAGATGAAAGATGAAAAAATGCGGAAAGATGAAAGATGAAACAATGCGGAAAGATGAAAGATGAAAAAATGCGGAAAGATGAAAGATGAAACAATGCGGAAAGATGAAAGATGAAAGAATGCGGAAGATGAAAGATGAAACAATGCGGAAAGATGGAAGATGAAACAATGCGGAAAGATAAAAGATGAAAGAATGCGGAAATATGAAAGATGAAACAATGCGGAAAGATGAAAGATGAAACAATGCGGAAAGATGAAAGATGAAACAATGCGGAAAGATGAATCAATGCGGAAAGATGAAACAATGCGGAAAGATGAAACAATGCGGAAAGATGAAAGATGAAAGAATGCGGAAAGATGAAACAATGCGGAAAGATGAAAGATGAAAGAATGCGGAAAGATGAAATATGAAACAATGCGGAAAGATGAAAGATGAAAGAATGCGGAAAGATGAAAGATGAAACAATGCGGAAAGATGAAAGATGAAACAATGCGGAAAGATGAAAGATGAAACAATGCGGAAAGATGAAAGATGAAAAAATGCGGAAAGATGAAAGATGAAACAATGCGGAAAGATGAAAGATGAAACAATGCGGAAAGATGAAAGATGAAACAATGCGGAAAGATGAAAGATGAAACAATGCGGAAAGATGAAAGATGAAAGAATGCGGAAGATGAAAGATGAAACAATGCGGAAAGATGAATGATGAAACAATGCGGAAAGATGAAAGATGAAACAATGCGGAAAGATGAAAGATGAAACAATGCGGAAAGATGAAAGATGAAACAATGCGGAAAGATGAAACAATGCGGAAAGATGAAACAATGCGGAAAGATGAAAGATGAAAGAATGCGGAAAGATGAAATATGAAACAATGCGGAAAGTTGAAAGATGAAAGAATGCGGAAAGATGAAAGATGAAACAATGCGGAAAGATGAAAGATGAAACAATGCGGAAAGATGAAAGATGAAACAATGCGGAAAGATGAAACATGAAAGAATGCGGAAGATGAAAGATGAAACAATGCGGAAAGATGAATGATGAAACAATGCGGAAAGATGAAAGATGAAACAATGCGGAAAGATGAAAGATGAAACAATGCGGAAAGATGAAAGATGAAACAATGCGGAAAGATGAAAGATGAAAGAATGCGGAAGATGAAAGATGAAACAATGCGGAAAGATGAAACAATGCGGAAAGATGAAAGATGAAACAATGCGGAAAGATGAAAGATGAAACAATGCGGAAAGATGAAAGATGAAACAATGCGGAAAGATGAAAGATGAAACAATGCGGAAAGATGAAACAATGCGGAAAGATGAAACAATGCGGAAAGATGAAAGATGAAAGAATGCGGAAAGATGAAAGATGAAACAATGCGGAAAGATGAAAGATGAAACAATGCGGAAAGATGAAAGATGAAACAATGCGGAAAGATGAAAGATGAAACAATGCGGAAAGATGAAAGATGAAACAATGCGGAAAGATGAAAGATGAAAGAATGCGGAAAGATGAAAGATGAAACAATGCGGAAAGATGAAAGATGAAACAATGCGGAAAGATGAAAGATGAAACAATGCGGAAAGATGAAAGATGAAACAATGCGGAAAGATGAAAGATGAAACAATGCGGAAAGATGAAAGATGAAACAATGCGGAAAGATGAAAGATGAAACAATGCGGAAAGATGAAAGATGAAACAATGCGGAAAGATGAAAGATGAAACAATTCGGAAAGATGAAAGATGAAACAATGCGGAAAGATGAAAGATGAAACAATGCGGAAAGATGAAAGATGAAACAATGCGGAAAGATGAAAGATGAAAAAATGCGGAAAGATGAAAGATGAAAAAATGCGGAAAGATGAAAGATGAAAGAATGCGGAAAAATGAAAGATGAAACAACGCGGAAAGATGAAAGATGAAAGAATGCGGAAGATGAAAGATGAAACAATGCGGAAACATGAAACAATGTGGAAAGATGAAAGATGAAACAATGCGGAAAGATGAAAGATAAAACAATGCGGAAAGATGAAAGATGAAACAATGCGGAAAGATGAAAGATGAAACAATGCGGAAAGATGAAAGATGAAACAATGCGGAAAGATGAAAGATGAAACAATGCGGAAAGATGAAAGATGAAACAATGCGGAAAGATGAAAGATGAAACAATGCGGAAAGATGAAAGATGAAACAATGCGGAAAGATGAAAGATGAAACAATTCGGAAAGATGAAAGATGAAACAATGCGGAAAGATGAAAGATGAAACAATGCGGAAAGATGAAAGATGAAACAATGCGGAAAGATGAAAGATGAAAAAATGCGGAAAGATGAAAGATGAAACAATGCGGAAAGATGAAAGATGAAAGAATGCGGAAAGATGAAAGATGAAACAATGCGGAAAGATGAAAGATGAAACAATGCGGAAAGATGAAAGATGAAACAATGCGGAAAGATGAAAGATGAAACAATGCGGAAAGATGAAAGATGAAACAATGCGGAAAGATGAAAGATGAAACAATGCGGAAAGATGAAAGATGAAACAATGCGGAAAGATGAAAGATGAAACAATGCGGAAAGATGAAAGATGAAACAATGCGGAAAGATGAAAGATGAAACAATGCGGAAAGATGAAAGATGAAACAATGCGGAAAGATGAAAGATGAAACAATGCGGAAAGATGAAAGATGAAACAATGCGGAAAGATGAAAGATGAAACAATGCGGAAAGATGAAACAATGCGGAAAGATGAAACAATGCGGAAAGATGAAACAATGCGGAAAGATGAAACAATGCGGAAAGATGAAACAATGCGGAAAGATGAAACAATGCGGAAAGATGAAAGATGAAAGAATGCGGAAAGATGAAACAATGCGGAAAGATGAAAGATGAAAGAATGCGGAAAGATGAAATATGAAACAATGCGGAAAGATGAAAGATGAAAGAATGCGGAAAGATGAAAGATGAAACAATGCGGAAAGATGAAAGATGAAACAATGCGGAAAGATGAAAGATGAAACAATGCGGAAAGATGAAAGATGAAAAAATGCGGAAAGATGAAAGATGAAACAATGCGGAAAGATGAAAGATGAAACAATGCGGAAAGATGAAAGATGAAACAATGCGGAAAGATGAAAGATGAAACAATGCGGAAAGATGAAAGATGAAAGAATGCGGAAGATGAAAGATGAAACAATGCGGAAAGATGAATGATGAAACAATGCGGAAAGATGAAAGATGAAACAATGCGGAAAGATGAAACAATGCGGAAAGATGAAACAATGCGGAAAGATGAAACAATGCGGAAAGATGAAACAATGCGGAAAGATGAAAGATGAAACAATGCGGAAAGATGAAAGATGAAAAAATGCGGAAAGATGAAAGATGAAACAATGCGGAAAGATGAAAGATGAAAAAATGCGGAAAGATGAAAGATGAAACAATGCGGAAAGATGAAAGATGAAAGAATGCGGAAGATGAAAGATGAAACAATGCGGAAAGATGGAAGATGAAACAATGCGGAAAGATAAAAGATGAAAGAATGCGGAAATATGAAAGATGAAACAATGCGGAAAGATGAAAGATGAAACAATGCGGAAAGATGAAAGATGAAACAATGCGGAAAGATGAAACAATGCGGAAAGATGAAACAATGCGGAAAGATGAAACAATGCGGAAAGATGAAAGATGAAAGAATGCGGAAAGATGAAACAATGCGGAAAGATGAAAGATGAAAGAATGCGGAAAGATGAAATATGAAACAATGCGGAAAGATGAAAGATGAAAGAATGCGGAAAGATGAAAGATGAAACAATGCGGAAAGATGAAAGATGAAACAATGCGGAAAGATGAAAGATGAAACAATGCGGAAAGATGAAAGATGAAAAAATGCGGAAAGATGAAAGATGAAACAATGCGGAAAGATGAAAGATGAAACAATGCGGAAAGATGAAAGATGAAACAATGCGGAAAGATGAAAGATGAAACAATGCGGAAAGATGAAAGATGAAAGAATGCGGAAGATGAAAGATGAAACAATGCGGAAAGATGAATGATGAAACAATGCGGAAAGATGAAAGATGAAACAATGCGGAAAGATGAAACAATGCGGAAAGATGAAACAATGCGGAAAGATGAAACAATGCGGAAAGATGAAACAATGCGGAAAGATGAAACAATGCGGAAAGATGAAACAATGCGGAAAGATGAAAGATGAAACAATGCGGAAAGATGAAAGATGAAAAAATGCGGAAAGATGAAAGATGAAACAATGCGGAAAGATGAAAGATGAAAAAATGCGGAAAGATGAAAGATGAAACAATGCGGAAAGATGAAAGATGAAAGAATGCGGAAGATGAAAGATGAAACAATGCGGAAAGATGGAAGATGAAACAATGCGGAAAGATAAAAGATGAAAGAATGCGGAAATATGAAAGATGAAACAATGCGGAAAGATGAAAGATGAAACAATGCGGAAAGATGAAAGATGAAACAATGCGGAAAGATGAAAGATGAAACAATGAGGAAAGATGAAACAATGCGGAAAGATCAAGATGAAACAATTCGGAAAGATGAAAGATGAAAGATGAAACAATGCGGAAAGATGAAAGATTAAACAATGCGGAAAGATGAAAGATGAAAAAATGCGGAAAGATGAAAGATGAAACAATGCGGAAAGATGAAAGATGAAACAATGCGGAAAGATGAAAGATGAAACAATGCGGAAAGCTGCAACAATGCGGAAAGATGAAACAATGCGGAAAGATGAAAGATGAAACAATGCGGAAAGATGAAAGATGAAACAATGCGGAAAGATGAAAGATGAAACAATGCGGAAAGATGAAACAATGCGGAAAGATGAAACAATGCGGAAAGATGAAAGATGAAAGAATGCGGAAGATGAAAGATGAAACAATGCGGAAAGATGAAACAATGCGGAAAGATGAAAGATGTAACAATGCGGAAAGATGAAAGATGAAACAATGCGGAAAGATGAAAGATGAAACAATGCGGAAAGATGAAAGATGAAACAATGCGGAAAGATGAAAGATGAAACAATGCGGAAAGATGAAAGATGAAACAATGCGGAAAGATGAAAGATGAAACAATGCGGAAAGATGAAAGATGAAACAATGCGGAAAGATGAAAGATGAAACAATGCGGAAAGATGAAAGATGAAACAATGCGGAAAGATGAAAGATGAAACAATGCGGAAAGATGAAAGATGAAACAATGCGGAAAGATGAAAGATGAAACAATGCGGAAAGATGAAACAATCCGGAAAGATGAAACAATGCGGAAAGATGAAAGATGAAAGAATGCGGAAAGATGAAATATGAAACAATGCGGAAAGATGAAAGATGAAAGAATGCGGAAAGATGAAAGATGAAACAATGCGGAAAGATGAAAGATGAAACAATGCGGAAAGATGAAAGATGAAACAATGCGGAAAGATGAAAGATGAAAAAATGCGGAAAGATGAAACAATGCGGAAAGATGAAAGATGAAACAATGCGGAAAGATGAAAGATGAAACAATGCGGAAAGATGAAAGATGAAACAATGCGGAAAGATGAAAGATGAAACAATGCGGAAAGATGAAAGATGAAAAAATGCGTGCGGAAAGATGAAAGATGAAACAATGCGGAAAGATGAAAGATGAAACAATGCGGAAAGATGAAAGATGAAACAATGCGGAAAGATGAAAGATGAAACAATGCGGAAAGATGAAAGATGAAACAATGCGGAAGATGCAAGATGAAACACAGATGAAAGATGAAACAATGCGGAAAGATGAAAGATGAAACAATGCGGAAAGATGAAAGATGAAACAATGCGGAAAGATGAAAGATGAAACAATGCGGAAAGATGAAAGATGAAACAATGCGGAAAGATGAAAGATGAAACAATGCGGAAAGATGAAAGATGAAACTATGCGGAAAGATGAAAGATGACACAATGCGGAAAGATGAAAGATGAAACAATGCGGAAAGATGAAAGATGAAACAATGCGGAAAGATGAAAGATGAAACAATGCGGAAAGATGAAAGATGAAACAATGCGGAAAGATGAAAGATGAAACAATGCGGAAAGATGAAAGATGAAACAATGCGGAAAGATGAAAGATGAAACAATGCGGAAAGATGAAAGATGAAACAATGCGGAAAGATGAAAGATGAAACAATTCGGAAAGATGAAAGATGAAACAATGCGGAAAGATGAAAGATGAAACAATGCGGAAAGATGAAAGATGAAACAATGCGGAAAGATGAAAGATGAAACAATGCGGAAAGATGAAAGATGAAACAATGCGGAAAGATCAAGATGAAACAATTCGGAAAGATGAAAGATGAAAGATGAAACAATGCGGAAAGATGAAAGATGAAACAATGCGGAAAGATGAAAGATGAAAAAATGCGGAAAGATGAAAGATGAAACAATGCGGAAAGATGAAAGATGAAACAATGCGGAAAGATGAATGATGAAACAATGCGGAAAGATGAAAGATGAAACAATGCGGAAAGATGAAACAATGCGGAAAGATGAAAGATGAAACAATGCGGAAAGATGAAAGATGAAACAATGCGGAAAGATGAAAGATGAAACAATGCGGAAAGATGAAACATTGCGGAAAGATGAAACAATGCGGAAAGATGAAAGATGAAACAATGCGGAAAGATCAAGATGAAACAATTCGGAAAGATGAAAGATGAAAGATGAAACAATGCGGAAAGATGAAAGATGAAACAATGCGGAAAGATGAAAGACGAAAAAATTCGGAAAGATGAAAGATGAAACAATGCGGAAAGATGAAAGATGAAACAATGCGGAAAGATGAAAGATGAAACAATGCGGAAAGATGAAACAATGCGGAAAGATGAAACAATGCGGAAAGATGAAAGATGAAAGAATGCGGAAGATGAAAGATGAAACAATGCGGAAAGATGAAACAATGCGGAAAGATGAAAGATGTAACAATGCGGAAAGATGAAAGATGAAACAATGCGGAAAGATGAAAGATGAAACAATGCGGAAAGATGAAAGATGAAACAATGCGGAAAGATGAAAGATGAAACAATGCGGAAAGATGAAAGATGAAACAATGCGGAAAGATGAAAGATGAAACAATGCGGAAAGATGAAAGATGAAACAATGCGGAAAGATGAAAGATGAAACAATGCGGAAAGATGAAAGATGAAACAATGCGGAAAGATGAAAGATGAAACAATGCGGAAAGATGAAAGATGAAACAATGCGGAAAGATGAAAGATGAAACAATGCGGAAAGATGAAAGATGAAACAATGCTGAAAGATGAAACAATGCGGAAAGATGAAACAATGCGGAAAGATGAAACAATGCGGAAAGATGAAACAATGCGGAAAGATGAAACAATGCGGAAAGATGAAACAATGCGGAAAGATGAAACAATGCGGAAATATGAAAGATGAAAGAATGCGGAAAGATGAAATATGAAACAATGCGGAAAGATGAAAGATGAAAGAATGCGGAAAGATGAAAGATGAAACAATGCGGAAAGATGAAAGATGAAACAATGCGGAAAGATGAAAGATGAAACAATGCGGAAAGATCAAGATGAAACAATTCGGAAAGATGAAAGATGAAAGATGAAACAATGCGGAAAGATGAAAGATTAAACAATGCGGAAAGATGAAAGATGAAAAAATGCGGAAAGATGAAAGATGAAACAATGCGGAAAGATGAAAGATGAAACAATGCGGAAAGATGAAAGATGAAACAATGCGGAAAGATGAAACAATGCGGAAAGATGAAAGATGAAACAATGCGGAAAGATGAAAGATGAAACAATGCGGAAAGATGAAAGATGAAACAATGCGGAAAGATGAAACAATGCGGAAAGATGAAACAATGCGGAAAGATGAAACAATGCGGAAAGATGAAAGATGAAAGAATGCGGAAGATGAAAGATGAAACAATGCGGAAAGATGAAACAATGCGGAAAGATGAAAGATGTAACAATGCGGAAAGATGAAAGATGAAACAATGCGGAAAGATGAAAGATGAAACAATGCGGAAAGATGAAAGATGAAACAATGCGGAAAGATGAAAGATGAAACAATGCGGAAAGATGAAAGATGAAACAATGCGGAAAGATCAAAGATGAAACAATGCGGAAAGATGAAAGATGAAACAATGCGGTAAGATGAAAGATGAAACAATGCGGAAAGATGAAAGATGAAACAATGCGGAAAGATGAAAGATGAAACAATGCGGAAAGATGAAAGATGAAACAATGCGGAAAGATGAAAGATGAAACAATGCGGAAAGATGAAACAATGCGGAAAGATGAAACAATGCGGAAAGATGAAAGATGAAAGAATGCGGAAAGATGAAATATGAAACAATGCGGAAAGATGAAAGATGAAAGAATGCGGAAAGATGAAAGATGAAACAATGCGGAAAGATGAAAGATGAAACAATGCGGAAAGATGAAAGATGAAACAATGCGGAAAGATGAAACATGAAAGAATGCGGAAGATGAAAGATGAAACAATGCGGAAAGATGAATGATGAAACAATGCGGAAAGATGAAAGATGAAACAATGCGGAAAGATGAAAGATGAAACAATGCGGAAAGATGAAAGATGAAACAATGCGGAAAGATGAAAGATGAAAGAATGCGGAAGATGAAAGATGAAACAATGCGGAAAGATGAAACAATGCGGAAAGATGAAAGATGAAACAATGCGGAAAGATGAAAGATGAAACAATGCGGAAAGATGAAAGATGAAACAATGCGGAAAGATGAAAGATGAAACAATGCGGAAAGATGAAAGATGAAACAATGCGGAAAGATGAAACAATGCGGAAAGATGAAACAATGCGGAAAGATGAAAGATGAAAGAATGCGGAAAGATGAAAGATGAAACAATGCGGAAAGATGAAAGATGAAACAATGCGGAAAGATGAAAGATGAAACAATGCGGAAAGATGAAAGATGAAACAATGCGGAAAGATGAAAGATGAAACAATGCGGAAAGATGAAAGATGAAAGAATGCGGAAAGATGAAAGATGAAACAATGCGGAAAGATGAAAGATGAAACAATGCGGAAAGATGAAAGATGAAACAATGCGGAAAGATGAAAGATGAAACAATGCGGAAAGATGAAAGATGAAACAATGCGGAAAGATGAAAGATGAAACAATGCGGAAAGATGAAAGATGAAACAATGCGGAAAGATGAAAGATGAAACAATGCGGAAAGATGAAAGATGAAACAATTCGGAAAGATGAAAGATGAAACAATGCGGAAAGATGAAAGATGAAACAATGCGGAAAGATGAAAGATGAAACAATGCGGAAAGATGAAAGATGAAAAAATGCGGAAAGATGAAAGATGAAAAAATGCGGAAAGATGAAAGATGAAAGAATGCGGAAAAATGAAAGATGAAACAACGCGGAAAGATGAAAGATGAAAGAATGCGGAAGATGAAAGATGAAACAATGCGGAAACATGAAACAATGTGGAAAGATGAAAGATGAAACAATGCGGAAAGATGAAAGATAAAACAATGCGGAAAGATGAAAGATGAAACAATGCGGAAAGATGAAAGATGAAACAATGCGGAAAGATGAAAGATGAAACAATGCGGAAAGATGAAAGATGAAACAATGCGGAAAGATGAAAGATGAAACAATGCGGAAAGATGAAAGATGAAACAATGCGGAAAGATGAAAGATGAAACAATGCGGAAAGATGAAAGATGAAACAATTCGGAAAGATGAAAGATGAAACAATGCGGAAAGATGAAAGATGAAACAATGCGGAAAGATGAAAGATGAAACAATGCGGAAAGATGAAAGATGAAACAATGCGGAAAGATGAAAGATGAAACAATGCGGAAAGATGAAAGATGAAACAATGCGGAAAGATGAAAGATGAAACAATGCGGAAAGATGAAAGATGAAACAATGCGGAAAGATGAAAGATGAAACAATGCGGAAAGATGAAAGATGAAACAATGCGGAAAGATGAAAGATGAAACAATGCGGAAAGATGAAAGATGAAACAATGCGGAAAGATGAAAGATGAAACAATGCGGAAAGATGAAAGATGAAACAATGCGGAAAGATGAAAGATGAAAGAATGCGGAAAGATGAAAGATGAAACAATGCGGAAAGATGAAAGATGAAACAATGCGGAAAGATGAAAGATGAAACAATGCGGAAAGATGAAAGATGAAACAATGCGGAAAGATGAAAGATGAAACAATGCGGAAAGATGAAAGATGAAACAATGCGGAAAGATGAAACAATGCGGAAAGATGAAACAATGCGGAAAGATGAAACAATGCGGAAAGATGAAACAATGCGGAAATATGAAAGATGAAAGAATGCGGAAAGATGAAATATGAAACAATGCGGAAAGATGAAAGATGAAAGAATGCGGAAAGATGAAAGATGAAACAATGCGGAAAGATGAAAGATGAAACAATGCGGAAAGATGAAAGATGAAACAATGCGGAAAGATCAAGATGAAACAATTCGGAAAGATGAAAGATGAAAGATGAAACAATGCGGAAAGATGAAAGATTAAACAATGCGGAAAGATGAAAGATGAAAAAATGCGGAAAGATGAAAGATGAAACAATGCGGAAAGATGAAAGATGAAACAATGCGGAAAGATGAAAGATGAAACAATGCGGAAAGATGAAACAATGCGGAAAGATGAAAGATGAAACAATGCGGAAAGATGAAAGATGAAACAATGCGGAAAGATGAAAGATGAAACAATGCGGAAAGATGAAACAATGCGGAAAGATGAAACAATGCGGAAAGATGAAACAATGCGGAAAGATGAAACAATGCGGAAAGATGAAAGATGAAAGAATGCGGAAGATGAAAGATGAAACAATGCGGAAAGATGAAACAATGCGGAAAGATGAAAGATGTAACAATGCGGAAAGATGAAAGATGAAACAATGCGGAAAGATGAAAGATGAAACAATGCGGAAAGATGAAAGATGAAACAATGCGGAAAGATGAAAGATGAAACAATGCGGAAAGATGAAAGATGAAACAATGCGGAAAGATCAAAGATGAAACAATGCGGAAAGATGAAAGATGAAACAATGCGGTAAGATGAAAGATGAAACAATGCGGAAAGATGAAAGATGAAACAATGCGGAAAGATGAAAGATGAAACAATGCGGAAAGATGAAAGATGAAACAATGCGGAAAGATGAAAGATGAAACAATGCGGAAAGATGAAACAATGCGGAAAGATGAAACAATGCGGAAAGATGAAAGATGAAAGAATGCGGAAAGATGAAATATGAAACAATGCGGAAAGATGAAAGATGAAAGAATGCGGAAAGATGAAAGATGAAACAATGCGGAAAGATGAAAGATGAAACAATGCGGAAAGATGAAAGATGAAACAATGCGGAAAGATGAAACATGAAAGAATGCGGAAGATGAAAGATGAAACAATGCGGAAAGATGAATGATGAAACAATGCGGAAAGATGAAAGATGAAACAATGCGGAAAGATGAAAGATGAAACAATGCGGAAAGATGAAAGATGAAACAATGCGGAAAGATGAAAGATGAAAGAATGCGGAAGATGAAAGATGAAACAATGCGGAAAGATGAAACAATGCGGAAAGATGAAAGATGAAACAATGCGGAAAGATGAAAGATGAAACAATGCGGAAAGATGAAAGATGAAACAATGCGGAAAGATGAAAGATGAAACAATGCGGAAAGATGAAACAATGCGGAAAGATGAAACAATGCGGAAAGATGAAAGATGAAAGAATGCGGAAAGATGAAAGATGAAACAATGCGGAAAGATGAAAGATGAAACAATGCGGAAAGATGAAAGATGAAACAATGCGGAAAGATGAAAGATGAAACAATGCGGAAAGATGAAAGATGAAACAATGCGGAAAGATGAAAGATGAAAGAATGCGGAAAGATGAAAGATGAAACAATGCGGAAAGATGAAAGATGAAACAATGCGGAAAGATGAAAGATGAAACAATGCGGAAAGATGAAAGATGAAACAATGCGGAAAGATGAAAGATGAAACAATGCGGAAAGATGAAAGATGAAACAATGCGGAAAGATGAAAGATGAAACAATGCGGAAAGATGAAAGATGAAACAATGCGGAAAGATGAAAGATGAAACAATTCGGAAAGATGAAAGATGAAACAATGCGGAAAGATGAAAGATGAAACAATGCGGAAAGATGAAAGATGAAACAATGCGGAAAGATGAAAGATGAAAAAATGCGGAAAGATGAAAGATGAAAAAATGCGGAAAGATGAAAGATGAAAGAATGCGGAAAAATGAAAGATGAAACAACGCGGAAAGATGAAAGATGAAAGAATGCGGAAGATGAAAGATGAAACAATGCGGAAACATGAAACAATGTGGAAAGATGAAAGATGAAACAATGCGGAAAGATGAAAGATAAAACAATGCGGAAAGATGAAAGATGAAACAATGCGGAAAGATGAAAGATGAAACAATGCGGAAAGATGAAAGATGAAACAATGCGGAAAGATGAAAGATGAAACAATGCGGAAAGATGAAAGATGAAACAATGCGGAAAGATGAAAGATGAAACAATGCGGAAAGATGAAAGATGAAACAATGCGGAAAGATGAAAGATGAAACAATTCGGAAAGATGAAAGATGAAACAATGCGGAAAGATGAAAGATGAAACAATGCGGAAAGATGAAAGATGAAACAATGCGGAAAGATGAAAGATGAAACAATGCGGAAAGATGAAAGATGAAACAATGCGGAAAGATGAAAGATGAAACAATGCGGAAAGATGAAAGATGAAACAATGCGGAAAGATGAAAGATGAAACAATGCGGAAAGATGAAAGATGAAACAATGCGGAAAGATGAAAGATGAAACAATGCGGAAAGATGAAAGATGAAACAATGCGGAAAGATGAAAGATGAAACAATGCGGAAAGATGAAAGATGAAACAATGCGGAAAGATGAAAGATGAAACAATGCGGAAAGATGAAAGATGAAAGAATGCGGAAAGATGAAAGATGAAACAATGCGGAAAGATGAAAGATGAAACAATGCGGAAAGATGAAAGATGAAACAATGCGGAAAGATGAAAGATGAAACAATGCGGAAAGATGAAAGATGAAACAATGCGGAAAGATGAAAGATGAAACAATGCGGAAAGATGAAACAATGCGGAAAGATGAAACAATGCGGAAAGATGAAACAATGCGGAAAGATGAAACAATGCGGAAAGATGAAACAATGCGGAAAGATGAAACAATGCGGAAAGATGAAACAATGCGGAAAGATGAAAGATGAAACAATGCGGAAAGATGAAAGATGAAAAAATGCGGAAAGATGAAAGATGAAACAATGCGGAAAGATGAAAGATGAAACAATGCGGAAAGATGAAAGATGAAACAATGCGGAAAGATGAAAGATGAAACAATGCGGAAAGATGAAAGATGAAACAATGCGGAAAGATGAAAGATGAAACAATGCGGAAAGATGAAAGATGAAAGAATGCGGAAAGATGAAAGATGAAACAATGCGGAAAGATGAAAGATGAAACAATGCGGAAAGATGAAAGATGAAACAATGCGGAAAGATGAAAGATGAAACAATGCGGAAAGATGAAAGATGAAACAATGCGGAAAGATGAAAGATGAAACAATGCGGAAAGATGAAAGATGAAACAATGCGGAAAGATGAAAGATGAAACAATGCGGAAAGATGAAAGATGAAACAATTCGGAAAGATGAAAGATGAAACAATGCGGAAAGATGAAAGATGAAACAATGCGGAAAGATGAAAGATGAAACAATGCGGAAAGATGAAAGATGAAAAAATGCGGAAAGATGAAAGATGAAAAAATGCGGAAAGATGAAAGATGAAAGAATGCGGAAAAATGAAAGATGAAACAACGCGGAAAGATGAAAGATGAAAGAATGCGGAAGATGAAAGATGAAACAATGCGGAAACATGAAACAATGTGGAAAGATGAAAGATGAAACAATGCGGAAAGATGAAAGATAAAACAATGCGGAAAGATGAAAGATGAAACAATGCGGAAAGATGAAAGATGAAACAATGCGGAAAGATGAAAGATGAAACAATGCGGAAAGATGAAAGATGAAACAATGCGGAAAGATGAAAGATGAAACAATGCGGAAAGATGAAAGATGAAACAATGCGGAAAGATGAAAGATGAAACAATGCGGAAAGATGAAAGATGAAACAATTCGGAAAGATGAAAGATGAAACAATGCGGAAAGATGAAAGATGAAACAATGCGGAAAGATGAAAGATGAAACAATGCGGAAAGATGAAAGATGAAAAAATGCGGAAAGATGAAAGATGAAACAATGCGGAAAGATGAAAGATGAAAGAATGCGGAAAGATGAAAGATGAAACAATGCGGAAAGATGAAAGATGAAACAATGCGGAAAGATGAAAGATGAAACAATGCGGAAAGATGAAAGATGAAACAATGCGGAAAGATGAAAGATGAAACAATGCGGAAAGATGAAAGATGAAACAATGCGGAAAGATGAAACAATGCGGAAAGATGAAACAATGCGGAAAGATGAAACAATGCGGAAAGATGAAACAATGCGGAAAGATGAAACAATGCGGAAAGATGAAACAATGCGGAAAGATGAAACAATGCGGAAAGATGAAACAATGCGGAAAGATGAAACAATGCGGAAAGATGAAACAATGCGGAAAGATGAAACAATGCGGAAAGATGAAACAATGCGGAAAGATGAAACAATGCGGAAAGATGAAAGATGAAACAATGCGGAAAGATGAAAGATGAAAAAATGCGGAAAGATGAAAGATGAAACAATGCGGAAAGATGAAAGATGAAACAATGCGGAAAGATGAAAGATGAAACAATGCGGAAGGATGAAAGATGAAACAATGCGGAAAGATGAAACAATGCGGAAAGATGAAACAATGCGGAAAGATGAAACAATGCGGAAAGATGAAACAATGCGGAAAGATGAAACAATGCGGAAAGATGAAACAATGCGGAAAGATGAAACAATGCGGAAAGATGAAACAATGCGGAAAGATGAAACAATGCGGAAAGATGAAACAATGCGGAAAGATGAAACAATGCGGAAAGATGAAACAATGCGGAAAGATGAAACAATGCGGAAAGATGAAACAATGCGGAAAGATGAAACAATGCGGAAAGATGAAACAATGCGGAAAGATGAAACAATGCGGAGAGATGAAAGATGAAACAATGCGGAAAGATGAAAGATGAAACAATGCGGAAAGATGAAAGATGAAACAATGCGGAAAGATGAAAGATGAAACAATGCGGAAAGATGAAAGATGAAAAAATTCGGAAAGATGAAAGATGAAAGAATGCGGAAGATGAAAGATGAAACAATGCGGAAAGATGAAAGATGAAACAATGCGGAAAGATGAAAGATGAAACAATGCGGAAAGATGAAACATTGCGGAAAGATGAAACAATGCGGAAAGATGAAACAATGCGGAAAGATGAAAGATGAAACAATGCGGAAAGATGAAAGATGAAACAATGCGGAAAGATGAAAGATGAAAAAATGCGGAAAGATGAAAGATGAAACAATGCGGAAAGATGAAAGATGAAAAAATTCGGAAAGATGAAAGATGAAAGAATGCGGAAGATGAAAGATGAAACAATGCGGAAAGATGAAAGATGAAACAATGCGGAAAGATGAAAGATGAAACAATGCGGAAAGATGAAAGATGAAAAAATGCGGAAAGATGAAAGATGAAACAATGCGGACAGATGAAAGATGAAACAATGCGGAAAGATGAAAGATGAAACAATGCGGAAAGATGAAAGATGAAAGTATGCGGAAAGATGAAAGATGAAACAATGCGGAAAGATGAAAGATGAAACAATGCGGAAAGATGAAAGATGAAACAATGCGGAAAGATGAAAGATGAAACAATGTGGAAAGATGAAAGATGAAACAATGCGGAAAGATGAAACAATGCGGAAAGATGAAAGATGAAAGAATGCGGAAAGATGAAAGATGAAACAATGCGGAAAGATGAAAGATGAAAGAATGCGGAAAGATGAAAGATGAAACAATGCGGAAAGATGAAAGATGAAACAATGCGGAAAGATGAAACAATGCGGAAAGATGAAACAATGCGGAAAGATGAAAGATGAAACAATGCGGAAAGATGAAAGATGAAACAATGCGGAAAGATGAAAGATGAAAAAATGCGGAAAGATGAAAGATGAAACAATGCGGAAAGATGAAAGATGAAACAATGCGGAAAGATGAAAGATGAAACAATGCGGAAAGATGAAAGATGAAAAAATGCGGAAAGATGAAAGATGAAACAATGCGGAAAGATGAAAGATGAAAAAATTCGGAAAGATGAAAGATGAAAGAATGCGGAAGATGAAAGATGAAACAATGCGGAAAGATGAAAGATGAAACAATGCGGAAAGATGAAAGATGAAACAATGCGGAAAGATGAAAGATGAAAAAATGCGGAAAGATGAAAGATGAAACAATGCGGACAGATGAAAGATGAAACAATGCGGAAAGATGAAAGATGAAACAATGCGGAAAGATGAAAGATGAAAGTATGCGGAAAGATGAAAGATGAAACAATGCGGAAAGATGAAAGATGAAACAATGCGGAAAGATGAAAGATGAAACAATGCGGAAAGATGAAAGATGAAACAATGTGGAAAGATGAAAGATGAAACAATGCGGAAAGATGAAACAATGCGGAAAGATGAAAGATGAAAGAATGCGGAAAGATGAAAGATGAAACAATGCGGAAAGATGAAAGATGAAAGAATGCGGAAAGATGAAAGATGAAACAATGCGGAAAGATGAAAGATGAAACAATGCGGAAAGATGAAACAATGCGGAAAGATGAAACAATGCGGAAAGATGAAAGATGAAACAATGCGGAAAGATGAAAGATGAAACAATGCGGAAAGATGAAAGATGAAACAATGCGGAAGATGCAAGATGAAACAATGATGAAAGATGAAACAATGCGGAAAGATGAAAGATGAAACAATGCGGAAAGATGAAAGATGAAACAATGCGGAAAGATGAAAGATGAAACAATGCGGAAAGATGAAAGATGAAACAATGCGGAAAGATGAAAGATGAAACAATGCGGAAAGATGAAAGATGAAACAATGCGGAAAGATGAAAGATGAAAGAATCCGGAAAGATGAAAGATGAAACAATGCGGAAAGATGAAAGATGAAACAATGCGGAAAGATGAAAGATGAAACAATGCGGAAAGATGAAAGATGAAACAATGCGGAAAGATGAAAGATGAAACAATGCGGAAAGATGAAAGATGAAACAATGCGGAAAGATGAAAGATGAAACAATGCGGAAAGATGAAAGATGAAACAATGCGGAAAGATGAAAGATGAAACAATGCGGAAAGATGAAAGATGAAACAATGCGGAAAGATGAAAGATGAAACAATGCGGAAAGATCAAGATGAAACAATTCGGAAAGATGAAAGATGAAAGATGAAACAATGCGGAAAGATGAAAGATGAAACAATGCGGAAAGATGAAAGATGAAAAAATGCGGAAAGATGAAAGATGAAACAATGCGGAAAGATGAAAGATGAAACAATGCGGAAAGATGAAAGATGAAACAATGCGGAAAGATGAAAGATGAAACAATGCGGAAAGATGAAAGATGAAACAATGCGGAAAGATGAAACAATGCGGAAAGATGAAAGATGAAACAATGCGGAAAGATGAAAGATGAAACAATGCGGAAAGATGAAAGATGAAACAATGCGGAAAGATGAAACAATGCGGAAAGATGAAACAATGCGGAAAGATGAAAGATGAAACAATGCGGAAAGATCAAGATGAAACAATTCGGAAAGATGAAAGATGAAAGATGAAACAATGCGGAAAGATGAGAGATTAAACAATGCGGAAAGATGAAAGATGAAAAAATGCGGAAAGATGAAAGATGAAACAATGCGGAAAGATGAAAGATGAAACAATGCGGAAAGATGAAAGATGAAACAATGCGGAAAGATGAAACAATGCGGAAAGATGAAAGATGAAACAATGCGGAAAGATGAAAGATGAAACAATGCGGAAAGATGAAAGATGAAACAATGCGGAAAGATGAAACAATGCGGAAAGATGAAAGATGAAAAAATGCGGAAGATGAAAGATGAAACAATGCGGAAAGATGAAACAATGCGGAAAGATGAAACAATGCGGAAAGATGAAAGATGTAACAATGCGGAAAGATGAAAGATGAAACAATGCGGAAAGATGAAAGATGAAACAATGCGGAAAGATGAAAGATGAAACAATGCGGAAAGATGAAAGATGAAACAATGCGGAAAGATGAAAGATGAAACAATGCGGAAAGATGAAAGATGAAACAATGCGGAAAGATGAAAGATGAAACAATGCGGAAAGATGAAAGATGAAACAATGCGGAAAGATGAAAGATGAAACAATGCGGAAAGATGAAAGATGAAACAATGCGGAAAGATGAAAGATGAAACAATGCGGAAAGATGAAAGATGAAACAATGCGGAAAGATGAAACAATGCGGAAAGATGAAACAATGCGGAAAGATGAAACAATGCGGAAAGATGAAAGATGAAAGAATGCGGAAAGATGAAATATGAAACAATGCGGAAAGATGAAAGATGAAAGAATGCGGAAAGATGAAAGATGAAACAATGCGGAAAGATGAAAGATGAAACAATGCGGAAAGATGAAAGATGAAACAATGCGGAAAGATGAAAGATGAAAAAATGCGGATAGATGAAAGATGAAACAATGCGGAAAGATGAAAGATGAAACAATGCGGAAAGATGAAAGATGAAACAATGCGGAAAGATGAAAGATGAAACAATGCGGAAAGATGAAAGATGAAACAATGCGGAAAGATGAAACAATGCGGAAAGATGAAAGATGAAAGAATGCGGAAAGATGAAATATGAAACAATGCGGAATGATGAAAGATGAAAGAATGCGGAAAGATGAAAGATGAAACAATGCGGAAAGATGAAACAATGCGGAAAGATGAAAGATGAAAGAATGCGGAAAGATGAAACAATGCGGAAAGATGAAAGATGAAAAAATGCGGAAGATGAAAGATGAAACAATGCGGAAAGATGAAACAATGCGGAAAGATGAAACAATGCGGAAAGATGAAAGATGTAACAATGCGGAAAGATGAAAGATGAAACAATGCGGAAAGATGAAAGATGAAACAATGCGGAAAGATGAAAGATGAAACAATGCGGAAAGATGAAAGATGAAACAATGCGGAAAGATGAAAGATGAAACAATGCGGAAAGATGAAAGATGAAACAATGCGGAAAGATGAAAGATGAAACAATGCGGAAAGATGAAAGATGAAACAATGCGGAAAGATGAAAGATGAAAGAATCCGGAAAGATGAAAGATGAAACAATGCGGAAAGATGAAAGATGAAACAATGCGGAAAGATGAAAGATGAAACAATGCGGAAAGATGAAAGATGAAACAATGCGGAAAGATGAAAGATGAAACAATGCGGAAAGATGAAAGATGAAACAATGCGGAAAGATGAAAGATGAAACAATGCGGAAAGATGAAAGATGAAACAATGCGGAAAGATGAAAGATGAAACAATGCGGAAAGATGAAAGATGAAACAATGCGGAAAGATGAAAGATGAAACAATGCGGAAAGATCAAGATGAAACAATTCGGAAAGATGAAAGATGAAAGATGAAACAATGCGGAAAGATGAAAGATGAAACAATGCGGAAAGATGAAAGATGAAAAAATGCGGAAAGATGAAAGATGAAACAATGCGGAAAGATGAAAGATGAAACAATGCGGAAAGATGAAAGATGAAACAATGCGGAAAGATGAAAGATGAAACAATGCGGAAAGATGAAAGATGAAACAATGCGGAAAGATGAAACAATGCGGAAAGATGAAAGATGAAACAATGCGGAAAGATGAAAGATGAAACAATGCGGAAAGATGAAAGATGAAACAATGCGGAAAGATGAAACAATGCGGAAAGATGAAACAATGCGGAAAGATGAAAGATGAAACAATGCGGAAAGATCAAGATGAAACAATTCGGAAAGATGAAAGATGAAAGATGAAACAATGCGGAAAGATGAGAGATTAAACAATGCGGAAAGATGAAAGATGAAAAAATGCGGAAAGATGAAAGATGAAACAATGCGGAAAGATGAAAGATGAAACAATGCGGAAAGATGAAAGATGAAACAATGCGGAAAGATGAAACAATGCGGAAAGATGAAAGATGAAACAATGCGGAAAGATGAAAGATGAAACAATGCGGAAAGATGAAAGATGAAACAATGCGGAAAGATGAAACAATGCGGAAAGATGAAAGATGAAAAAATGCGGAAGATGAAAGATGAAACAATGCGGAAAGATGAAACAATGCGGAAAGATGAAACAATGCGGAAAGATGAAAGATGTAACAA
Source organism: Gastracanthus pulcherrimus (assembly GCA_949152435.1). NCBI lineage: Eukaryota > Metazoa > Arthropoda > Insecta > Hymenoptera > Pteromalidae > Gastracanthus > Gastracanthus pulcherrimus. The sequence continues at coordinate 291,707 of CASCKD010000041.1, read as the reverse complement.
TGCGGAAAGATGAAAGATGAAACAATGCGGAAAGATGAAAGATGAAACAATGCGGAAAGATGAAAGATGAAACAATGCGGAAAGATGAAAGATGAAACAATGCGGAAAGATGAAAGATGAAACAATGCGGAAAGATGAAAGATGAAACAATGCGGAAAGATGAAAGATGAAACAATGCGGAAAGATGAAAGATGAAACAATGCGGAAAGATGAAAGATGAAACAATGCGGAAAGATGAAAGATGAAACAATGCGGAAAGATGAAAGATGAAACAATGCGGAAAGATGAAAGATGAAACAATGCGGAAAGATGAAACAATGCGGAAAGATGAAACAATGCGGAAAGATGAAACAATGCGGAAAGATGAAAGATGAAAGAATGCGGAAAGATGAAATATGAAACAATGCGGAAAGATGAAAGATGAAAGAATGCGGAAAGATGAAAGATGAAACAATGCGGAAAGATGAAAGATGAAACAATGCGGAAAGATGAAAGATGAAACAATGCGGAAAGATGAAAGATGAAAAAATGCGGATAGATGAAAGATGAAACAATGCGGAAAGATGAAAGATGAAACAATGCGGAAAGATGAAAGATGAAACAATGCGGAAAGATGAAAGATGAAACAATGCGGAAAGATGAAAGATGAAACAATGCGGAAAGATGAAACAATGCGGAAAGATGAAAGATGAAAGAATGCGGAAAGATGAAATATGAAACAATGCGGAATGATGAAAGATGAAAGAATGCGGAAAGATGAAAGATGAAACAATGCGGAAAGATGAAACAATGCGGAAAGATGAAAGATGAAAGAATGCGGAAAGATGAAACAATGCGGAAAGATGAAAGATGAAAAAATGCGGAAGATGAAAGATGAAACAATGCGGAAAGATGAAACAATGCGGAAAGATGAAAGATGTAACAATGCGGAAAGATGAAAGATGAAACAATGCGGAAAGATGAAAGATGAAACAATGCGGAAAGATGAAAGATGAAACAATGCGGAAAGATGAAAGATGAAACAATGCGGAAAGATGAAAGATGAAACAATGCGGAAAGATGAAAGATGAAACAATGCGGAAAGATGAAAGATGAAACAATGCGGAAAGATGAAAGATGAAACAATGCGGAAAGATGAAAGATGAAACAATGCGGAAAGATGAAAGATGAAACAATGCGGAAAGATGAAAGATGAAACAATGCGGAAAGATGAAAGATGAAACAATGCGGAAAGATGAAACAATGCGGAAAGATGAAACAATGCGGAAAGATGAAACAATGCGGAAAGATGAAACAATGCGGAAAGATGAAAGATGAAAGAATGCGGAAAGATGAAATATGAAACAATGCGGAAAGATGAAAGATGAAAGAATGCGGAAAGATGAAAGATGAAACAATGCGGAAAGATGAAAGATGAAACAATGCGGAAAGATGAAAGATGAAACAATGCGGAAAGATGAAAGATGAAAAAATGCGGATAGATGAAAGATGAAACAATGCGGAAAGATGAAAGATGAAACAATGCGGAAAGATGAAAGATGAAACAATGCGGAAAGATGAAAGATGAAACAATGCGGAAAGATGAAAGATGAAACAATGCGGAAAGATGAAACAATGCGGAAAGATGAAAGATGAAAGAATGCGGAAAGATGAAATATGAAACAATGCGGAAAGATGAAAGATGAAAGAATGCGGAAAGATGAAAGATGAAACAATGCGGAAAGATGAAAGATGAAACAATGCGGAAAGATGAAAGATGAAACAATGCGGAAAGATGAAAGATGAAACAATGCGGAAAGATGAAACATGAAAGAATGCGGAAGATGAAAGATGAAACAATGCGGAAAGATGAAACAATGCGGAAAGAAGAAACAATGCGGAAAGATGAAACAATGCGGAAAGATAAAACAATGCGGAAAGATGAAACAATGCCGAAAGATGAAACAATGCGGAAAGATGAAACAATGCGGAAAGATGTAACAATGCGGAAAGATGAAACAATGCGGAAAGATGAAACAATGCGGAAAGATGAAACAATGCGGAAAGATGAAACAATGCGGAAAGATGAAACAATGCGGAAAGATGAAAGATGAAACAATGCGGAAAGATGAAAGATGAAAAAATGCGGAAAGATGAAAGATGAAACAATGCGGAAAGATGAAAGATGAAAAAATTCGGAAAGATGAAAGATGAAACAATGCGGAAAGATGAAAGATGAAAGAATGCGGAAAGATGAAAGATGAAACAATGCGGAAAGATGAAACATTGCGGAAAGATGAAACAATGCGGAAAGATGAAACAATGCGGAAAGATGAAAGATGAAACAATGCGGAAAGATGAAAGATGAAACAATGCGGAAAGATGAAAGATGAAAAAATGCGGAAAGATGAAAGATGAAACAATGCGGAAAGATGAAAGATGAAAAAATTCGGAAAGATGAAAGATGAAAGAATGCGGAAGATGAAAGATGAAACAATGCGGAAAGATGAAAGATGAAACAATGCGGAAAGATGAAAGATGAAACAATGCGGAAAGATGAAAGATGAAACAATGCGGAAAGATGAAAGATGAAACAATGCGGAAAGATGAAAGATGAAAAAATTCGGAAAGATGAAAGATGAAAGAATGCGGAAGATGAAAGATGAAACAATGCGGAAAGATGAAAGATGAAACAATGCGGAAAGATGAAAGATGAAACAATGCGGAAAGATGAAACATTGCGGAAAGATGAAACAATGCGGAAAGATGAAACAATGCGGAAAGATGAAAGATGAAACAATGCGGAAAGATGAAAGATGAAACAATGCGGAAAGATGAAAGATGAAAAAATGCGGAAAGATGAAAGATGAAACAATGCGGAAAGATGAAAGATGAAAAAATTCGGAAAGATGAAAGATGAAAGAATGCGGAAGATGAAAGATGAAACAATGCGGAAAGATGAAAGATGAAACAATGCGGAAAGATGAAAGATGAAACAATGCGGAAAGATGAAAGATGAAAAAATGCGGAAAGATGAAAGATGAAACAATGCGGACAGATGAAAGATGAAACAATGCGGAAAGATGAAAGATGAAACAATGCGGAAAGATGAAAGATGAAAGTATGCGGAAAGATGAAAGATGAAACAATGCGGAAAGATGAAAGATGAAACAATGCGGAAAGATGAAAGATGAAACAATGCGGAAAGATGAAAGATGAAACAATGTGGAAAGATGAAAGATGAAACAATGCGGAAAGATGAAACAATGCGGAAAGATGAAACAATGCGGAAAGATGAAACAATGCGGAAAGATGAAACAATGCGGAAAGATGAAAGATGAAAGAATGCGGAAAGATGAAAGATGAAACAATGCGGAAAGATGAAAGATGAAAGAATGCGGAAAGATGAAAGATGAAACCATGCGGAAAGATGAAAGATGAAACAATGCGGAAAGATGAAAGATGAAAGAATGCGGAAAGATGAAAGATGAAACAATGCGGAAAGATGAAAGATGAAACAATGCGGAAAGATGAAAGATGAAACAATGCGGAAAGATGAAACATTGCGGAAAGATGAAACAATGCGGAAAGATGAAACAATGCGGAAAGATGAAAGATGAAACAATGCGGAAAGATGAAAGATGAAACAATGCGGAAAGATGAAAGATGAAAAAATGCGGAAAGATGAAAGATGAAACAATGCGGAAAGATGAAAGATGAAAAAATTCGGAAAGATGAAAGATGAAAGAATGCGGAAGATGAAAGATGAAACAATGCGGAAAGATGAAAGATGAAACAATGCGGAAAGATGAAAGATGAAACAATGCGGAAAGATGAAAGATGAAAAAATGCGGAAAGATGAAAGATGAAACAATGCGGACAGATGAAAGATGAAACAATGCGGAAAGATGAAAGATGAAACAATGCGGAAAGATGAAAGATGAAAGTATGCGGAAAGATGAAAGATGAAACAATGCGGAAAGATGAAAGATGAAACAATGCGGAAAGATGAAAGATGAAACAATGCGGAAAGATGAAAGATGAAACAATGTGGAAAGATGAAAGATGAAACAATGCGGAAAGATGAAACAATGCGGAAAGATGAAAGATGAAAGAATGCGGAAAGATGAAAGATGAAACAATGCGGAAAGATGAAAGATGAAAGAATGCGGAAAGATGAAAGATGAAACAATGCGGAAAGATGAAAGATGAAACAATGCGGAAAGATGAAACAATGCGGAAAGATGAAACAATGCGGAAAGATGAAAGATGAAACAATGCGGAAAGATGAAAGATGAAAAAATGCGGAAAGATGAAAGATGAAACAATGCGGAAAGATGAAAGATGAAACAATGCGGAAAGATGAAAGATGAAACAATGCGGAAAGATGAAAGATGAAAGAATGCGGAAAGATGAAAGATGAAACAATGCGGAAAGATGAATGATGAAACAATGCGGAAAGATGAAAGATGAAACAATGCGGAAAGATGAAAGATGAAACAATGCGGAAAGATGAAAGATGAAACAATGCGGAAAGATGAAAGATGAAACAATGCGGAAAGATGAAAGATGAAAGAATGCGGAAGATGAAAGATGAAAGATGAAACAATGCGGAAAGATTAAAGATGAAACAATGCGGAAAGATGAAAGATGAAACAATGCGGAAAGATGAAAGATGAAACAATGCGGAAAGATGAAAGATGAAACAATGCGGAAAGATGAAAGATGAAACAATGAGGAAAGATGAAAGATGAAACAATGCGGAAAGATGAAACAATGCGGAAAGATGAAAGATGAAACAATGCGGAAAGATGAAAGATGAAAAAATGCGGAAAGATGAAATATGAAACAATGCGGAAAGATGAAAGATGAAACAATGCGGAAAGATGAAAGATGAAACAATGCGGAAAGATGAAAGATGAAACAATGCGGAAAGATGAAAGATGAAACAATGCGGAAAGATGAAAGATGAAACAATGCGGAAAGATGAAAGATGAAACAATGCGGAAAGATGAAAGATGAAACAATGCGGAAAGATCAAGATGAAACAATTCGGAAAGATGAAAGATGAAAGATGAAACAATGCGGAAAGATGAAAGATGAAACAATGCGGAAAGATGAAAGATGAAAAAATGCGGAAAGATGAAAGATGAAACAATGCGGAAAGATGAAAGATGAAACAATGCGGAAAGATGAAAGATGAAACAATGCGGAAAGATGAAAGATGAAACAATGCGGAAAGATGAAAGATGAAACAATGCGGAAAGATGAAACAATGCGGAAAGATGAAAGATGAAACAATGCGGAACGATGAAAGATGAAACAATGCGGAAAGATGAAAGATGAAACAATGCGGAAAGATGAAACAATGCGGAAAGATGAAAGATGAAACAATGCGGAAAGATCAAGATGAAACAATTCGGAAAGATGAAAGATGAAAGATGAAACAATGCGGAAAGATGAAAGATGAAACAATGCGGAAAGATGAAAGACGAAAAAATTCGGAAAGATGAAAGATGAAACAATGCGGAAAGATGAAAGATGAAACAATGCGGAAAGATGAAAGATGAAACAATGCGGAAAGATGAAACAATGCGGAAAGATGAAACAATGCGGAAAGATGAAAGATGAAAGAATGCGGAAGATGAAAGATGAAACAATGCGGAAAGATGAAACAATGCGGAAAGATGAAAGATGTAACAATGCGGAAAGATGAAAGATGAAACAATGCGGAAAGATGAAAGATGAAACAATGCGGAAAGATGAAAGATGAAACAATGCGGAAAGATGAAAGATGAAACAATGCGGAAAGATGAAAGATGAAACAATGCGGAAAGATGAAAGATGAAACAATGCGGAAAGATGAAAGATGAAACAATGCGGAAAGATGAAACAATGCGGAAAGATGAAAGATGAAAGAATGCGGAAAGATGAAACAATGCGGAAAGATGAAAGATGAAAGAATGCGGAAAGATGAAATATGAAACAATGCGGAAAGATGAAAGATGAAAGAATGCGGAAAGATGAAAGATGAAACAATGCGGAAAGATGAAAGATGAAACAATGCGGAAAGATGAAAGATGAAACAATGCGGAAAGATGAAAGATGAAAAAATGCGGAAAGATGAAAGATGAAACAATGCGGAAAGATGAAAGATGAAACAATGCGGAAAGATGAAAGATGAAACAATGCGGAAAGATGTAAGATGAAACAATGCGGAAAGATGAAAGATGAAAGAATGCGGAAGATGAAAGATGAAACAATGCGGAAAGATGAATGATGAAACAATGCGGAAAGATGAAAGATGAAACAATGCGGAAAGATGAAACAATGCGGAAAGATGAAACAATGCGGAAAGATGAAACAATGCGGAAAGATGAAACAATGCGGAAAGATGAAACAATGCGGAAAGATGAAACAATGCGGAAAGATGAAAGATGAAACAATGCGGAAAGATGAAAGATGAAAAAATGCGGAAAGATGAAAGATGAAACAATGCGGAAAGATGAAAGATGAAAAAATGCGGAAAGATGAAAGATGAAACAATGCGGAAAGATGAAAGATGAAAGAATGCGGAAGATGAAAGATGAAACAATGCGGAAAGATGGAAGATGAAACAATGCGGAAAGATAAAAGATGAAAGAATGCGGAAATATGAAAGATGAAACAATGCGGAAAGATGAAAGATGAAACAATGCGGAAAGATGAAAGATGAAACAATGCGGAAAGATGAAAGATGAAACAATGAGGAAAGATGAAACAATGCGGAAAGATCAAGATGAAACAATTCGGAAAGATGAAAGATGAAAGATGAAACAATGCGGAAAGATGAAAGATTAAACAATGCGGAAAGATGAAAGATGAAAAAATGCGGAAAGATGAAAGATGAAACAATGCGGAAAGATGAAAGATGAAACAATGCGGAAAGATGAAAGATGAAACAATGCGGAAAGCTGAAACAATGCGGAAAGATGAAACAATGCGGAAAGATGAAAGATGAAACAATGCGGAAAGATGAAAGATGAAACAATGCGGAAAGATGAAAGATGAAACAATGCGGAAAGATGAAACAATGCGGAAAGATGAAACAATGCGGAAAGATGAAACAATGCGGAAAGATGAAAGATGAAAGAATGCGGAAGATGAAAGATGAAACAATGCGGAAAGATGAAACAATGCGGAAAGATGAAAGATGTAACAATGCGGAAAGATGAAAGATGAAACAATGCGGAAAGATGAAAGATGAAACAATGCGGAAAGATGAAAGATGAAACAATGCGGAAAGATGAAAGATGAAACAATGCGGAAAGATGAAAGATGAAACAATGCGGAAAGATGAAAGATGAAACAATGCGGAAAGATGAAAGATGAAACAATGCGGAAAGATGAAAGATGAAACAATGCGGAAAGATGAAAGATGAAACAATGCGGAAAGATGAAAGATGAAACAATGCAGAAAGATGAAAGATGAAACAATGCGGAAAGATGAAAGATGAAACAATGCGGAAAGATGAAACAATCCGGAAAGATGAAACAATGCGGAAAGATGAAAGATGAAAGAATGCGGAAAGATGAAATATGAAACAATGCGGAAAGATGAAAGATGAAAGAATGCGGAAAGATGAAAGATGAAACAATGCGGAAAGATGAAAGATGAAACAATGCGGAAAGATGAAAGATGAAACAATGCGGAAAGATGAAAGATGAAAAAATGCGGAAAGATGAAAGATGAAACAATGCGGAAAGATGAAAGATGAAGCAATGCGGAAAGATGAAACAATGCGGAAAGATGAAAGATGAAACAATGCGGAAAGATGAAAGATGAAACAATGCGGAAAGATGAAAGATGAAACAATGCGGAAAGATGAAAGATGAAACAATGCGGAAAGATGAAAGATGAAACAATGCGGAAAGATGAAAGATGAAACAATGCGGAAAGATGAAAGATGAAACAATGCGGAAAGATGAAAGATGAAACAATGCGGAAAGATGAAAGATGAAACAATGCGGAAAGATGAAAGATGAAACAATGCGGAAAGATGAAAGATGAAACAATGCGGAAAGATGAAAGATGAAACAATGCGGAAAGATGAAAGATGAAACAATGCGGAAAGATGAAAGATTAAACAATGCGGAAAGATGAAAGATGAAACAATTCGGAAAGATGAAAGATGAAACAATGCGGAAAGATGAAAGATGAAACAATGCGGAAAGATGAAAGATGAAACAATGCGGAAAGATGAAAGATGAAACAATGCGGAAAGATGAAAGATGAAACTATGCGGAAAGATGAAAGATGAAAGAATGCGGAAAGATGAAAGATGAAACAATGCGGAAAGATGAAAGATGAAACAATGCGGAAAGATGAAAGATGAAACAATGCGGAAAGATGAAAGATGAAACAATGCGGAAAGATGAAAGATGAAACAATGCGGAAAGATGAAAGATGAAACAATGCGGAAAGATGAAAGATGAAACAATGCGGAAAGATGAAAGATGAAACAATGCGGAAAGATGAAAGATGAAACAATTCGGAAAGATGAAAGATGAAACAATGCGGAAAGATGAAAGATGAAACAATGCGGAAAGATGAAAGATGAAACAATGCGGAAAGATGAAAGATGAAACAATGCGGAAAGATGAAAGATGAAACAATGCGGAAAGATCAAGATGAAACAATTCGGAAAGATGAAAGATGAAAGATGAAACAATGCGGAAAGATGAAAGATGAAACAATGCGGAAAGATGAAAGATGAAAAAATGCGGAAAGATGAAAGATGAAACAATGCGGAAAGATGAAAGATGAAACAATGCGGAAAGATGAAAGATGAAACAATGCGGAAAGATGAAAGATGAAACAATGCGGAAAGATGAAACAATGCGGAAAGATGAAAGATGAAACAATGCGGAAAGATGAAAGATGAAACAATGCGGAAAGATGAAAGATGAAACAATGCGGAAAGATGAAACATTGCGGAAAGATGAAGCAATGCGGAAAGATGAAAGATGAAACAATGCGGAAAGATCAAGATGAAACAATTCGGAAAGATGAAAGATGAAAGATGAAACAATGCGGAAAGATGAAAGATGAAACAATGCGGAAAGATGAAAGACGAAAAAATTCGGAAAGATGAAAGATGAAACAATGCGGAAAGATGAAAGATGAAACAATGCGGAAAGATGAAAGATGAAACAATGCGGAAAGATGAAACAATGCGGAAAGATGAAACAATGCGGAAAGATGAAACAATGCGGAAAGATGAAAGATGAAAGAATGCGGAAGATGAAAGATGAAACAATGCGGAAAGATGAAACAATGCGGAAAGATGAAAGATGTAACAATGCGGAAAGATGAAAGATGAAACAATGCGGAAAGATGAAAGATGAAACAATGCGGAAAGATGAAAGATGAAACAATGCGGAAAGATGAAAGATGAAACAATGCGGAAAGATGAAAGATGAAACAATGCGGAAAGATGAAAGATGAAACAATGCGGAAAGATGAAACAATGCGGAAAGATGAAAGATGAAACAATGCGGAAAGATGAAAGATGAAACAATGCGGAAAGATGAAAGATGAAACAATGCGGAAAGATGAAAGATGAAACAATGCGGAAAGATGAAAGATGAAACAATGCGGAAAGATGAAAGATGAAACAATGCGGAAAGATGAAACAATGCGGAAAGATGAAACAATGCGGAAAGATGAAACAATGCGGACAGATGAAAGATGAAAGAATGCGGAAGATGAAAGATGAAACAATGCGGAAAGATGAAACAATGCGGAAAGATGAAAGATGTAACAATGCGGAAAGATGAAAGATGAAACAATGCGGAAAGATGAAAGATGAAACAATGCGGAAAGATGAAAGATGAAACAATGCGGAAAGATGAAAGATGAAACAATGCGGAAAGATGAAAGATGAAACAATGCGGAAAGATCGAAGATGAAACAATGCGGAAAGATGAAAGATGAAACAATGCGGTAAGATGAAAGATGAAACAATGCGGAAAGATGAAAGATGAAACAATGCGGAAAGATGAAAGATGAAACAATGCGGAAAGATGAAAGATGAAACAATGCGGAAAGATGAAAGATGAAACAATGCGGAAAGATGAAACAATGCGGAAAGATGAAACAATGCGGAAAGATGAAAGATGAAAGAATGCGGAAAGATGAAATATGAAACAATGCGGAAAGATGAAAGATGAAAGAATGCGGAAAGATGAAAGATGAAACAATGCGGAAAGATGAAAGATGAAACAATGCGGAAAGATGAAAGATGAAACAATGCGGAAAGATGAAACATGAAAGAATGCGGAAGATGAAAGATGAAACAATGCGGAAAGATGAATGATGAAACAATGCGGAAAGATGAAAGATGAAACAATGCGGAAAGATGAAAGATGAAACAATGCGGAAAGATGAAAGATGAAACAATGCGGAAAGATGAAAGATGAAAGAATGCGGAAGATGAAAGATGAAACAATGCGGAAAGATGAAACAATGCGGAAAGATGAAAGATGAAACAATGCGGAAAGATGAAAGATGAAACAATGCGGAAAGATGAAAGATGAAACAATGCGGAAAGATGAAAGATGAAACAATGCGGAAAGATGAAACAATGCGGAAAGATGAAACAATGCGGAAAGATGAAAGATGAAAGAATGCGGAAAGATGAAAGATGAAAGAATGCGGAAAGATGAAAGATGAAACAATGCGGAAAGATGAAAGATGAAACAATGCGGAAAGATGAAAGATGAAACAATGCGGAAAGATGAAAGATGAAACAATGCGGAAAGATGAAAGATGAAACAATGCGGAAAGATGAAAGATGAAAGAATGCGGAAAGATGAAAGATGAAACAATGCGGAAAGATGAAAGATGAAACAATGCGGAAAGATGAAAGATGAAACAATGCGGAAAGATGAAAGATGAAACAATGCGGAAAGATGAAAGATGAAACAATGCGGAAAGATGAAAGATGAAACAATGCGGAAAGATGAAAGATGAAACAATGCGGAAAGATGAAAGATGAAACAATGCGGAAAGATGAAAGATGAAACAATTCGGAAAGATGAAAGATGAAACAATGCGGAAAGATGAAAGATGAAACAATGCGGAAAGATGAAAGATGAAACAATGCGGAAAGATGAAAGATGAAAAAATGCGGAAAGATGAAAGATGAAAAAATGCGGAAAGATGAAAGATGAAAGAATGCGGAAAAATGAAAGATGAAACAACGCGGAAAGATGAAAGATGAAAGAATGCGGAAGATGAAAGATGAAACAATGCGGAAACATGAAACAATGTGGAAAGATGAAAGATGAAACAATGCGGAAAGATGAAAGATAAAACAATGCGGAAAGATGAAAGATGAAACAATGCGGAAAGATGAAAGATGAAACAATGCGGAAAGATGAAAGATGAAACAATGCGGAAAGATGAAAGATGAAACAATGCGGAAAGATGAAAGATGAAACAATGCGGAAAGATGAAAGATGAAACAATGCGGAAAGATGAAAGATGAAACAATGCGGAAAGATGAAAGATGAAACAATTCGGAAAGATGAAAGATGAAACAATGCGGAAAGATGAAAGATGAAACAATGCGGAAAGATGAAAGATGAAACAATGCGGAAAGATGAAAGATGAAAAAATGCGGAAAGATGAAAGATGAAACAATGCGGAAAGATGAAAGATGAAAGAATGCGGAAAGATGAAAGATGAAACAATGCGGAAAGATGAAAGATGAAACAATGCGGAAAGATGAAAGATGAAACAATGCGGAAAGATGAAAGATGAAACAATGCGGAATGATGAAAGATGAAACAATGCGGAAAGATGAAAGATGAAACAATGCGGAAAGATGAAAGATGAAAGAATGCGGAAAGATGAAAGATGAAACAATGCGGAAAGATGAAAGATGAAACAATGCGGAAAGATGAAAGATGAAACAATGCGGAAAGATGAAACATGAAAGAATGCGGAAGATGAAAGATGAAACAATGCGGAAAGATGAATGATGAAACAATGCGGAAAGATGAAAGATGAAACAATGCGGAAAGATGAAAGATGAAACAATGCGGAAAGATGAAAGATGAAACAATGCGGAAAGATGAAAGATGAAAGAATGCGGAAGATGAAAGATGAAACAATGCGGAAAGATGAAACAATGCGGAAAGATGAAAGATGAAACAATGCGGAAAGATGAAAGATGAAACAATGAGGAAAGATGAAACAATGCGGAAAGATCAAGATGAAACAATTCGGAAAGATGAAAGATGAAAGATGAAACAATGCGGAAAGATGAAAGATTAAACAATGCGGAAAGATGAAAGATGAAAAAATGCGGAAAGATGAAAGATGAAACAATGCGGAAAGATGAAAGATGAAACAATGCGGAAAGATGAAAGATGAAACAATGCGGAAAGCTGAAACAATGCGGAAAGATGAAACAATGCGGAAAGATGAAAGATGAAACAATGCGGAAAGATGAAAGATGAAACAATGCGGAAAGATGAAAGATGAAACAATGCGGAAAGATGAAACAATGCGGAAAGATGAAACAATGCGGAAAGATGAAAGATGAAAGAATGCGGAAGATGAAAGATGAAAGAATGCGGAAAGATGAAACAATGCGGAAAGATGAAAGATGTAACAATGCGGAAAGATGAAAGATGAAACAATGCGGAAAGATGAAAGATGAAACAATGCGGAAAGATGAAAGATGAAACAATGCGGAAAGATGAAACATGAAAGAATGCGGAAGATGAAAGATGAAACAATGCGGAAAGATGAATGATGAAACAATGCGGAAAGATGAAAGATGAAACAATGCGGAAAGATGAAAGATGAAACAATGCGGAAAGATGAAAGATGAAACAATGCGGAAAGATGAAAGATGAAAGAATGCGGAAGATGAAAGATGAAACAATGCGGAAAGATGAAACAATGCGGAAAGATGAAAGATGAAACAATGCGGAAAGATGAAAGATGAAACAATGCGGAAAGATGAAAGATGAAACAATGCGGAAAGATGAAAGATGAAACAATGCGGAAAGATGAAAGATGAAACAATGCGGAAAGATGAAAGATGAAACAATGCGGAAAGATGAAACAATGCGGAAAGATGAAACAATGCGGAAAGATGAAAGATGAAAGAATGCGGAAAGATGAAAGATGAAAGAATGCGGAAAGATGAAAGATGAAACAATGCGGAAAGATGAAAGATGAAACAATGCGGAAAGATGAAAGATGAAACAATGCGGAAAGATGAAAGATGAAACAATGCGGAAAGATGAAAGATGAAACAATGCGGAAAGATGAAAGATGAAAGAATGCGGAAAGATGAAAGATGAAACAATGCGGAAAGATGAAAGATGAAACAATGCGGAAAGATGAAAGATGAAACAATGCGGAAAGATGAAAGATGAAACAATGCGGAAAGATGAAAGATGAAACAATGCGGAAAGATGAAAGATGAAACAATGCGGAAAGATGAAAGATGAAACAATGCGGAAAGATGAAAGATGAAACAATGCGGAAAGATGAAAGATGAAACAATTCGGAAAGATGAAAGATGAAACAATGCGGAAAGATGAAAGATGAAACAATGCGGAAAGATGAAAGATGAAACAATGCGGAAAGATGAAAGATGAAAAAATGCGGAAAGATGAAAGATGAAAAAATGCGGAAAGATGAAAGATGAAAGAATGCGGAAAAATGAAAGATGAAACAACGCGGAAAGATGAAAGATGAAAGAATGCGGAAGATGAAAGATGAAACAATGCGGAAACATGAAACAATGTGGAAAGATGAAAGATGAAACAATGCGGAAAGATGAAAGATAAAACAATGCGGAAAGATGAAAGATGAAACAATGCGGAAAGATGAAAGATGAAACAATGCGGAAAGATGAAAGATGAAACAATGCGGAAAGATGAAAGATGAAACAATGCGGAAAGATGAAAGATGAAACAATGCGGAAAGATGAAAGATGAAACAATGCGGAAAGATGAAAGATGAAACAATGCGGAAAGATGAAAGATGAAACAATTCGGAAAGATGAAAGATGAAACAATGCGGAAAGATGAAAGATGAAACAATGCGGAAAGATGAAAGATGAAACAATGCGGAAAGATGAAAGATGAAAAAATGCGGAAAGATGAAAGATGAAACAATGCGGAAAGATGAAAGATGAAAGAATGCGGAAAGATGAAAGATGAAACAATGCGGAAAGATGAAAGATGAAACAATGCGGAAAGATGAAAGATGAAACAATGCGGAAAGATGAAAGATGAAACAATGCGGAATGATGAAAGATGAAACAATGCGGAAAGATGAAAGATGAAACAATGCGGAAAGATGAAAGATGAAACAATGCGGAAAGATGAAAGATGAAACAATGCGGAAAGATGAAAGATGAAACAATGCGGAAAGATGAAAGATGAAACAATGCGGAAAGATGAAAGATGAAACAATGCGGAAAGATGAAAGATGAAACAATGCGGAAAGATGAAAGATGAAACAATGCGGAAAGATGAAAGATGAAACAATGCGGAAAGATGAAACAATGCGGAAAGATGAAACAATGCGGAAAGATGAAACAATGCGGAAAGATGAAACAATGCGGAAAGATGAAACAATGCGGAAAGATGAAACAATGCGGAAAGATGAAAGATGAAAGAATGCGGAAAGATGAAACAATGCGGAAAGATGAAAGATGAAAGAATGCGGAAAGATGAAATATGAAACAATGCGGAAAGATGAAAGATGAAAGAATGCGGAAAGATGAAAGATGAAACAATGCGGAAAGATGAAAGATGAAACAATGCGGAAAGATGAAAGATGAAACAATGCGGAAAGATGAAAGATGAAAAAATGCGGAAAGATGAAAGATGAAACAATGCGGAAAGATGAAAGATGAAACAATGCGGAAAGATGAAAGATGAAACAATGCGGAAAGATGAAAGATGAAACAATGCGGAAAGATGAAAGATGAAAGAATGCGGAAGATGAAAGATGAAACAATGCGGAAAGATGAATGATGAAAAAATGCGGAAAGATGAAAGATGAAACAATGCGGAAAGATGAAACAATGCGGAAAGATGAAACAATGCGGAAAGATGAAACAATGCGGAAAGATGAAAGATGAAACAATGCGGAAAGATGAAAGATGAAAAAATGCGGAAAGATGAAAGATGAAACAATGCGGAAAGATGAAAGATGAAAAAATGCGGAAAGATGAAAGATGAAACAATGCGGAAAGATGAAAGATGAAAGAATGCGGAAGATGAAAGATGAAACAATGCGGAAAGATGGAAGATGAAACAATGCGGAAAGATAAAAGATGAAAGAATGCGGAAATATGAAAGATGAAACAATGCGGAAAGATGAAAGATGAAACAATGCGGAAAGATGAAAGATGAAACAATGCGGAAAGATGATAGATGAAACAATGAGGAAAGATGAAACAATGCGGAAAGATCAAGATGAAACAATTCGGAAAGATGAAAGATGAAAGATGAAACAATGCGGAAAGATGAAAGATTAAACAATGCGGAAAGATGAAAGATGAAAAAATGCGGAAAGATGAAAGATGAAACAATGCGGAAAGATGAAAGATGAAACAATGCGGAAAGATGAAAGATGAAACAATGCGGAAAGCTGAAACAATGCGGAAAGATGAAACAATGCGGAAAGATGAAAGATGAAACAATGCGGAAAGATGAAAGATGAAACAATGCGGAAAGATGAAAGATGAAACAATGCGGAAAGATGAAACAATGCGGAAAGATGAAACAATGCGGAAAGATGAAAGATGAAAGAATGCGGAAGATGAAAGATGAAACAATGCGGAAAGATGAAACAATGCGGAAAGATGAAAGATGTAACAATGCGGAAAGATGAAAGATGAAACAATGCGGAAAGATGAAAGATGAAACAATGCGGAAAGATGAAAGATGAAACAATGCGGAAAGATGAAAGATGAAACAATGCGGAAAGATGAAAGATGAAACAATGCGGAAAGATGAAAGATGAAACAATGCGGAAAGATGAAAGATGAAACAATGCGGAAAGATGAAAGATGAAACAATGCGGAAAGATGAAAGATGAAACAATGCGGAAAGATGAAAGATGAAACAATGCGGAAAGATGAAAGATGAAACAATGCGGAAAGATGAAAGATGAAACAATGCGGAAAGATGAAACAATCCGGAAAGATGAAACAATGCGGAAAGATGAAAGATGAAAGAATGCGGAAAGATGAAACAATGCGGAAAGATGAAAGATGAAAGAATGCGGAAAGATGAAATATGAAACAATGCGGAAAGATGAAAGATGAAAGAATGCGGAAAGATGAAAGATGAAACAATGCGGAAAGATGAAAGATGAAACAATGCGGAAAGATGAAAGATGAAACAATGCGGAAAGATGAAAGATGAAAAAATGCGGAAAGATGAAAGATGAAACAATGCGGAAAGATGAAAGATGAAACAATGCGGAAAGATGAAAGATGAAACAATGCGGAAAGATGAAAGATGAAACAATGCGGAAAGATGAAAGATGAAAGAATGCGGAAGATGAAAGATGAAACAATGCGGAAAGATGAATGATGAAACAATGCGGAAAGATGAAAGATGAAACAATGCGGAAAGATGAAACAATGCGGAAAGATGAAACAATGCGGAAAGATGAAACAATGCGGAAAGATGAAAGATGAAACAATGCGGAAAGATGAAAGATGAAAAAATGCGGAAAGATGAAAGATGAAACAATGCGGAAAGATGAAAGATGAAAAAATGCGGAAAGATGAAAGATGAAACAATGCGGAAAGATGAAAGATGAAAGAATGCGGAAGATGAAAGATGAAACAATGCGGAAAGATGGAAGATGAAACAATGCGGAAAGATAAAAGATGAAAGAATGCGGAAATATGAAAGATGAAACAATGCGGAAAGATGAAAGATGAAACAATGCGGAAAGATGAAAGATGAAACAATGCGGAAAGATGAAAGATGAAACAATGAGGAAAGATGAAACAATGCGGAAAGATCAAGATGAAACAATTCGGAAAGATGAAAGATGAAAGATGAAACAATGCGGAAAGATGAAAGATTAAACAATGCGGAAAGATGAAAGATGAAAAAATGCGGAAAGATGAAAGATGAAACAATGCGGAAAGATGAAAGATGAAACAATGCGGAAAGATGAAAGATGAAACAATGCGGAAAGCTGAAACAATGCGGAAAGATGAAACAATGCGGAAAGATGAAAGATGAAACAATGCGGAAAGATGAAAGATGAAACAATGCGGAAAGATGAAAGATGAAACAATGCGGAAAGATGAAACAATGCGGAAAGATGAAACAATGCGGAAAGATGAAAGATGAAAGAATGCGGAAGATGAAAGATGAAACAATGCGGAAAGATGAAACAATGCGGAA
This sequence comes from Gastracanthus pulcherrimus, assembly GCA_949152435.1. Classification (NCBI taxonomy): domain Eukaryota; kingdom Metazoa; phylum Arthropoda; class Insecta; order Hymenoptera; family Pteromalidae; genus Gastracanthus; species Gastracanthus pulcherrimus. Next base: position 274,277 of record CASCKD010000041.1, on the reverse strand, counting down.
AGATGAAAGATGTAACAATGCGGAAAGATGAAAGATGAAACAATGCGGAAAGATGAAAGATGAAACAATGCGGAAAGATGAAAGATGAAACAATGCGGAAAGATGAAAGATGAAACAATGCGGAAAGATGAAAGATGAAACAATGCGGAAAGATGAAAGATGAAACAATGCGGAAAGATGAAAGATGAAACAATGCGGAAAGATGAAAGATGAAACAATGCGGAAAGATGAAAGATGAAACAATGCGGAAAGATGAAAGATGAAACAATGCGGAAAGATGAAAGATGAAACAATGCGGAAAGATGAAAGATGAAACAATGCGGAAAGATGAAACAATCCGGAAAGATGAAACAATGCGGAAAGATGAAAGATGAAAGAATGCGGAAAGATGAAATATGAAACAATGCGGAAAGATGAAAGATGAAAGAATGCGGAAAGATGAAAGATGAAACAATGCGGCAAGATGAAAGATGAAACAATGCGGAAAGATGAAAGATGAAACAATGCGGAAAGATGAAAGATGAAAAAATGCGGAAAGATGAAAGATGAAACAATGCGGAAAGATGAAAGATGAAACAATGCGGAAAGATGAAACAATGCGGAAAGATGAAAGATGAAACAATGCGGAAAGATGAAAGATGAAACAATGCGGAAAGATGAAAGATGAAACAATGCGGAAAGATGAAAGATGAAACAATGCGGAAAGATGAAAGATGAAACAATGCGGAAAGATGAAAGATGAAACAATGCGGAAAGATGAAAGATGAAACAATGCGGAAAGATGAAAGATGAAACAATGCGGAAAGATGAAAGATGAAACAATGCGGAAAGATGAAAGATGAAACAATGCGGAAAGATGAAAGATGAAACAATGCGGAAAGATGAAAGATGAAACAATGCGGAAAGATGAAAGATGAAACAATGCGGAAAGATGAAAGATTAAACAATGCGGAAAGATGAAAGATGAAACAATGCGGAAAGATGAAAGATGAAACAATGCGGAAAGATGAAAGATGAAACAATGCGGAAAGATGAAAGATGAAACAATGCGGAAAGATGAAAGATGAAACAATGCGGAAAGATGAAAGATGAAACAATGCGGAAAGATGAAAGATGAAACAATGCGGAAAGATGAAAGATGAAACAATGCGGAAAGATGAAAGATGAAACAATGCGGAAGATGCAAGATGAAACACAGATGAAAGATGAAACAATGCGGAAAGATGAAAGATGAAACAATGCGGAAAGATGAAAGATGAAACAATGCGGAAAGATGAAAGATGAAACAATGCGGAAAGATGAAAGATGAAACAATGCGGAAAGATGAAAGATGAAACAATGCGGAAAGATGAAAGATGAAACTATGCGGAAAGATGAAAGATGAAAGAATGCGGAAAGATGAAAGATGAAACAATGCGGAAAGATGAAAGATGAAACAATGCGGAAAGATGAAAGATGAAACAATGCGGAAAGATGAAAGATGAAACAATGCGGAAAGATGAAAGATGAAACAATGCGGAAAGATGAAAGATGAAACAATGCGGAAAGATGAAAGATGAAACAATGCGGAAAGATGAAAGATGAAACAATGCGGAAAGATGAAAGATGAAACAATTCGGAAAGATGAAAGATGAAACAATGCGGAAAGATGAAAGATGAAACAATGCGGAAAGATGAAAGATGAAACAATGCGGAAAGATGAAAGATGAAACAATGCGGAAAGATGAAAGATGAAACAATGCGGAAAGATCAAGATGAAACAATTCGGAAAGATGAAAGATGAAAGATGAAACAATGCGGAAAGATGAAAGATGAAACAATGCGGAAAGATGAAAGATGAAAAAATGCGGAAAGATGAAAGATGAAACAATGCGGAAAGATGAAAGATGAAACAATGCGGAAAGATGAAAGATGAAACAATGCGGAAAGATGAAAGATGAAACAATGCGGAAAGATGAAACAATGCGGAAAGATGAAAGATGAAACAATGCGGAAAGATGAAAGATGAAACAATGCGGAAAGATGAAAGATGAAACAATGCGGAAAGATGAAACATTGCGGAAAGATGAAACAATGCGGAAAGATGAAAGATGAAACAATGCGGAAAGATCAAGATGAAAGATGAAAGATGAAAGATGAAAGATGAAACAATGCGGAAAGATGAAAGATGAAACAATGCGGAAAGATGAAAGACGAAAAAATTCGGAAAGATGAAAGATGAAACAATGCGGAAAGATGAAAGATGAAACAATGCGGAAAGATGAAAGATGAAACAATGCGGAAAGATGAAACAATGCGGAAAGATGAAACAATGCGGAAAGATGAAACAATGCGGAAAGATGAAAGATGAAAGAATGCGGAAGATTAAAGATGAAACAATGCGGAAAGATGAAACAATGCGGAAAGATGAAAGATGTAACAATGCGGAAAGATGAAAGATGAAACAATGCGGAAAGATGAAAGATGAAACAATGCGGAAAGATGAAAGATGAAACAATGCGGAAAGATGAAAGATGAAACAATGCGGAAAGATGAAAGATGAAACAATGCGGAAAGATGAAAGATGAAACAATGCGGAAAGATGAAAGATGAAACAATGCGGAAAGATGAAAGATGAAACAATGCGGAAAGATGAAAGATGAAACAATGCGGAAAGATGAAAGATGAAACAATGCGGAAAGATGAAAGATGAAACAATGCGGAAAGATGAAAGATGAAACAATGCGGAAAGATGAAAGATGAAACAATGCGGAAAGATGAAAGATGAAACAATGCGGAAAGATGAAACAATGCGGAAAGATGAAACAATGCGGAAAGATGAAACAATGCGGAAAGATGAAACAATGCGGAAAGATGAAACAATGCGGAAAGATGAAAGATGAAAGAATGCGGAAAGATGAAATATGAAACAATGCGGAAAGATGAAAGATGAAAGAATGCGGAAAGATGAAAGATGAAACAATGCGGAAAGATGAAAGATGAAACAATGCGGAAAGATGAAAGATGAAACAATGCGGAAAGATCAAGATGAAACAATTCGGAAAGATGAAAGATGAAAGATGAAACAATGCGGAAAGATGAAAGATTAAACAATGCGGAAAGATGAAAGATGAAAAAATGCGGAAAGATGAAAGATGAAACAATGCGGAAAGATGAAACATGAAACAATGCGGAAAGATGAAAGATGAAACAATGCGGAAAGATGAAACAATGCGGAAAGATGAAAGATGAAACAATGCGGAAAGATGAAAGATGAAAGAATGCGGAAGATGAAAGATGAAACAATGCGGAAAGATGAAACAATGCGGAAAGATGAAAGATGTAACAATGCGGAAAGATGAAAGATGAAACAATGCGGAAAGATGAAAGATGAAACAATGCGGAAAGATGAAAGATGAAACAATGCGGAAAGATGAAAGATGAAACAATGCGGAAAGATGAAAGATGAAACAATGCGGAAAGATCAAAGATGAAACAATGCGGAAAGATGAAAGATGAAACAATGCGGTAAGATGAAAGATGAAACAATGCGGAAAGATGAAAGATGAAACAATGCGGAAAGATGAAAGATGAAACAATGCGGAAAGATGAAAGATGAAACAATGCGGAAAGATGAAAGATGAAACAATGCGGAAAGATGAAACAATGCGGAAAGATGAAACAATGCGGAAAGATGAAAGATGAAAGAATGCGGAAAGATGAAATATGAAACAATGCGGAAAGTTGAAAGATGAAAGAATGCGGAAAGATGAAAGATGAAACAATGCGGAAAGATGAAAGATGAAACAATGCGGAAAGATGAAAGATGAAACAATGCGGAAAGATGAAACATGAAAGAATGCGGAAGATGAAAGATGAAACAATGCGGAAAGATGAATGATGAAACAATGCGGAAAGATGAAAGATGAAACAATGCGGAAAGATGAAAGATGAAACAATGCGGAAAGATGAAAGATGAAACAATGCGGAAAGATGAAAGATGAAAGAATGCGGAAGATGAAAGATGAAACAATGCGGAAAGATGAAACAATGCGGAAAGATGAAAGATGAAACAATGCGGAAAGATGAAAGATGAAACAATGCGGAAAGATGAAAGATGAAACAATGCGGAAAGATGAAACAATGCGGAAAGATGAAACAATGCGGAAAGATGAAAGATGAAAGAATGCGGAAAGATGAAAGATGAAACAATGCGGAAAGATGAAAGATGAAACAATGCGGAAAGATGAAAGATGAAACAATGCGGAAAGATGAAAGATGAAACAATGCGGAAAGATGAAAGATGAAACAATGCGGAAAGATGAAAGATGAAAGAATGCGGAAAGATGAAAGATGAAACAATGCGGAAAGATGAAAGATGAAACAATGCGGAAAGATGAAAGATGAAACAATGCGGAAAGATGAAAGATGAAACAATGCGGAAAGATGAAAGATGAAACAATGCGGAAAGATGAAAGATGAAACAATGCGGAAAGATGAAAGATGAAACAATGCGGAAAGATGAAAGATGAAACAATGCGGAAAGATGAAAGATGAAACAATTCGGAAAGATGAAAGATGAAACAATGCGGAAAGATGAAAGATGAAACAATGCGGAAAGATGAAAGATGAAACAATGCGGAAAGATGAAAGATGAAAAAATGCGGAAAGATGAAAGATGAAAAAATGCGGAAAGATGAAAGATGAAAGAATGCGGAAAAATGAAAGATGAAACAACGCGGAAAGATGAAAGATGAAAGAATGCGGAAGATGAAAGATGAAACAATGCGGAAACATGAAACAATGTGGAAAGATGAAAGATGAAACAATGCGGAAAGATGAAAGATAAAACAATGCGGAAAGATGAAAGATGAAACAATGCGGAAAGATGAAAGATGAAACAATGCGGAAAGATGAAAGATGAAACAATGCGGAAAGATGAAAGATGAAACAATGCGGAAAGATGAAAGATGAAACAATGCGGAAAGATGAAAGATGAAACAATGCGGAAAGATGAAAGATGAAACAATGCGGAAAGATGAAAGATGAAACAATTCGGAAAGATGAAAGATGAAACAATGCGGAAAGATGAAAGATGAAACAATGCGGAAAGATGAAAGATGAAACAATGCGGAAAGATGAAAGATGAAAAAATGCGGAAAGATGAAAGATGAAACAATGCGGAAAGATGAAAGATGAAAGAATGCGGAAAGATGAAAGATGAAACAATGCGGAAAGATGAAAGATGAAACAATGCGGAAAGATGAAAGATGAAACAATGCGGAAAGATGAAAGATGAAACAATGCGGAAAGATGAAAGATGAAACAATGCGGAAAGATGAAAGATGAAACAATGCGGAAAGATGAAAGATGAAACAATGCGGAAAGATGAAAGATGAAACAATGCGGAAAGATGAAAGATGAAACAATGCGGAAAGATGAAAGATGAAACAATGCGGAAAGATGAAAGATGAAACAATGCGGAAAGATGAAAGATGAAACAATGCGGAAAGATGAAAGATGAAACAATGCGGAAAGATGAAAGATGAAACAATGCGGAAAGATGAAACAATGCGGAAAGATGAAACAATGCGGAAAGATGAAACAATGCGGAAAGATGAAACAATGCGGAAAGATGAAACAATGCGGAAAGATGAAACAATGCGGAAAGATGAAAGATGAAAGAATGCGGAAAGATGAAACAATGCGGAAAGATGAAAGATGAAAGAATGCGGAAAGATGAAATATGAAACAATGCGGAAAGATGAAAGATGAAAGAATGCGGAAAGATGAAAGATGAAACAATGCGGAAAGATGAAAGATGAAACAATGCGGAAAGATGAAAGATGAAACAATGCGGAAAGATGAAAGATGAAAAAATGCGGAAAGATGAAAGATGAAACAATGCGGAAAGATGAAAGATGAAACAATGCGGAAAGATGAAAGATGAAACAATGCGGAAAGACGAAAGATGAAACAATGCGGAAAGATGAAAGATGAAAGAATGCGGAAGATGAAAGATGAAACAATGCGGAAAGATGAATGATGAAACAATGCGGAAAGATGAAAGATGAAACAATGCGGAAAGATGAAACAATGCGGAAAGATGAAACAATGCGGAAAGATGAAACAATGCGGAAAGATGAAACAATGCGGAAAGATGAAAGATGAAACAATGCGGAAAGATGAAAGATGAAAAAATGCGGAAAGATGAAAGATGAAACAATGCGGAAAGATGAAAGATGAAAAAATGCGGAAAGATGAAAGATGAAACAATGCGGAAAGATGAAAGATGAAAGAATGCGGAAGATGAAAGATGAAACAATGCGGAAAGATGGAAGATGAAACAATGCGGAAAGATAAAAGATGAAAGAATGCGGAAATATGAAAGATGAAACAATGCGGAAAGATGAAAGATGAAACAATGCGGAAAGATGAAAGATGAAACAATGCGGAAAGATGAAACAATGCGGAAAGATGAAACAATGCGGAAAGATGAAACAATGCGGAAAGATGAAAGATGAAAGAATGCGGAAAGATGAAACAATGCGGAAAGATGAAAGATGAAAGAATGCGGAAAGATGAAATATGAAACAATGCGGAAAGATGAAAGATGAAAGAATGCGGAAAGATGAAAGATGAAACAATGCGGAAAGATGAAAGATGAAACAATGCGGAAAGATGAAAGATGAAACAATGCGGAAAGATGAAAGATGAAAAAATGCGGAAAGATGAAAGATGAAACAATGCGGAAAGATGAAAGATGAAACAATGCGGAAAGATGAAAGATGAAACAATGCGGAAAGATGAAAGATGAAACAATGCGGAAAGATGAAAGATGAAAGAATGCGGAAGATGAAAGATGAAACAATGCGGAAAGATGAATGATGAAACAATGCGGAAAGATGAAAGATGAAACAATGCGGAAAGATGAAAGATGAAACAATGCGGAAAGATGAAAGATGAAACAATGCGGAAAGATGAAACAATGCGGAAAGATGAAACAATGCGGAAAGATGAAAGATGAAAGAATGCGGAAAGATGAAATATGAAACAATGCGGAAAGTTGAAAGATGAAAGAATGCGGAAAGATGAAAGATGAAACAATGCGGAAAGATGAAAGATGAAACAATGCGGAAAGATGAAAGATGAAACAATGCGGAAAGATGAAACATGAAAGAATGCGGAAGATGAAAGATGAAACAATGCGGAAAGATGAATGATGAAACAATGCGGAAAGATGAAAGATGAAACAATGCGGAAAGATGAAAGATGAAACAATGCGGAAAGATGAAAGATGAAACAATGCGGAAAGATGAAAGATGAAAGAATGCGGAAGATGAAAGATGAAACAATGCGGAAAGATGAAACAATGCGGAAAGATGAAAGATGAAACAATGCGGAAAGATGAAAGATGAAACAATGCGGAAAGATGAAAGATGAAACAATGCGGAAAGATGAAACAATGCGGAAAGATGAAACAATGCGGAAAGATGAAAGATGAAAGAATGCGGAAAGATGAAAGATGAAACAATGCGGAAAGATGAAAGATGAAACAATGCGGAAAGATGAAAGATGAAACAATGCGGAAAGATGAAAGATGAAACAATGCGGAAAGATGAAAGATGAAACAATGCGGAAAGATGAAAGATGAAAGAATGCGGAAAGATGAAAGATGAAACAATGCGGAAAGATGAAAGATGAAACAATGCGGAAAGATGAAAGATGAAACAATGCGGAAAGATGAAAGATGAAACAATGCGGAAAGATGAAAGATGAAACAATGCGGAAAGATGAAAGATGAAACAATGCGGAAAGATGAAAGATGAAACAATGCGGAAAGATGAAAGATGAAACAATGCGGAAAGATGAAAGATGAAACAATTCGGAAAGATGAAAGATGAAACAATGCGGAAAGATGAAAGATGAAACAATGCGGAAAGATGAAAGATGAAACAATGCGGAAAGATGAAAGATGAAAAAATGCGGAAAGATGAAAGATGAAAAAATGCGGAAAGATGAAAGATGAAAGAATGCGGAAAAATGAAAGATGAAACAACGCGGAAAGATGAAAGATGAAAGAATGCGGAAGATGAAAGATGAAACAATGCGGAAACATGAAACAATGTGGAAAGATGAAAGATGAAACAATGCGGAAAGATGAAAGATAAAACAATGCGGAAAGATGAAAGATGAAACAATGCGGAAAGATGAAAGATGAAACAATGCGGAAAGATGAAAGATGAAACAATGCGGAAAGATGAAAGATGAAACAATGCGGAAAGATGAAAGATGAAACAATGCGGAAAGATGAAAGATGAAACAATGCGGAAAGATGAAAGATGAAACAATGCGGAAAGATGAAAGATGAAACAATTCGGAAAGATGAAAGATGAAACAATGCGGAAAGATGAAAGATGAAACAATGCGGAAAGATGAAAGATGAAACAATGCGGAAAGATGAAAGATGAAAAAATGCGGAAAGATGAAAGATGAAACAATGCGGAAAGATGAAAGATGAAAGAATGCGGAAAGATGAAAGATGAAACAATGCGGAAAGATGAAAGATGAAACAATGCGGAAAGATGAAAGATGAAACAATGCGGAAAGATGAAAGATGAAACAATGCGGAAAGATGAAAGATGAAACAATGCGGAAAGATGAAAGATGAAACAATGCGGAAAGATGAAAGATGAAACAATGCGGAAAGATGAAAGATGAAACAATGCGGAAAGATGAAAGATGAAACAATGCGGAAAGATGAAAGATGAAACAATGCGGAAAGATGAAAGATGAAACAATGCGGAAAGATGAAAGATGAAACAATGCGGAAAGATGAAAGATGAAACAATGCGGAAAGATGAAAGATGAAACAATGCGGAAAGATGAAACAATGCGGAAAGATGAAACAATGCGGAAAGATGAAACAATGCGGAAAGATGAAACAATGCGGAAAGATGAAACAATGCGGAAAGATGAAACAATGCGGAAAGATGAAAGATGAAAGAATGCGGAAAGATGAAACAATGCGGAAAGATGAAAGATGAAAGAATGCGGAAAGATGAAATATGAAACAATGCGGAAAGATGAAAGATGAAAGAATGCGGAAAGATGAAAGATGAAACAATGCGGAAAGATGAAAGATGAAACAATGCGGAAAGATGAAAGATGAAACAATGCGGAAAGATGAAAGATGAAAAAATGCGGAAAGATGAAAGATGAAACAATGCGGAAAGATGAAAGATGAAACAATGCGGAAAGATGAAAGATGAAACAATGCGGAAAGATGAAAGATGAAACAATGCGGAAAGATGAAAGATGAAAGAATGCGGAAGATGAAAGATGAAACAATGCGGAAAGATGAATGATGAAACAATGCGGAAAGATGAAAGATGAAACAATGCGGAAAGATGAAACAATGCGGAAAGATGAAACAATGCGGAAAGATGAAACAATGCGGAAAGATGAAACAATGCGGAAAGATGAAAGATGAAACAATGCGGAAAGATGAAAGATGAAAAAATGCGGAAAGATGAAAGATGAAACAATGCGGAAAGATGAAAGATGAAAAAATGCGGAAAGATGAAAGATGAAACAATGCGGAAAGATGAAAGATGAAAGAATGCGGAAGATGAAAGATGAAACAATGCGGAAAGATGGAAGATGAAACAATGCGGAAAGATAAAAGATGAAAGAATGCGGAAATATGAAAGATGAAACAATGCGGATAGATGAAAGATGAAACAATGCGGAAAGATGAAAGATGAAACAATGCGGAAAGATGAAACAATGCGGAAAGATGAAACAATGCGGAAAGATGAAACAATGCGGAAAGATGAAACAATGCGGAAAGATGAAAGATGAAAGAATGCGGAAAGATGAAACAATGCGGAAAGATGAAAGATGAAAGAATGCGGAAAGATGAAATATGAAACAATGCGGAAAGATGAAAGATGAAAGAATGCGGAAAGATGAAAGATGAAACAATGCGGAAAGATGAAAGATGAAACAATGCGGAAAGATGAAAGATGAAACAATGCGGAAAGATGAAAGATGAAAAAATGCGGAAAGATGAAAGATGAAACAATGCGGAAAGATGAAAGATGAAACAATGCGGAAAGATGAAAGATGAAACAATGCGGAAAGATGAAAGATGAAACAATGCGGAAAGATGAAAGATGAAAGAATGCGGAAGATGAAAGATGAAACAATGCGGAAAGATGAATGATGAAACAATGCGGAAAGATGAAAGATGAAACAATGCGGAAAGATGAAACAATGCGGAAAGATGAAACAATGCGGAAAGATGAAACAATGCGGAAAGATGAAACAATGCGGAAAGATGAAACAATGCGGAAAGATGAAAGATGAAACAATGCGGAAAGATGAAAGATGAAAAAATGCGGAAAGATGAAAGATGAAACAATGCGGAAAGATGAAAGATGAAAAAATGCGGAAAGATGAAAGATGAAACAATGCGGAAAGATGAAAGATGAAAGAATGCGGAAGATGAAAGATGAAACAATGCGGAAAGATGGAAGATGAAACAATGCGGAAAGATAAAAGATGAAAGAATGCGGAAATATGAAAGATGAAACAATGCGGAAAGATGAAAGATGAAACAATGCGGAAAGATGAAAGATGAAACAATGCGGAAAGATGAAAGATGAAACAATGAGGAAAGATGAAACAATGCGGAAAGATCAAGATGAAACAATTCGGAAAGATGAAAGATGAAAGATGAAACAATGCGGAAAGATGAAAGATTAAACAATGCGGAAAGATGAAAGATGAAAAAATGCGGAAAGATGAAAGATGAAACAATGCGGAAAGATGAAAGATGAAACAATGCGGAAAGATGAAAGATGAAACAATGCGGAAAGCTGAAACAATGCGGAAAGATGAAACAATGCGGAAAGATGAAAGATGAAACAATGCGGAAAGATGAAAGATGAAACAATGCGGAAAGATGAAAGATGAAACAATGCGGAAAGATGAAACAATGCGGAAAGATGAAACAATGCGGAAAGATGAAACAATGCGGAAAGATGAAACAATGCGGAAAGATGAAAGATGAAAGAATGCGGAAGATGAAAGATGAAACAATGCGGAAAGATGAAACAATGCGGAAAGATGAAAGATGTAACAATGCGGAAAGATGAAAGATGAAACAATGCGGAAAGATGAAAGATGAAACAATGCGGAAAGATGAAAGATGAAACAATGCGGAAAGATGAAAGATGAAACAATGCGGAAAGATGAAAGATGAAACAATGCGGAAAGATGAAAGATGAAACAATGCGGAAAGATGAAAGATGAAACAATGCGGAAAGATGAAAGATGAAACAATGCGGAAAGATGAAAGATGAAACAATGCGGAAAGATGAAAGATGAAACAATGCGGAAAGATGAAAGATGAAACAATGCGGAAAGATGAAACAATCCGGAAAGATGAAACAATGCGGAAAGATGAAAGATGAAAGAATGCGGAAAGATGAAATATGAAACAATGCGGAAAGATGAAAGATGAAAGAATGCGGAAAGATGAAAGATGAAACAATGCGGAAAGATGAAAGATGAAACAATGCGGAAAGATGAAAGATGAAAAAATGCGGAAAGATGAAACAATGCGGAAAGATGAAAGATGAAACAATGCGGAAAGATGAAAGATGAAACAATGCGGAAAGATGAAAGATGAAACAATGCGGAAAGATGAAAGATGAAACAATGCGGAAAGATGAAAGATGAAAAAATGCGTGCGGAAAGATGAAAGATGAAACAATGCGGAAAGATGAAAGATGAAACAATGCGGAAAGATGAAAGATGAAACAATGCGGAAAGATGAAAGATGAAACAATGCGGAAAGATGAAAGATGAAACAATGCGGAAGATGCAAGATGAAACACAGATGAAAGATGAAACAATGCGGAAAGATGAAAGATGAAACAATGCGGAAAGATGAAAGATGAAACAATGCGGAAAGATGAAAGATGAAACAATGCGGAAAGATGAAAGATGAAACAATGCGGAAAGATGAAAGATGAAACAATGCGGAAAGATGAAAGATGAAACTATGCGGAAAGATGAAAGATGAAACAATGCGGAAAGATGAAAGATGAAACAATGCGGAAAGATGAAAGATGAAACAATGCTGAAAGATGAAACAATGCGGAAAGATGAAACAATGCGGAAAGATGAAACAATGCGGAAAGATGAAACAATGCGGAAAGATGAAACAATGCGGAAAGATGAAACAATGCGGAAATATGAAACAATGCGGAAAGATGAAAGATGAAAGAATGCGGAAAGATGAAAGATGAAACAATGCGGAAAGATGAAAGATGAAACAATGCGGAAAGATGAAAGATGAAACAATGCGGAAAGATCAAGATGAAACAATTCGGAAAGATGAAAGATGAAAGATGAAACAATGCGGAAAGATGAAAGATTAAACAATGCGGAAAGATGAAAGATGAAAAAATGCGGAAAGATGAAAGATGAAACAATGCGGAAAGATGAAAGATGAAACAATGCGGAAAGATGAAAGATGAAACAATGCGGAAAGATGAAACAATGCGGAAAGATGAAAGATGAAACAATGCGGAAAGATGAAAGATGAAACAATGCGGAAAGATGAAAGATGAAACAATGCGGAAAGATGAAACAATGCGGAAAGATGAAACAATGCGGAAAGATGAAACAATGCGGAAAGATGAAAGATGAAAGAATGCGGAAGATGAAAGATGAAACAATGCGGAAAGATGAAACAATGCGGAAAGATGAAAGATGTAACAATGCGGAAAGATGAAAGATGAAACAATGCGGAAAGATGAAAGATGAAACAATGCGGAAAGATGAAAGATGAAACAATGCGGAAAGATGAAAGATGAAACAATGCGGAAAGATGAAAGATGAAACAATGCGGAAAGATCAAAGATGAAACAATGCGGAAAGATGAAAGATGAAACAATGCGGTAAGATGAAAGATGAAACAATGCGGAAAGATGAAAGATGAAACAATGCGGAAAGATGAAAGATGAAACAATGCGGAAAGATGAAAGATGAAACAATGCGGAAAGATGAAAGATGAAACAATGCGGAAAGATGAAACAATGCGGAAAGATGAAACAATGCGGAAAGATGAAAGATGAAAGAATGCGGAAAGATGAAATATGAAACAATGCGGAAAGATGAAAGATGAAAGAATGCGGAAAGATGAAAGATGAAACAATGCGGAAAGATGAAAGATGAAACAATGCGGAAAGATGAAAGATGAAACAATGCGGAAAGATGAAACATGAAAGAATGCGGAAGATGAAAGATGAAACAATGCGGAAAGATGAATGATGAAACAATGCGGAAAGATGAAAGATGAAACAATGCGGAAAGATGAAAGATGAAACAATGCGGAAAGATGAAAGATGAAACAATGCGGAAAGATGAAAGATGAAAGAATGCGGAAGATGAAAGATGAAACAATGCGGAAAGATGAAACAATGCGGAAAGATGAAAGATGAAACAATGCGGAAAGATGAAAGATGAAACAATGCGGAAAGATGAAAGATGAAACAATGCGGAAAGATGAAAGATGAAACAATGCGGAAAGATGAAACAATGCGGAAAGATGAAACAATGCGGAAAGATGAAACAATGCGGAAAGATGAAAGATGAAAGAATGCGGAAAGATGAAAGATGAAACAATGCGGAAAGATGAAAGATGAAACAATGCGGAAAGATGAAAGATGAAACAATGCGGAAAGATGAAAGATGAAACAATGCGGAAAGATGAAAGATGAAACAATGCGGAAAGATGAAAGATGAAAGAATGCGGAAAGATGAAAGATGAAACAATGCGGAAAGATGAAAGATGAAACAATGCGGAAAGATGAAAGATGAAACAATGCGGAAAGATGAAAGATGAAACAATGCGGAAAGATGAAAGATGAAACAATGCGGAAAGATGAAAGATGAAACAATGCGGAAAGATGAAAGATGAAACAATGCGGAAAGATGAAAGATGAAACAATGCGGAAAGATGAAAGATGAAACAATTCGGAAAGATGAAAGATGAAACAATGCGGAAAGATGAAAGATGAAACAATGCGGAAAGATGAAAGATGAAACAATGCGGAAAGATGAAAGATGAAAAAATGCGGAAAGATGAAAGATGAAAAAATGCGGAAAGATGAAAGATGAAAGAATGCGGAAAAATGAAAGATGAAACAACGCGGAAAGATGAAAGATGAAAGAATGCGGAAGATGAAAGATGAAACAATGCGGAAACATGAAACAATGTGGAAAGATGAAAGATGAAACAATGCGGAAAGATGAAAGATAAAACAATGCGGAAAGATGAAAGATGAAACAATGCGGAAAGATGAAAGATGAAACAATGCGGAAAGATGAAAGATGAAACAATGCGGAAAGATGAAAGATGAAACAATGCGGAAAGATGAAAGATGAAACAATGCGGAAAGATGAAAGATGAAACAATGCGGAAAGATGAAAGATGAAACAATGCGGAAAGATGAAAGATGAAACAATTCGGAAAGATGAAAGATGAAACAATGCGGAAAGATGAAAGATGAAACAATGCGGAAAGATGAAAGATGAAACAATGCGGAAAGATGAAAGATGAAACAATGCGGAAAGATGAAAGATGAAACAATGCGGAAAGATGAAAGATGAAACAATGCGGAAAGATGAAAGATGAAACAATGCGGAAAGATGAAAGATGAAACAATGCGGAAAGATGAAAGATGAAACAATGCGGAAAGATGAAAGATGAAACAATGCGGAAAGATGAAAGATGAAACAATGCGGAAAGATGAAAGATGAAACAATGCGGAAAGATGAAAGATGAAACAATGCGGAAAGATGAAAGATGAAACAATGCGGAAAGATGAAAGATGAAACAATGCGGAAAGATGAAAGATGAAAGAATGCGGAAAGATGAAAGATGAAACAATGCGGAAAGATGAAAGATGAAACAATGCGGAAAGATGAAAGATGAAACAATGCGGAAAGATGAAAGATGAAACAATGCGGAAAGATGAAAGATGAAACAATGCGGAAAGATGAAAGATGAAACAATGCGGAAAGATGAAACAATGCGGAAAGATGAAACAATGCGGAAAGATGAAACAATGCGGAAAGATGAAACAATGCGGAAAGATGAAACAATGCGGAAAGATGAAACAATGCGGAAAGATGAAACAATGCGGAAAGATGAAACAATGCGGAAAGATGAAACAATGCGGAAAGATGAAACAATGCGGAAAGATGAAACAATGCGGAAAGATGAAACAATGCGGAAAGATGAAACAATGCGGAAAGATGAAACAATGCGGAAAGATGAAACAATGCGGAAAGATGAAAGATGAAACAATGCGGAAAGATGAAAGATGAAAAAATGCGGAAAGATGAAAGATGAAACAATGCGGAAAGATGAAAGATGAAACAATGCGGAAAGATGAAAGATGAAACAATGCGGAAAGATGAAAGATGAAACAATGCGGAAAGATGAAAGATGAAACAATGCGGAAAGATGAAAGATGAAACAATGCGGAAAGATGAAAGATGAAAGAATGCGGAAAGATGAAAGATGAAACAATGCGGAAAGATGAAAGATGAAACAATGCGGAAAGATGAAAGATGAAACAATGCGGAAAGATGAAAGATGAAACAATGCGGAAAGATGAAAGATGAAACAATGCGGAAAGATGAAAGATGAAACAATGCGGAAAGATGAAAGATGAAACAATGCGGAAAGATGAAAGATGAAACAATGCGGAAAGATGAAAGATGAAACAATTCGGAAAGATGAAAGATGAAACAATGCGGAAAGATGAAAGATGAAACAATGCGGAAAGATGAAAGATGAAACAATGCGGAAAGATGAAAGATGAAAAAATGCGGAAAGATGAAAGATGAAAAAATGCGGAAAGATGAAAGATGAAAGAATGCGGAAAAATGAAAGATGAAACAACGCGGAAAGATGAAAGATGAAAGAATGCGGAAGATGAAAGATGAAACAATGCGGAAACATGAAACAATGTGGAAAGATGAAAGATGAAACAATGCGGAAAGATGAAAGATAAAACAATGCGGAAAGATGAAAGATGAAACAATGCGGAAAGATGAAAGATGAAACAATGCGGAAAGATGAAAGATGAAACAATGCGGAAAGATGAAAGATGAAACAATGCGGAAAGATGAAAGATGAAACAATGCGGAAAGATGAAAGATGAAACAATGCGGAAAGATGAAAGATGAAACAATGCGGAAAGATGAAAGATGAAACAATTCGGAAAGATGAAAGATGAAACAATGCGGAAAGATGAAAGATGAAACAATGCGGAAAGATGAAAGATGAAACAATGCGGAAAGATGAAAGATGAAAAAATGCGGAAAGATGAAAGATGAAACAATGCGGAAAGATGAAAGATGAAAGAATGCGGAAAGATGAAAGATGAAACAATGCGGAAAGATGAAAGATGAAACAATGCGGAAAGATGAAAGATGAAACAATGCGGAAAGATGAAAGATGAAACAATGCGGAAAGATGAAAGATGAAACAATGCGGAAAGATGAAAGATGAAACAATGCGGAAAGATGAAACAATGCGGAAAGATGAAACAATGCGGAAAGATGAAACAATGCGGAAAGATGAAACAATGCGGAAAGATGAAACAATGCGGAAAGATGAAACAATGCGGAAAGATGAAACAATGCGGAAAGATGAAACAATGCGGAAAGATGAAACAATGCGGAAAGATGAAAGATGAAACAATGCGGAAAGATGAAAGATGAAAAAATGCGGAAAGATGAAAGATGAAACAATGCGGAAAGATGAAAGATGAAACAATGCGGAAAGATGAAAGATGAAACAATGCGGAAGGATGAAAGATGAAACAATGCGGAAAGATGAAAGATGAAACAATGCGGAAAGATGAAACAATGCGGAAAGATGAAACAATGCGGAAAGATGAAACAATGCGGAAAGATGAAACAATGCGCAAAGATGAAACAATGCGGAAAGATGAAACAATGCGGAAAGATGAAACAATGCGGAAAGATGAAACAATGCGGAAAGATGAAACAATGCGGAAAGATGAAACAATGCGGAAAGATGAAACAATGCGGAAAGATGAAACAATGCGGAAAGATGAAACAATGCGGAAAGATGAAACAATGCGGAAAGATGAAACAATGCGGAAAGATGAAACAATGCGGAAAGATGAAACAATGCGGAAAGATGAAACAATGCGGAAAGATGAAACAATGCGGAAAGATGAAACAATGCGGAAAGATGAAAGATGAAAGAATGCGGAAAGATGAAAGATGAAACAATGCGGAAAGATGAAAGATGAAACAATGCGGAAAGATGAAACAATGCGGAAAGATGAAAGATGAAAAAATGCGGAAAGATGAAAAATGAAACAATGCGGAAAGATGAAAGATGAAAGAATGCGGAAGATGAAAGATGAAACAATGCGGAAAGATGAAAGATGAAACATTGCGGAAAGATGAAAGATGAAACAATGCGGAAAGGTGAAAGCTGAAAGAATGCGGAAAGATGAAAGATGAAACAATGCGGAAAGATGAAAGATGAAACAATGCGGAAAGATGAAAGATGAAACAATGCGGAAAGATGAAAGATGAAAGAATGCGGAAAGATGAAAGATGAAACAATGCGGAAAGATGAAAGATTAAACAATGCGGAAAGATGAAAGATGAAACAATGCGGAAAGATGAAAGATAAAAAAATGCGGAAAGATGAAAGATGAAACAATGCGGAAAGATGAAAGATGAAAGAATGCGGAAGATGAAAGATGAAACAATTCGGAAAGATGAAACAATGCGGAAAGATGAAAGATGAAACAATGCGGAAAGATGAAAGATGAAAAAATGCGGAAAGATGAAAGATGAAACAATGCGGAAAGATGAAAGATGAGAGAATGCGGAAGATGAAAGATGAAACAATGCGGAAAGATGAAAGATGAAACAATGCGGAAAGATGAAAGATGAAACAATGCGGAAAGATGAAAGATGAAACAATGCGGAAAGATGAAAGATGAAACAATGCGGAAAGATGAAAGATGAAACAATGCGGAAAGATGAAAGATGAAACAATGCGGAAAGATGAAAGATGAAACAATGCGGAAAGATGAAACAATGCGGAAAGTTGAAAGATGAAACAATGCGGAAAGATGAAAGATGAAAAAATGCGGAAAGATGAAAGATGAAACAATGCGGAAAGATGAAAGATGAAAGAATGCGGAAGATGAAAGATGAAACAATGCGGAAACATGAAACAATGCGGAAAGATGAAACAATGCGGAAACATGAAACAATGCGGAAAGATGAAACAATGCGGAAAGATGAAACAATGCGGAAAGATGAAAGATGAAACAATGCGGAAAGATGAAAGATGAAAAAATGCGGAAAGATGAAAGATGAAACAATGCGGAAAGATGAAAGATGAAACAATGCGGAAAGATGAAAGATGAAACAATGCGGAAAGATGAAAGATGAAACAATGGGGAAAGATGAAAGATGAAACAATGCGGAAAGATGAAACAATGCGGAAAGATGAAACAATGCGGAAAGATGAAACAATGCGGAAAGATGAAACAATGCGGAAAGATGAAAGAATGCGGAAAGATGAAAGATGAAACAATGCGGAAAGATGAAAGATGAAAGAATGCGGAAAGATGAAAGATGAAACAATGCGGAAAGATGAAAGATGAAACAATGCGGAAAGATGAAAGATGAAAGAATGCGGAAAGATGAAAGATGAAACAATGCGGAAAGATGAAAGATGAAACAATGCGGAAAGATGAAACAATGCGGAAAGATGAAACAATGCGGAAAGATGAAACAATGCAGAAAGATGAAACAATGCGGAAAGATGAAACAATGCGGAAAGATGAAACAATGCGGAAAGATGAAACAATGCGGAAAGATGAAACAATGCGGAAAGATGAAACAATGCGGAAAGATGAAACAATGCGGAAAGATGAAACAATGCGGAAAGATGAAACAATGCGGAAAGATGAAACAATGCGGAAAGATGAAACAATGCGGAAAGATGAAACAATGCGGAAAGATGAAACAATGCGGAAAGATGAAACAATGCGGAAAGATGAAACAATGCGGAAAGATGAAACAATGCGGAAAGATGAAACAATGCGGAAAGATGAAACAATGCGGAAAGATGAAACAATGCGGAAAGATGAAACAATGCGGAAAGATGAAACAATGCGGAAAGATGAAACAATGCGGAAAGATGAAACAATGCGGAGAGATGAAAGATGAAACAATGCGGAAAGATGAAAGATGAAACAATGCGGAAAGATGAAAGATGAAAAAATGCGGAAAAATGAAAGATGAAACAATGCGGAAAGATGAAAGATGAAAGAATGCGGAAGATGAAAGATGAAACAATGCGGAAAGATGAAACAATGCGGAAAGATGAAAGATGAAACAATGCGGAAAGATGAAAGATGAAAGAATGCGGAAAGATGAAAGATGAAACAATGCGGAAAGATGAAAGATGAAACAATGCGGAAAGATGAAACAATGCGGAAAGATGAAACAATGCGGAAAGATGAAACAATGCGGAAAGATGAAAGATGAAACAATACAGAAAGATGAAAGATGAAAAAATGCGGAAAGATGAAAGATGAAACAATGCGGAAAGATGAAAGATGAAAAAAAGCGGAAAGATGAAAGATGAAACAATGCGGAAAGATGAAAAATGAAAGAATGCGGAAGATGAAAGATGAAACAATGCGGAAAGATGAAACAATGCGGAAAGATGAAACAATGCGGAAAGATGAAAGATGAAACAATGCGGAAAGATGAAAGATGAAACAATTCGGAAAGATGAAAGATGAAACAATGCGGAAAGATGAAAGATGAAACAATGCGGAAAGATGAAAGATGAAACAATGCGGAAAGATGAAACAATGCGGAAAGATGAAACAATGCGGAAAGATGAAACAATGCGGAAATATGAAAGATGAAAGAATGCGGAAAGATGAAAGATGAAACAATGCGGAAAGATGAAAGATGAAAGAATGCGGAAAGATGAAAGATGAAACAATGCGGAAAGATGAAAGATGAAACAATGCGGAAAGATGAAAGATGAAACAATGCGGAAAGATGAAAGATGAAAAAATGCGGAAAGATGAAAGATGAAACAATGCGGAAAGTTGAAAGATGAAACAATGCGGAAAGATGAAAGATGAAACAATGCGGAAAGATGAAAGATGAAAGAATGCGGAAAGATGAAAGATGAAACAATGCGGAAAGATGAAACAATGCGGAAAGATGAAAGATGAAACAATGCGGAAAGATGAAAGATGAAACAATGCGGAAAGATGAAAGATGAAACAATGCGGAAAGATGAAAGATGAAACAATGCGGAAAGATGAAAGATGAAACAATGCGGAAAGATGAAAGATGAAACAATGCGGAAAGATGAAAGATGAAACAATGCGGAAAGATGAAAGATGAAACAATGCGGAAAGATGAAACAATGCGGAAAGATGAAAGATGAAACAATACAGAAAGATGAAAGATGAAAAAATGCGGAAAGATGAAAGATGAAACAATGCGGAAAGATGAAAGATGAAAAAATGCGGAAAGATGAAAGATGAAACAATGCGGAAAGATGAAAAATGAAAGAATGCGGAAGATGAAAGATGAAACAATGCGGAAAGATGAAACAATGCGGAAAGATGAAAGATGAAACAATGCGGAAAGATGAAAGATGAAACAATTCGGAAAGATGAAAGATGAAACAATGCGGAAAGATGAAAGATGAAACAATGCGGAAAGATGAAAGATGAAACAATGCGGAAAGATGAAACAATGCGGAAAGATGAAACAATGCGGAAATATGAAAGATGAAAGAATGCGGAAAGATGAAAGATGAAACAATGCGGAAAGATAAAAGATGAAAGAATGCGGAAAGATGAAAGATGAAACAATGCGGAAAGATGAAAGATGAAAGAATGCGGAAAGATGAAAGATGAAACAATGCGGAAAGATGAAACAATGCGGAAAGATGAAAGATGAAAGAATGCGGAAAGATGGAAGATGAAACAATGCGGAAAGATGAAAGATGAAAGAATGCGGAAAGATGAAAGATGAAACAAAGCGGAAAGATGAAAGATGAAAGAATGCGGAAAGATGAAACAATGCGGAAAGATGAAACAATGCGGAAAGATGAAAGATGAAACAATGCGGAAAGATGAAAGATGAAAAAATGCGGAAAGATGAAAGATGAAACAATGCGGAAAGATGAAAGATGAAACAATGCGGAAAGATGAAAGATGAAACAATGCGGAAAGATGAAAGATGAAACAATGCGGAAAGATGAAAGATGAAACAATGCGGAAAGATGAAAGATGAAACAATGCGGAAAGATGAAAGATGAAACAATGCGGAAAGATGAAAGATGAAACAATGCGGAAAGATGAAAGATGAAACAATGCGGAAAGATGAAACAATGCGGAAAGATGAAACAATGCGGAAAGATGAAACAATGCGGAAAGATGAAAGATGAAAGAATGCGGAAGATGAAAGATGAAACAATGCGGAAAGATGAAACAATGCGGAAAGATGAAAGATGTAACAATGCGGAAAGATGAAAGATGAAACAATGCGGAAAGATGAAAGATGAAACAATGCGGAAAGATGAAAGATGAAACAATGCGGAAAGATGAAAGATGAAACAATGCGGAAAGATGAAAGATGAAACAATGCGGAAAGATCAAAGATGAAACAATGCGGAAAGATGAAAGATGAAACAATGCGGTAAGATGAAAGATGAAACAATGCGGAAAGATGAAAGATGAAACAATGCGGAAAGATGAAAGATGAAACAATGCGGAAAGATGAAAGATGAAACAATGCGGAAAGATGAAAGATGAAACAATGCGGAAAGATGAAACAATGCGGAAAGATGAAACAATGCGGAAAGATGAAAGATGAAAGAATGCGGAAAGATGAAATATGAAACAATGCGGAAAGATGAAAGATGAAAGAATGCGGAAAGATGAAAGATGAAACAATGCGGAAAGATGAAAGATGAAACAATGCGGAAAGATGAAAGATGAAACAATGCGGAAAGATGAAACATGAAAGAATGCGGAAGATGAAAGATGAAACAATGCGGAAAGATGAATGATGAAACAATGCGGAAAGATGAAAGATGAAACAATGCGGAAAGATGAAAGATGAAACAATGCGGAAAGATGAAAGATGAAACAATGCGGAAAGATGAAAGATGAAAGAATGCGGAAGATGAAAGATGAAACAATGCGGAAAGATGAAACAATGCGGAAAGATGAAAGATGAAACAATGCGGAAAGATGAAAGATGAAACAATGCGGAAAGATGAAAGATGAAACAATGCGGAAAGATGAAAGATGAAACAATGCGGAAAGATGAAACAATGCGGAAAGATGAAACAATGCGGAAAGATGAAAGATGAAAGAATGCGGAAAGATGAAAGATGAAACAATGCGGAAAGATGAAAGATGAAACAATGCGGAAAGATGAAAGATGAAACAATGCGGAAAGATGAAAGATGAAACAATGCGGAAAGATGAAAGATGAAACAATGCGGAAAGATGAAAGATGAAAGAATGCGGAAAGATGAAAGATGAAACAATGCGGAAAGATGAAAGATGAAACAATGCGGAAAGATGAAAGATGAAACAATGCGGAAAGATGAAAGATGAAACAATGCGGAAAGATGAAAGATGAAACAATGCGGAAAGATGAAAGATGAAACAATGCGGAAAGATGAAAGATGAAACAATGCGGAAAGATGAAAGATGAAACAATGCGGAAAGATGAAAGATGAAACAATTCGGAAAGATGAAAGATGAAACAATGCGGAAAGATGAAAGATGAAACAATGCGGAAAGATGAAAGATGAAACAATGCGGAAAGATGAAAGATGAAAAAATGCGGAAAGATGAAAGATGAAAAAATGCGGAAAGATGAAAGATGAAAGAATGCGGAAAAATGAAAGATGAAACAACGCGGAAAGATGAAAGATGAAAGAATGCGGAAGATGAAAGATGAAACAATGCGGAAACATGAAACAATGTGGAAAGATGAAAGATGAAACAATGCGGAAAGATGAAAGATAAAACAATGCGGAAAGATGAAAGATGAAACAATGCGGAAAGATGAAAGATGAAACAATGCGGAAAGATGAAAGATGAAACAATGCGGAAAGATGAAAGATGAAACAATGCGGAAAGATGAAAGATGAAACAATGCGGAAAGATGAAAGATGAAACAATGCGGAAAGATGAAAGATGAAACAATGCGGAAAGATGAAAGATGAAACAATTCGGAAAGATGAAAGATGAAACAATGCGGAAAGATGAAAGATGAAACAATGCGGAAAGATGAAAGATGAAACAATGCGGAAAGATGAAAGATGAAACAATGCGGAAAGATGAAAGATGAAACAATGCGGAAAGATGAAAGATGAAACAATGCGGAAAGATGAAAGATGAAACAATGCGGAAAGATGAAAGATGAAACAATGCGGAAAGATGAAAGATGAAACAATGCGGAAAGATGAAAGATGAAACAATGCGGAAAGATGAAAGATGAAACAATGCGGAAAGATGAAAGATGAAACAATGCGGAAAGATGAAAGATGAAACAATGCGGAAAGATGAAAGATGAAACAATGCGGAAAGATGAAAGATGAAACAATGCGGAAAGATGAAAGATGAAAGAATGCGGAAAGATGAAAGATGAAACAATGCGGAAAGATGAAAGATGAAACAATGCGGAAAGATGAAAGATGAAACAATGCGGAAAGATGAAAGATGAAACAATGCGGAAAGATGAAAGATGAAACAATGCGGAAAGATGAAAGATGAAACAATGCGGAAAGATGAAACAATGCGGAAAGATGAAACAATGCGGAAAGATGAAACAATGCGGAAAGATGAAACAATGCGGAAAGATGAAACAATGCGGAAAGATGAAACAATGCGGAAAGATGAAACAATGCGGAAAGATGAAACAATGCGGAAAGATGAAACAATGCGGAAAGATGAAACAATGCGGAAAGATGAAACAATGCGGAAAGATGAAACAATGCGGAAAGATGAAAGATGAAACAATGCGGAAAGATGAAAGATGAAAAAATGCGGAAAGATGAAAGATGAAACAATGCGGAAAGATGAAAGATGAAACAATGCGGAAAGATGAAAGATGAAACAATGCGGAAAGATGAAAGATGAAACAATGCGGAAAGATGAAAGATGAAACAATGCGGAAAGATGAAAGATGAAACAATGCGGAAAGATGAAAGATGAAAGAATGCGGAAAGATGAAAGATGAAACAATGCGGAAAGATGAAAGATGAAACAATGCGGAAAGATGAAAGATGAAACAATGCGGAAAGATGAAAGATGAAACAATGCGGAAAGATGAAAGATGAAACAATGCGGAAAGATGAAAGATGAAACAATGCGGAAAGATGAAAGATGAAACAATGCGGAAAGATGAAAGATGAAACAATGCGGAAAGATGAAAGATGAAACAATTCGGAAAGATGAAAGATGAAACAATGCGGAAAGATGAAAGATGAAACAATGCGGAAAGATGAAAGATGAAACAATGCGGAAAGATGAAAGATGAAAAAATGCGGAAAGATGAAAGATGAAAAAATGCGGAAAGATGAAAGATGAAAGAATGCGGAAAAATGAAAGATGAAACAACGCGGAAAGATGAAAGATGAAAGAATGCGGAAGATGAAAGATGAAACAATGCGGAAACATGAAACAATGTGGAAAGATGAAAGATGAAACAATGCGGAAAGATGAAAGATAAAACAATGCGGAAAGATGAAAGATGAAACAATGCGGAAAGATGAAAGATGAAACAATGCGGAAAGATGAAAGATGAAACAATGCGGAAAGATGAAAGATGAAACAATGCGGAAAGATGAAAGATGAAACAATGCGGAAAGATGAAAGATGAAACAATGCGGAAAGATGAAAGATGAAACAATGCGGAAAGATGAAAGATGAAACAATTCGGAAAGATGAAAGATGAAACAATGCGGAAAGATGAAAGATGAAACAATGCGGAAAGATGAAAGATGAAACAATGCGGAAAGATGAAAGATGAAAAAATGCGGAAAGATGAAAGATGAAACAATGCGGAAAGATGAAAGATGAAAGAATGCGGAAAGATGAAAGATGAAACAATGCGGAAAGATGAAAGATGAAACAATGCGGAAAGATGAAAGATGAAACAATGCGGAAAGATGAAAGATGAAACAATGCGGAAAGATGAAAGATGAAACAATGCGGAAAGATGAAACAATGCGGAAAGATGAAACAATGCGGAAAGATGAAACAATGCGGAAAGATGAAACAATGCGGAAAGATGAAACAATGCGGAAAGATGAAACAATGCGGAAAGATGAAACAATGCGGAAAGATGAAACAATGCGGAAAGATGAAACAATGCGGAAAGATGAAACAATGCGGAAAGATGAAACAATGCGGAAAGATGAAAGATGAAACAATGCGGAAAGATGAAAGATGAAAAAATGCGGAAAGATGAAAGATGAAACAATGCGGAAAGATGAAAGATGAAACAATGCGGAAAGATGAAAGATGAAACAATGCGGAAGGATGAAAGATGAAACAATGCGGAAAGATGAAAGATGAAACAATGCGGAAAGATGAAACAATGCGGAAAGATGAAACAATGCGGAAAGATGAAACAATGCGGAAAGATGAAACAATGCGCAAAGATGAAACAATGCGGAAAGATGAAACAATGCGGAAAGATGAAACAATGCGGAAAGATGAAACAATGCGGAAAGATGAAACAATGCGGAAAGATGAAACAATGCGGAAAGATGAAACAATGCGGAAAGATGAAACAATGCGGAAAGATGAAACAATGCGGAAAGATGAAACAATGCGGAAAGATGAAACAATGCGGAAAGATGAAACAATGCGGAAAGATGAAACAATGCGGAAAGATGAAACAATGCGGAAAGATGAAACAATGCGGAAAGATGAAACAATGCGGAAAGATGAAAGATGAAAGAATGCGGAAAGATGAAAGATGAAACAATGCGGAAAGATGAAAGATGAAACAATGCGGAAAGATGAAACAATGCGGAAAGATGAAAGATGAAAAAATGCGGAAAGATGAAAAATGAAACAATGCGGAAAGATGAAAGATGAAAGAATGCGGAAGATGAAAGATGAAACAATGCGGAAAGATGAAAGATGAAACATTGCGGAAAGATGAAAGATGAAACAATGCGGAAAGGTGAAAGCTGAAAGAATGCGGAAAGATGAAAGATGAAACAATGCGGAAAGATGAAAGATGAAACAATGCGGAAAGATGAAAGATGAAACAATGCGGAAAGATGAAAGATGAAAGAATGCGGAAAGATGAAAGATGAAACAATGCGGAAAGATGAAAGATTAAACAATGCGGAAAGATGAAAGATGAAACAATGCGGAAAGATGAAAGATAAAAAAATGCGGAAAGATGAAAGATGAAACAATGCGGAAAGATGAAAGATGAAAGAATGCGGAAGATGAAAGATGAAACAATTCGGAAAGATGAAACAATGCGGAAAGATGAAAGATGAAACAATGCGGAAAGATGAAAGATGAAAAAATGCGGAAAGATGAAAGATGAAACAATGCGGAAAGATGAAAGATGAGAGAATGCGGAAGATGAAAGATGAAACAATGCGGAAAGATGAAAGATGAAACAATGCGGAAAGATGAAAGATGAAACAATGCGGAAAGATGAAAGATGAAACAATGCGGAAAGATGAAAGATGAAACAATGCGGAAAGATGAAAGATGAAACAATGCGGAAAGATGAAAGATGAAACAATGCGGAAAGATGAAAGATGAAACAATGCGGAAAGATGAAACAATGCGGAAAGATGAAAGATGAAACAATGCGGAAAGATGAAAGATGAAAAAATGCGGAAAGATGAAAGATGAAACAATGCGGAAAGATGAAAGATGAAAGAATGCGGAAGATGAAAGATGAAACAATGCGGAAACATGAAACAATGCGGAAAGATGAAACAATGCGGAAAGATGAAACAATGCGGAAAGATGAAAGATGAAACAATGCGGAAAGATGAAAGATGAAAAAATGCGGAAAGATGAAAGATGAAACAATGCGGAAAGATGAAAGATGAAACAATGCGGAAAGATGAAAGATGAAACAATGCGGAAAGATGAAAGATGAAACAATGGGGAAAGATGAAAGATGAAACAATGCGGAAAGATGAAACAATGCGGAAAGATGAAACAATGCGGAAAGATGAAACAATGCGGAAAGATGAAACAATGCGGAAAGATGAAAGAATGCGGAAAGATGAAAGATGAAACAATGCGGAAAGATGAAAGATGAAAGAATGCGGAAAGATGAAAGATGAAACAATGCGGAAAGATGAAAGATGAAACAATGCGGAAAGATGAAAGATGAAAGAATGCGGAAAGATGAAAGATGAAACAATGCGGAAAGATGAAAGATGAAACAATGCGGAAAGATGAAACAATGCGGAAAGATGAAACAATGCGGAAAGATGAAACAATGCGGAAAGATGAAACAATGCGGAAAGATGAAACAATGCGGAAAGATGAAACAATGCGGAAAGATGAAACAATGCGGAAAGATGAAACAATGCGGAAAGATGAAACAATGCGGAAAGATGAAACAATGCGGAAAGATGAAACAATGCGGAAAGATGAAACAATGCGGAAAGATGAAACAATGCGGAAAGATGAAACAATGCGGAAAGATGAAACAATGCGGAAAGATGAAACAATGCGGAAAGATGAAACAATGCGGAAAGATGAAACAATGCGGAAAGATGAAACAATGCGGAAAGATGAAACAATGCGGAAAGATGAAACAATGCGGAAAGATGAAACAATGCGGAAAGATGAAACAATGCGGAAAGATGAAACAATGCGGAAAGATGAAACAATGCGGAAAGATGAAACAATGCGGAAAGATGAAACAATGCGGAGAGATGAAAGATGAAACAATGCGGAAAGATGAAAGATGAAACAATGCGGAAAGATGAAAGATGAAAAAATGCGGAAAAATGAAAGATGAAACAATGCGGAAAGATGAAAGATGAAAGAATGCGGAAGATGAAAGATGAAACAATGCGGAAAGATGAAACAATGCGGAAAGATGAAAGATGAAACAATGCGGAAAGATGAAAGATGAAAGAATGCGGAAAGATGAAAGATGAAACAATGCGGAAAGATGAAAGATGAAACAATGCGGAAAGATGAAACAATGCGGAAAGATGAAACAATGCGGAAAGATGAAACAATGCGGAAAGATGAAAGATGAAACAATACAGAAAGATGAAAGATGAAAAAATGCGGAAAGATGAAAGATGAAACAATGCGGAAAGATGAAAGATGAAAAAAAGCGGAAAGATGAAAGATGAAACAATGCGGAAAGATGAAAAATGAAAGAATGCGGAAGATGAAAGATGAAACAATGCGGAAAGATGAAACAATGCGGAAAGATGAAACAATGCGGAAAGATGAAAGATGAAACAATGCGGAAAGATGAAAGATGAAACAATTCGGAAAGATGAAAGATGAAACAATGCGGAAAGATGAAAGATGAAACAATGCGGAAAGATGAAAGATGAAACAATGCGGAAAGATGAAACAATGCGGAAAGATGAAACAATGCGGAAAGATGAAACAATGCGGAAATATGAAAGATGAAAGAATGCGGAAAGATGAAAGATGAAACAATGCGGAAAGATGAAAGATGAAAGAATGCGGAAAGATGAAAGATGAAACAATGCGGAAAGATGAAAGATGAAACAATGCGGAAAGATGAAAGATGAAACAATGCGGAAAGATGAAAGATGAAAAAATGCGGAAAGATGAAAGATGAAACAATGCGGAAAGATGAAAGATGAAACAATGCGGAAAGATGAAAGATGAAACAATGCGGAAAGATGAAAGATGAAAGAATGCGGAAAGATGAAAGATGAAACAATGCGGAAAGATGAAACAATGCGGAAAGATGAAAGATGAAACAATGCGGAAAGATGAAAGATGAAACAATGCGGAAAGATGAAAGATGAAACAATGCGGAAAGATGAAAGATGAAACAATGCGGAAAGATGAAAGATGAAACAATGCGGAAAGATGAAAGATGAAACAATGCGGAAAGATGAAAGATGAAACAATGCGGAAAGATGAAACAATGCGGAAAGATGAAAGATGAAACAATACAGAAAGATGAAAGATGAAAAAATGCGGAAAGATGAAAGATGAAACAATGCGGAAAGATGAAAGATGAAAAAATGCGGAAAGATGAAAGATGAAACAATGCGGAAAGATGAAAAATGAAAGAATGCGGAAGATGAAAGATGAAACAATGCGGAAAGATGAAACAATGCGGAAAGATGAAAGATGAAACAATGCGGAAAGATGAAAGATGAAACAATTCGGAAAGATGAAAGATGAAACAATGCGGAAAGATGAAAGATGAAACAATGCGGAAAGATGAAAGATGAAACAATGCGGAAAGATGAAACAATGCGGAAAGATGAAACAATGCGGAAATATGAAAGATGAAAGAATGCGGAAAGATGAAAGATGAAACAATGCGGAAAGATAAAAGATGAAAGAATGCGGAAAGATGAAAGATGAAACAATGCGGAAAGATGAAAGATGAAAGAATGCGGAAAGATGAAAGATGAAACAATGCGGAAAGATGAAACAATGCGGAAAGATGAAAGATGAAAGAATGCGGAAAGATGGAAGATGAAACAATGCGGAAAGATGAAAGATGAAAGAATGCGGAAAGATGAAAGATGAAACAAAGCGGAAAGATGAAAGATGAAAGAATGCGGAAAGATGAAACAATGCGGAAAGATGAAACAATGCGGAAAGATGAAAGATGAAACAATGCGGAAAGATGAAAGATGAAAAAATGCGGAAAGATGAAAGATGAAACAATGCGGAAAGATGAAAGATGAAACAATGCGGAAAGATGAAAGATGAAACAATGCGGAAAGATGAAAGATGAAACAATGCGGAAAGATGAAAGATGAAACAATGCGGAAAGATGAAAGATGAAACAATGCGGAAAGATGAAAGATGAAACAATGCGGAAAGATGAAAGATGAAACAATGCGGAAAGATGAAAGATGAAACAATGCGGAAAGATGAAAGATGAAACAATGCGGAAAGATGAAAGATGAAACAATGCGGAAAGATGAAAGATGAAACAATGCGGAAAGATGAAAGATGAAACAATGCGGAAAGATGAAAGATGAAACAATGCGGAAAGATGAAAGATGAAACAATGCGGAAAGATGAAAGATGAAACAATGCGGAAAGATGAAAGATGAAACAATGCGGAAAGATGAAAGATGAAACAATGCGGAAAGATGAAAGATGAAACAATGCGGAAAGATGAAAGATGAAACAATGCGGAAAGATGAAACATGAAAGAATGCGGAAGATGAAAGATGAAACAATGCGGAAAGATGAATGATGAAACAATGCGGAAAGATGAAAGATGAAACAATGCGGAAAGATGAAAGATGAAACAATGCGGAAAGATGAAAGATGAAACAATGCGGAAAGATGAAAGATGAAAGAATGCGGAAGATGAAAGATGAAACAATGCGGAAAGATGAAAGATGAAACAATGCGGAAAGATGAAAGATGAAACAATGCGGAAAGATGAAAGATGAAACAATGCGGAAAGATGAAAGATGAAACAATGCGGAAAGATGAAAGATGAAACAATGCGGAAAGATGAAAGATGAAACAATGCGGAAAGATGAAAGATGAAACAATGCGGAAAGATGAAAGATGAAACAATGCGGAAAGATGAAAGATGAAACAATGCGGAAAGATGAAAGATGAAACAATGCGGAAAGATGAAAGATGAAACAATGCGGAAAGATGAAACAATGCGGAAAGATGAAAGATGAAAGAATGCGGAAAGATGAAAGAATGCGGAAAGATGAAATATGAAACAATGCGGAAAGATGAAAGATGAAAGAATGCGGAAAGATGAAAGATGAAACAATGCGGAAAGATGAAAGATGAAACATTGCGGAAAGATGAAAGATGAAACAATGCGGAAAGATGAAAGATGAAACAATGCGGAAAGATGAAACATGAAAGAATGCGGAAGATGAAAGATGAAACAATGCGGAAAGATGAATGATGAAACAATGCGGAAAGATGAAAGATGAAACAATGCGGAAAGATGAAAGATGAAACAATGCGGAAAGATGAAAGATGAAACAATGCGGAAAGATGAAAGATGAAAGAATGCGGAAGATGAAAGATGAAACAATGCGGAAAGATGAAAGATGAAACAATGCGGAAAGATGAAAGATGAAACAATGCGGAAAGATGAAAGATGAAACAATGCGGAAAGATGAAAGATGAAACAATGCGGAAAGATGAAAGATGAAACAATGCGGAAAGATGAAAGATGAAACAATGCGGAAAGATGAAAGATGAAACAATGCGGAAAGATGAAAGATGAAACAATGCGGAAAGATGAAAGATGAAACAATGCGGAAAGATGAAAGATGAAAAAATGCGGAAAGATGAAAGATGAAACAATGCGGAAAGATGAAAGATGAAAGAATGCGGAAGATGAAAGATGAAACTAATCGGAAAGATGAAACAATGCGGAAAGATGAAAGATGAAAAAATGCGGAAAGATGAAAGATGAAAAAATGCGGAAAGATGAAAGATGAAACAATGCGGAAAGATGAAAGATGAGAGAATGCGGAAGATGAAAGATGAAACAATGCGGAAAGATGAAAGATGAAACAATGCGGAAAGATGAAAGATGAAACAATGCGGAAAGATGAAAGATGAAACAATGCGGAAAGATGAAAGATGAAACAATGCGGAAAGATGAAAGATGAAACAATGCGGAAAGATGAAAGATGAAACAATGCGGAAAGATGAAAGATGAAACAATGCGGAAAGATGAAAGATGAAACAATGCGGAAAGATGAAAGATGAAACAATGCGGAAAGATGAAAGATGAAACAATGCGGAAAGATGAAAGATGAAACAATGCGGAAAGATGAAAGATGAAACAATGCGGAAAGATGAAAGATGAAAGAATGCGGAAAGATGAAAGATGAAACAATGCGGAAAGATGAAAGATGAAACAATGCGGAAAGATGAAAGATGAAACAATGCGGAAAGATGAAAGATGAAACAATGCGGAAAGATGAAAGATGAAACAATGCGGAAAGATGAAAGATGAAACAATGCGGAAAGATGAAACAATGCGGAAAGATGAAACAATGCGGAAAGATGAAACAATGCGGAAAGATGAAACAATGCGGAAAGATGAAACAATGCGGAAAGATGAAACAATGCGGAAAGATGAAACAATGCGGAAAGATGAAACAATGCGGAAAGATGAAACAATGCGGAAAGATGAAACAATGCGGAAAGATGAAAGATGAAACAATGCGGAAAGATGAAAGATGAAAAAATGCGGAAAGATGAAAGATGAAACAATGCGGAAAGATGAAAGATGAAACAATGCGGAAAGATGAAAGATGAAACAATGCGGAAAGATGAAAGATGAAACAATGCGGAAAGATGAAAGATGAAACAATGCGGAAAGATGAAAGATGAAACAATGCGGAAAGATGAAAGATGAAAGAATGCGGAAAGATGAAAGATGAAACAATGCGGAAAGATGAAAGATGAAACAATGCGGAAAGATGAAAGATGAAACAATGCGGAAAGATGAAAGATGAAACAATGCGGAAAGATGAAAGATGAAACAATGCGGAAAGATGAAAGATGAAACAATGCGGAAAGATGAAAGATGAAACAATGCGGAAAGATGAAAGATGAAACAATGCGGAAAGATGAAAGATGAAACAATTCGGAAAGATGAAAGATGAAACAATGCGGAAAGATGAAAGATGAAACAATGCGGAAAGATGAAAGATGAAACAATGCGGAAAGATGAAAGATGAAAAAATGCGGAAAGATGAAAGATGAAAAAATGCGGAAAGATGAAAGATGAAAGAATGCGGAAAAATGAAAGATGAAACAACGCGGAAAGATGAAAGATGAAAGAATGCGGAAGATGAAAGATGAAACAATGCGGAAACATGAAACAATGTGGAAAGATGAAAGATGAAACAATGCGGAAAGATGAAAGATAAAACAATGCGGAAAGATGAAAGATGAAACAATGCGGAAAGATGAAAGATGAAACAATGCGGAAAGATGAAAGATGAAACAATGCGGAAAGATGAAAGATGAAACAATGCGGAAAGATGAAAGATGAAACAATGCGGAAAGATGAAAGATGAAACAATGCGGAAAGATGAAAGATGAAACAATGCGGAAAGATGAAAGATGAAACAATTCGGAAAGATGAAAGATGAAACAATGCGGAAAGATGAAAGATGAAACAATGCGGAAAGATGAAAGATGAAACAATGCGGAAAGATGAAAGATGAAAAAATGCGGAAAGATGAAAGATGAAACAATGCGGAAAGATGAAAGATGAAAGAATGCGGAAAGATGAAAGATGAAACAATGCGGAAAGATGAAAGATGAAACAATGCGGAAAGATGAAAGATGAAACAATGCGGAAAGATGAAAGATGAAACAATGCGGAAAGATGAAAGATGAAACAATGCGGAAAGATGAAACAATGCGGAAAGATGAAACAATGCGGAAAGATGAAACAATGCGGAAAGATGAAACAATGCGGAAAGATGAAACAATGCGGAAAGATGAAACAATGCGGAAAGATGAAACAATGCGGAAAGATGAAACAATGCGGAAAGATGAAACAATGCGGAAAGATGAAACAATGCGGAAAGATGAAAGATGAAAGAATGCGGAAAGATGAAAGATGAAACAATGCGGAAAGATGAAAGATGAAACAATGCGGAAAGATGAAACAATGCGGAAAGATGAAAGATGAAAAAATGCGGAAAGATGAAAAATGAAACAATGCGGAAAGATGAAAGATGAAAGAATGCGGAAGATGAAAGATGAAACAATGCGGAAAGATGAAAGATGAAACATTGCGGAAAGATGAAAGATGAAACAATGCGGAAAGGTGAAAGCTGAAAGAATGCGGAAAGATGAAAGATGAAACAATGCGGAAAGATGAAAGATGAAACAATGCGGAAAGATGAAAGATGAAACAATGCGGAAAGATGAAAGATGAAAGAATGCGGAAAGATGAAAGATGAAACAATGCGGAAAGATGAAAGATTAAACAATGCGGAAAGATGAAAGATGAAACAATGCGGAAAGATGAAAGATAAAAAAATGCGGAAAGATGAAAGATGAAACAATGCGGAAAGATGAAAGATGAAAGAATGCGGAAGATGAAAGATGAAACAATTCGGAAAGATGAAACAATGCGGAAAGATGAAAGATGAAACAATGCGGAAAGATGAAAGATGAAAAAATGCGGAAAGATGAAAGATGAAACAATGCGGAAAGATGAAAGATGAGAGAATGCGGAAGATGAAAGATGAAACAATGCGGAAAGATGAAAGATGAAACAATGCGGAAAGATGAAAGATGAAACAATGCGGAAAGATGAAAGATGAAACAATGCGGAAAGATGAAAGATGAAACAATGCGGAAAGATGAAAGATGAAACAATGCGGAAAGATGAAAGATGAAACAATGCGGAAAGATGAAAGATGAAACAATGCGGAAAGATGAAACAATGCGGAAAGATGAAAGATGAAACAATGCGGAAAGATGAAAGATGAAAAAATGCGGAAAGATGAAAGATGAAACAATGCGGAAAGATGAAAGATGAAAGAATGCGGAAGATGAAAGATGAAACAATGCGGAAACATGAAACAATGCGGAAAGATGAAACAATGCGGAAAGATGAAACAATGCGGAAAGATGAAAGATGAAACAATGCGGAAAGATGAAAGATGAAAAAATGCGGAAAGATGAAAGATGAAACAATGCGGAAAGATGAAAGATGAAACAATGCGGAAAGATGAAAGATGAAACAATGCGGAAAGATGAAAGATGAAACAATGGGGAAAGATGAAAGATGAAACAATGCGGAAAGATGAAACAATGCGGAAAGATGAAACAATGCGGAAAGATGAAACAATGCGGAAAGATGAAACAATGCGGAAAGATGAAAGAATGCGGAAAGATGAAAGATGAAACAATGCGGAAAGATGAAAGATGAAAGAATGCGGAAAGATGAAAGATGAAACAATGCGGAAAGATGAAAGATGAAACAATGCGGAAAGATGAAAGATGAAAGAATGCGGAAAGATGAAAGATGAAACAATGCGGAAAGATGAAAGATGAAACAATGCGGAAAGATGAAACAATGCGGAAAGATGAAACAATGCGGAAAGATGAAACAATGCGGAAAGATGAAACAATGCGGAAAGATGAAACAATGCGGAAAGATGAAACAATGCGGAAAGATGAAACAATGCGGAAAGATGAAACAATGCGGAAAGATGAAACAATGCGGAAAGATGAAACAATGCGGAAAGATGAAACAATGCGGAAAGATGAAACAATGCGGAAAGATGAAACAATGCGGAAAGATGAAACAATGCGGAAAGATGAAACAATGCGGAAAGATGAAACAATGCGGAAAGATGAAACAATGCGGAAAGATGAAACAATGCGGAAAGATGAAACAATGCGGAAAGATGAAACAATGCGGAAAGATGAAACAATGCGGAAAGATGAAACAATGCGGAAAGATGAAACAATGCGGAAAGATGAAACAATGCGGAAAGATGAAACAATGCGGAAAGATGAAACAATGCGGAAAGATGAAACAATGCGGAAAGATGAAACAATGCGGAGAGATGAAAGATGAAACAATGCGGAAAGATGAAAGATGAAACAATGCGGAAAGATGAAAGATGAAAAAATGCGGAAAAATGAAAGATGAAACAATGCGGAAAGATGAAAGATGAAAGAATGCGGAAGATGAAAGATGAAACAATGCGGAAAGATGAAACAATGCGGAAAGTTGAAAGATGAAACAATGCGGAAAGATGAAAGATGAAAGAATGCGGAAAGATGAAAGATGAAACAATGCGGAAAGATGAAAGATGAAACAATGCGGAAAGATGAAACAATGCGGAAAGATGAAACAATGCGGAAAGATGAAACAATGCGGAAAGATGAAAGATGAAACAATACAGAAAGATGAAAGATGAAAAAATGCGGAAAGATGAAAGATGAAACAATGCGGAAAGATGAAAGATGAAAAAAAGCGGAAAGATGAAAGATGAAACAATGCGGAAAGATGAAAAATGAAAGAATGCGGAAGATGAAAGATGAAACAATGCGGAAAGATGAAACAATGCGGAAAGATGAAACAATGCGGAAAGATGAAAGATGAAACAATGCGGAAAGATGAAAGATGAAACAATTCGGAAAGATGAAAGATGAAACAATGCGGAAAGATGAAAGATGAAACAATGCGGAAAGATGAAAGATGAAACAATGCGGAAAGATGAAACAATGCGGAAAGATGAAACAATGCGGAAAGATGAAACAATGCGGAAATATGAAAGATGAAAGAATGCGGAAAGATGAAAGATGAAACAATGCGGAAAGATGAAAGATGAAAGAATGCGGAAAGATGAAAGATGAAACAATGCGGAAAGATGAAAGATGAAACAATGCGGAAAGATGAAAGATGAAACAATGCGGAAAGATGAAAGATGAAAAAATGCGGAAAGATGAAAGATGAAACAATGCGGAAAGATGAAAGATGAAACAATGCGGAAAGATGAAAGATGAAACAATGCGGAAAGATGAAAGATGAAAGAATGCGGAAAGATGAAAGATGAAACAATGCGGAAAGATGAAACAATGCGGAAAGATGAAAGATGAAACAATGCGGAAAGATGAAAGATGAAACAATGCGGAAAGATGAAAGATGAAACAATGCGGAAAGATGAAAGATGAAACAATGCGGAAAGATGAAAGATGAAACAATGCGGAAAGATGAAAGATGAAACAATGCGGAAAGATGAAAGATGAAACAATGCGGAAAGATGAAACAATGCGGAAAGATGAAAGATGAAACAATACAGAAAGATGAAAGATGAAAAAATGCGGAAAGATGAAAGATGAAACAATGCGGAAAGATGAAAGATGAAAAAATGCGGAAAGATGAAAGATGAAACAATGCGGAAAGATGAAAAATGAAAGAATGCGGAAGATGAAAGATGAAACAATGCGGAAAGATGAAACAATGCGGAAAGATGAAAGATGAAACAATGCGGAAAGATGAAAGATGAAACAATTCGGAAAGATGAAAGATGAAACAATGCGGAAAGATGAAAGATGAAACAATGCGGAAAGATGAAAGATGAAACAATGCGGAAAGATGAAACAATGCGGAAAGATGAAACAATGCGGAAATATGAAAGATGAAAGAATGCGGAAAGATGAAAGATGAAACAATGCGGAAAGATAAAAGATGAAAGAATGCGGAAAGATGAAAGATGAAACAATGCGGAAAGATGAAAGATGAAAGAATGCGGAAAGATGAAAGATGAAACAATGCGGAAAGATGAAACAATGCGGAAAGATGAAAGATGAAAGAATGCGGAAAGATGGAAGATGAAACAATGCGGAAAGATGAAAGATGAAAGAATGCGGAAAGATGAAAGATGAAACAAAGCGGAAAGATGAAAGATGAAAGAATGCGGAAAGATGAAACAATGCGGAAAGATGAAACAATGCGGAAAGATGAAAGATGAAACAATGCGGAAAGATGAAAGATGAAAAAATGCGGAAAGATGAAAGATGAAACAATGCGGAAAGATGAAAGATGAAACAATGCGGAAAGATGAAAGATGAAACAATGCGGAAAGATGAAAGATGAAACAATGCGGAAAGATGAAAGATGAAACAATGCGGAAAGATGAAAGATGAAACAATGCGGAAAGATGAAAGATGAAACAATGCGGAAAGATGAAAGATGAAACAATGCGGAAAGATGAAAGATGAAACAATGCGGAAAGATGAAAGATGAAACAATGCGGAAAGATGAAAGATGAAACAATGCGGAAAGATGAAAGATGAAACAATGCGGAAAGATGAAAGATGAAACAATGCGGAAAGATGAAAGATGAAACAATTCGGAAAGATGAAAGATGAAACAATGCGGAAAGATGAAAGATGAAACAATGCGGAAAGATGAAAGATGAAACAATGCGGAAAGATGAAAGATGAAAAAATGCGGAAAGATGAAAGATGAAACAATGCGGAAAGATGAAAGATGAAAGAATGCGGAAAGATGAAAGATGAAACAATGCGGAAAGATGAAAGATGAAACAATGCGGAAAGATGAAAGATGAAACAATGCGGAAAGATGAAAGATGAAACAATGCGGAAAGATGAAAGATGAAACAATGCGGAAAGATGAAAGATGAAACAATGCGGAAAGATGAAAGAATGCGGAAAGATGAAACAATGCGGAAAGATGAAACAATGCGGAAAGATGAAACAATGCGGAAAGATGAAACAATGCGGAAAGATGAAACAATGCGGAAAGATGAAACAATGCGGAAAGATGAAACAATGCGGAAAGATGAAACAATGCGGAAAGATGAAACAATGCGGAAAGATGAAACAATGCGGAAAGATGAAACAATTCGGAAAGATGAAACAATGCGGAAAGATGAAAGATGAAAGAATGCGGAAAGATGAAAGATGAAACAATGCGGAAAGATGAAAGATGAAACAATGCGGAAAGATGAAAGATGAAAAAATGCGGAAAGATGAAAGATGAAAGAATGCGGAAAGATGAAAGATGAAACAATGCGGAAAGATGAAAGATGAAACAATGCGGAAAGATAAAACAATGCGGAAAGATGAAAGATGAAAAAATGCGGAAAGATGAAAAATGAAACAATGCGGAAAGATGAAAGATGAAAGAATGCGGAAGATGAAATATGAAACAATGCGGAAAGATGAAAGATGAAACATTGCGGAAAGATGAAAGATGAAACAATGCGGAAAGATGAAAGCTGAAAGAATGCGGAAAGATGAAAGATGAAACAATGCGGAAAGATGAAAGATGAAACAATGCGGAAAGATGAAAGATGAAACAATGCGGAAAGATGAAAGATGAAAGAATGCGGAAAGATGAAAGATGAAACAATGCGGAAAGATGAAAGATGAAACAATGCGGAAAGATGAAAGATGAAACAATGCGGAAAGATGAAAGATGAAAAAATGCGGAAAGATGAAAGATGAAACAATGCGGAAAGATGAAAGATGAAAGAATGCGGAAGATGAAAGAGGAAACAATTCGGAAAGATGAAACAATGCGGAAAGATGAAAGATGAAACAATGCGGAAAGATGAAAGATGAAAAAATGCGGAAAGATGAAAGATGAAACAATGCGGAAAGATGAAAGATGAGAGAATGCGGAAGGTGAAAGATGAAACAATGGGGAAAGATGAAAGATGAAACAATGCGGAAAGATGAAAGATGAAACAATGCGGAAAGATGAAAGATGAAACAATGCGGAAAGATGAAAGATGAAACAATGCGGAAAGATGAAAGATGAAACAATGCGGAAAGATGAAAGATGAAACAATGCGGAAAGATGAAACAATGCGGAAAGATGAAAGATGAAACAATGCGGAAAGATGAAAGATGAAAAAATGCGGAAAGATGAAAGATGAAACAATGCGGAAAGATGAAAGATGAAAGAATGCGGAAGATGAAAGATGAAACAATGCGGAAACATGAAACAATGCGGAAAGATGAAACAATGCGGAAAGATGAAACAATGCGGAAAGATGAAAGATGAAACAATGCGGAAAGATGAAAGATGAAAAAATGCGGAAAGATGAAAGATGAAACAATGCGGAAAGATGAAAGATGAAACAATGCGGAAAGATGAAAGATGAAACAATGCGGAAAGATGAAAGATGAAACAATGGGGAAAGATGAAAGATGAAACAATGCGGAAAGATGAAACAATGCGGAAAGATGAAACAATGCGGAAAGATGAAACAATGCGGAAAGATGAAACAATGCGGAAAGATGAAACAATGCGGAAAGATGAAACAATGCGGAAATATGAAACAATGCGGAAAGATGAAACAATGCGGAAAGATGAAACAATGCGGAAAGATGAAACAATGCGGAAAGATGAAACAATGCGGAAAGATGAAAGATGAAACAATGCGGAAAGATGAAAGAATGCGGAAAGATGAAAGATGAAACAATGCGGAAAGATGAAAGATGAAAAAATGCGGAAAGATGAAAGATGAAACAATGCGGAAAGATGAAAGATGAAAGAATGCGGAAGATGAAAGATGCAACAATGCGGAAAGATGAAAGATGAAACATTGCGGAAAGATGAAAGATGAAACAATGCGGAAAGATGAAAGATGAAAGAATGCGGAAAGATGAAAGATGAAACAATGAGGAAAGATGAAAGATGAAACAATGCGGAAAGATGAAAGATGAAACAATGCGGAAAGATGAAAGATGAAACAATGCGGAAAGATGAAAGATGAAACAATGCGGAAAGATGAAAGATGAAACAATGCGGAAAGATGAAACAATGCGGAAAGATGAAACAATGCGGAAAGATGAAACAATGCGGAAAGATGAAACAATGCGGAAAGAAGAAACAATGCGGAAAGATGAAACAATGCGGAAAGATGAAACAATGCGGAAAGATGAAACAATGCCGAGAGATGAAACAATGCGGAAAGATGAAACAATGCGGAAAGATGTAACAATGCGGAAAGATGAAACAATGCGGAAAGATGAAACAATGCGGAAAGATGAAACAATGCGGAAAGATGAAAGATGAAAGAATGCGGAAGATGAAAGATGAAACAATGCGGAAAGATGAAACAATGCAGAAAGATGAAACAATGCGGAAAGATGAAACAATGCGGAAAGATGAAACAATGCGGAAAGATGAAAGATGAAAGAATGCGGAAAGATGAAAGATGAAACAATGCGGAAAGATGAAAGATGAAAGAATGCGGAAAGATGAAAGATGAAACAATGCGGAAAGATGAAAGATGAAACAATGCGGAAAGATGAAAGATGAAAGAATGCGGAAAGATGAAAGATGAAACAATGCGGAAAGATGAAAGATGAAACAATGCGGAAAGATGAAACAATGCGGAAAGATGAAACAATGCGGAAAGATGAAACAATGCGGAAAGATGAAACAATGCGGAAAGATGAAACAATGCGGAAAGATGAAACAATGCGGAAAGATGAAACAATGCGGAAAGATGAAACAATGCGGAAAGATGAAACAATGCGGAAAGATGAAACAATGCGGAAAGATGAAACAATGCGGAAAGATGAAACAATGCGGAAAGATGAAACAATGCGGAAAGATGAAACAATGCGGAAAGATGAAACAATGCGGAAAGATGAAACAATGCGGAAAGATGAAACAATGCGGAAAGATGAAACAATGCGGAAAGATGAAACAATGCGGAAAGATGAAACAATGCGGAAAGATGAAACAATGCGGAAAGATGAAACAATGCGGAAAGATGAAACAATGCGGAAAGATGAAACAATGCGGAAAGATGAAACAATGCGGAAAGATGAAACAATGCGGAAAGATGAAACAATGCGGAAAGATGAAACAATGCGGAAAGATGAAACAATGCGGAAAGATGAAACAATGCGGAAAGATGAAACAATGCGGAAAGATGAAACAATGCGGAAAGATGAAACAATGCGGAAAGATGAAACAATGCGGAAAGATGAAACAATGCGGAAAGATGAAACAATGCGGAAAGATGAAACAATGCGGAAAGATGAAACAATGCGGAGAGATGAAA
Organism: Gastracanthus pulcherrimus; assembly: GCA_949152435.1. NCBI lineage: Eukaryota > Metazoa > Arthropoda > Insecta > Hymenoptera > Pteromalidae > Gastracanthus > Gastracanthus pulcherrimus. The sequence goes on along the minus strand of CASCKD010000041.1, from coordinate 232,369 downwards.
GATGAAACAATGCGGAAAGATGAAAGATGAAACAATGCGGAAAGATGAAAGATGAAAAAATGCGGAAAAATGAAAGATGAAACAATGCGGAAAGATGAAAGATGAAAGAATGCGGAAGATGAAAGATGAAACAATGCGGAAAGATGAAACAATGCGGAAAGATGAAAGATGAAACAATGCGGAAAGATGAAAGATGAAAGAATGCGGAAAGATGAAAGATGAAACAATGCGGAAAGATGAAAGATGAAACAATGCGGAAAGATGAAACAATGCGGAAAGATGAAACAATGCGGAAAGATGAAAGATGAAACAATACAGAAAGATGAAAGATGAAAAAATGCGGAAAGATGAAAGATGAAACAATGCGGAAAGATGAAAGATGAAAAAATGCGGAAAGATGAAAGATGAAACAATGCGGAAAGATGAAAAATGAAAGAATGCGGAAGATGAAAGATGAAACAATGCGGAAAGATGAAACAATGCGGAAAGATGAAAGATGAAACAATGCGGAAAGATGAAAGATGAAACAATTCGGAAAGATGAAAGATGAAACAATGCGGAAAGATGAAAGATGAAACAATGCGGAAAGATGAAAGATGAAACAATGCGGAAAGATGAAACAATGCGGAAAGATGAAACAATGCGGAAAGATGAAACAATGCGGAAATATGAAAGATGAAAGAATGCGGAAAGATGAAAGATGAAACAATGCGGAAAGATGAAAGATGAAAGAATGCGGAAAGATGAAAGATGAAACAATGCGGAAAGATGAAAGATGAAACAATGCGGAAAGATGAAAGATGAAACAATGCGGAAAGATGAAAGATGAAAAAATGCGGAAAGATGAAAGATGAAACAATGCGGAAAGATGAAAGATGAAACAATGCGGAAAGATGAAAGATGAAACAATGCGGAAAGATGAAAGATGAAAGAATGCGGAAAGATGAAAGATGAAACAATGCGGAAAGATGAAACAATGCGGAAAGATGAAAGATGAAACAATGCGGAAAGATGAAAGATGAAACAATGCGGAAAGATGAAAGATGAAACAATGCGGAAAGATGAAAGATGAAACAATGCGGAAAGATGAAAGATGAAACAATGCGGAAAGATGAAAGATGAAACAATTCGGAAAGATGAAACAATGCGGAAAGATGAAAGATGAAACAATACAGAAAGATGAAAGATGAAAAAATGCGGAAAGATGAAAGATGAAACAATGCGGAAAGATGAAAGATGAAAAAATGCGGAAAGATGAAAGATGAAACAATGCGGAAAGATGAAAAATGAAAGAATGCGGAAGATGAAAGATGAAACAATGCGGAAAGATGAAACAATGCGGAAAGATGAAACAAAGCGGAAAGATGAAAGATGAAACAATGCGGAAAGATGAAAGATGAAACAATTCGGAAAGATGAAAGATGAAACAATGCGGAAAGATGAAAGATGAAACAATGCGGAAAGATGAAAGATGAAACAATGCGGAAAGATGAAACAATGCGGAAATATGAAAGATGAAAGAATGCGGAAAGATGAAAGATGAAACAATGCGGAAAGATAAAAGATGAAAGAATGCGGAAAGATGAAAGATGAAACAATGCGGAAAGATGAAAGATGAAAGAATGCGGAAAGATGAAAGATGAAACAATGCGGAAAGATGAAACAATGCGGAAAGATGAAAGATGAAAGAATGCGGAAAGATGGAAGATGAAACAATGCGGAAAGATGAAAGATGAAAGAATGCGGAAAGATGAAAGATGAAACAAAGCGGAAAGATGAAAGATGAAAGAATGCGGAAAGATGAAACATTGCGGAAAGATGAAACAATGCGGAAAGATGAAAGATGAAACAATGCGGAAAGATGAAAGATGAAAAAATGCGGAAAGATGAAAGATGAAACAATGCGGAAAGATGAAAGATGAAACAATGCGGAAAGATGAAAGATGAAACAATGCGGAAAGATGAAAGATGAAACAATGCGGAAAGATGAAAGATGAAACAATGCGGAAAGATGAAAGATGAAACAATGCGGAAAGATGAAAGATGAAACAATGCGGAAAGATGAAAGATGAAACAATGCGGAAAGATGAAAGATGAAACAATGCGGAAAGATGAAAGATGAAAGAATGCGGAAAGATGAAAGATGAAACAATGCGGAAAGATGAAAGATGAAACAATGCGGAAAGATGAAACAATGCGGAAAGATGAAACAATGCGGAAAGATGAAAGATGAAACAATGCGGAAAGATGAAAGATGAAAAAATGCGGAAAGATGAAAGATGAAACAATGCGGAAAGATGAAAGATGAAACAATGCGGAAAGATGAAAGATGAAACAATGCGGAAAGATGAAAGATGAAACAATGCGGAAAGATGAAAGATGAAACAATGCGGAAAGATGAAAGATGAAACAATGCGGAAAGATGAAAGATGAAACAATGCGGAAAGATGAAAGATGAAACAATGCGGAAAGATGAAAGATGAAACAATGCGGAAAGATGAAAGATGAAACAATGCGGAAAGATGAAAGATGAAACAATGCGGAAAGATGAAAGATGAAACAATGCTGAAAGTTGAAAGATGAAACAATGCGGAAAGATGAAAGATGAAAGAATGCGGAAGATGAAAGATGAAACAATGCGGAAAGATGAAAGATGAAACAATGCGGAAAGATGAAAGATGAAAAAATGCGGAAAGATGAAAGATGAAACAATGCGGAAAGATGATAGATGAAACAATTCGGAAAGATGAAAGATGAAACAATGCGGAAAGATGAAACAATGCGGAAAGATGAAACAATGCGGAAAGATGAAACAATGCGGAAAGATGAAAGATGAAACAATGCGGAAAGATGAAAGATGAAACAATGCGGAAAGATGAAAGATGAAAAAATGCGGAAAGATGAAAGATGAAACAATGCGGAAAGATGAAAGATGAAAAAATTCGGAAAGATGAAAGATGAAAGAATGCGGAAGATGAAAGATGAAACAATGCGGAAAGATGAAAGATGAAACAATGCGGAAAGATGAAAGATGAAACAATGCGGAAAGATGAAACATTGCGGAAAGATGAAACAATGCGGAAAGATGAAACAATGCGGAAAGATGAAAGATGAAACAATGCGGAAAGATGAAAGATGAAACAATGCGGAAAGATGAAAGATGAAAAAATGCGGAAAGATGAAAGATGAAACAATGCGGAAAGATGAAAGATGAAAAAATTCGGAAAGATGAAAGATGAAAGAATGCGGAAGATGAAAGATGAAACAATGCGGAAAGATGAAAGATGAAACAATGCGGAAAGATGAAAGATGAAACAATGCGGAAAGATGAAAGATGAAAAAATGCGGAAAGATGAAAGATGAAACAATGCGGAAAGATGAAAGATGAAACAATGCGGAAAGATGAAAGATGAAACAATGCGGAAAGATGAAAGATGAAACAATGCGGAAAGATGAAAGATGAAACATTGCGGAAAGATGAAACAATGCGGAAAGACGAAACAATGCGGAAAGATGAAACAATGCGGAAAGATGAAACAATGCGGAAAGATGAAAGATGAAACAATGCGGAAAGATGAAAGATGAAAAAATGCGGAAAGATGAAAGATGAAACAATGCGGAAAGATGAAAGATGAAACAATGCGGAAAGATGAAATATGAAAGAATGCGGAAGATGAGAGATGAAACAATGCGGAAAGATGAAAGATGAAACATTGCGGAAAGATGAAAGATGAAACAATGCGGAAAGATGAAAGATGAAAGAATGCGGAAAGATGAAAGATGAAACAATGCGGAAAGATGAAAGATGAAACAATGCGGAAAGATGAAAGATGAAACAATGCGGAAAGATGAAAGATGAAACAATGCGGAAAGATGAAAGATGAAACAATGCGGAAAGATGAAAGATGAAACAATGCGGAAAGATGAAAGATGAAACAATGCGGAAAGATGAAAGATGAAACAATGCGGAAAGATGAAAGATGAAAAAATGCGGAAAGATGAAAGATGAAACAATGCGGAAAGATGAAAGATGAAAGAATGCGGAAAGATGAAAGATGAAACAATGCGGGAAGATGAAAGATGAAAGAATGCGGAAGATGAAAAATGAAACAATGCGGAAAGATGAAAGATGAAACAATGCGGAAAGATGAAAGATGAAACAATGCGGAAAGATGAAAGATGAAACAATGCGGAAAGATGAAAGATGAAAGAATGCGGAAAGATGAAAGATGAAACAATGCGGAAAGATGAAAGATGAAACAATGCGGAAAGATGAAAGATGAAACAATGTGGAAAGATGAAAGATGAAAAAATGCGGAAAGATGAAAGATGAAACAATGCGGAAAGATGATAGATGAAACAATGCGGAAAGATGAAAGATGAAACAATGCGGAAAGATGAAACAATGCGGAAAGATGAAAGATGAAACAATGCGGAAAGATGAAAGATGAAACAATGCGGAAAGATGAAAGATGAAAAAATGCGGAAAGATGAAAGATGAAACAATGCGGAAAGATGAAAGATGAAAAAATTCGGAAAGATGAAAGATGAAAGAATGCGGAAGATGAAAGATGAAACAATGCGGAAAGATGAAAGATGAAACAATGCGGAAAGATGAAAGATGAAACAATGCGGAAAGATGAAAGATGAAACATTGCGGAAAGATGAAACAATGCGGAAAGACGAAACAATGCGGAAAGATGAAACAATGCGGAAAGATGAAACAATGCGGAAAGATGAAAGATGAAACAATGCGGAAAGATGAAAGATGAAAAAATGCGGAAAGATGAAAGATGAAACAATGCGGAAAGATGAAAGATGAAACAATGCGGAAAGATGAAAGATGAAAGAATGCAGAAGATGAGAGATGAAACAATGCGGAAAGATGAAAGATGAAACATTGCGGAAAGATGAAAGATGAAACAATGCGGAAAGATGAAAGATGAAAGAATGCGGAAAGATGAAAGATGAAAGAATGCGGAAAGATGAAAGATGAAACAATGCGGAAAGATGAAAGATGAAACAATGCGGAAAGATGAAAGATGAAAGAATGCGGAAAGATGAAAGATGAAACAATGCGGAAAGATGAAAGATGAAACAATGCGGAAAGATGAAAGATGAAACAATGCGGAAAGATGAAAGATGAAACAATGCGGAAAGATGAAAGATGAAAAAATGCGGAAAGATGAAAGATGAAACAATGCGGAAAGATGAAAGATGAAACAATGCGGAAAGATGAAAGATGAAAGAATGCGGAAAGATGAAAGATGAAACAATGCGGAAAGATGAAAGATGAAACAATGCGGAAAGATGAAAGATGAAAAAATGCGGAAAGATGAAAGATGAAACAATGCGGAAAGATGAAAGATGAAACAATGCGGAAAGATGAAAGATGAAACAATGCGGAAAGATGAAAGATGAAACATTGCGGAAAGATGAAAGATGAAACAATGCGGAAAGATGAAAGATGAAACAATGCGGAAAGATGAAAGATGAAACAATGCGGAAAGATGAAAGATGAAACAATGTGGAAAGATGAAACAATGCGGAAAGATGAAAGATGAAACAATGCGGGAAGATGAAAGATGAAACAATGCGGAAAGATGAAAGATGAAAAAATGCGGAAAGATGAAAGATGAAACAATGCGGAAAGATGAAAGATGAAAAAATGCGGAAAGATGAAAGATGAAACAATGCGGAAAGATGAAAGATGAAAGAATGCGGAAAGATGAAAGATGAAACAATGCGGAAAGATGAAAGATGAAACAATGCGGAAAGATGAAAGATGAAACAATGTGGAAAGATGAAAGATGAAAAAATGCGGAAAGATGAAAGATGAAACAATGCGGAAAGATGAAAGATGAAACAATGCGGAAAGATGAAAGATGAAACAATGCGGAAAGATGAAACAATGCGGAAAGATGAAACAATGCGGAAAGATGAAACAATGCGGAAAGATGAAACAATGCGGAAAGATGAAACAATGCGGAAAGATGAAACAATGCGGAAAGATGAAACAATGCGGAAAGATGGAAGATGAAACAATGCGGAAAGATGAAAGATGAAACAATGCGGAAAGATGAAAGATGAAAAAATGCGGAAAGATGAAAGATGAAACAATGCGGAAAGATGAAAGATGAAAAAATTCGGAAAGATGAAAGATGAAAGAATGCGGAAGATGAAAGATGAAACAATGCGGAAAAATGAAAGATGAAACAATGCGGAAAGATGAAAGATGAAACAATGCGGAAAGATGAAACAATGCGGAAAGATGAAACAATGCGGAAAGATGAAACAATGCGGAAAGATGAAACAATGCGGAAAGATGAAAGATGAAACAATGCGGAAAGATGAAAGATGAAACAATGCGGAAAGATGAAAGATGAAAGAATGCGTAAAGATGAAAGATGAAACAATGCGGAAAGATGAAAGATGAAACAATGCGGAAAGATGAAAGATGAAAGAATGCGGAAAGATGAAAGATGAAACAATGCGGAAAGATGAAAGATGAAACAATGCGGAAAGATGAAAGATGAAACAATGCGGAAAGATGAAAGATGAAACAATGCGGAAAGATGAAAGATGAAACAATGCGGAAAGATGAAACAATGCGGAAAGATGGAAGATGAAACAATGCGGAAAGATGAAAAATGAAACAATGCGGAAAGATGAAAGATGAAAGAATGCGGAAAGATGAAAGATGAAACAATGCGGAAAGATGAAAGATGAAACAATGCGGAAAGATGAAAGATGAAACAATGCGGAAAGATGAAAGATGAAACAATGCGGAAAGATGAAAGATGAAACAATGCCGAAAGATGAAACAATGCGGAAAGATGAAAGATGAAAGAATGCGGAAAGATGAAAGATGAAACAATGCGGAAAGATGAAAGATGAAAGAATGCGGAAAGATGAAAGATGAAACAATGCGGAAAGATGAAAGATGAAACAATGAGGAAAGATGAAAGATGAAACAATGCGGAAAGATGAAAGATGAAACAATGCGGAAAGATGAAAGATGAAACAATGCGGAAAGATGAAAGATGAAACAATGCGGAAAGATGAAACAATGCGGAAAGATGAAACAATGCGGAAAGATGAAACAATGCGGAAAGATGAAACAATGCGGAAAGATGAAAGATGAAACAATGCGGAAAGATGAAAGATGAAACAATGCGGAAAGATGAAAGATGAAAAAATGCGGAAAGATGAAAGATGAAACAATGCGGAAAGATGAATGATGAAAGAATGCGGAATATGAAAGATGAAACAATGCGGAAAGATGAAACAATGCGGAAAGATGAAAGATGAAACAATGCGGAAAGATGAAAGATGAAAGAATGCGGAAAGATGAAAGATGAAACAATGCGGAAAGATGAAAGATGAAACAATGCGGAAAGATGAAAGATGAAAGAATGCGGAAAGATGAAAGATGAAACAATGCGGAAAGATGAAAGATGAAACAATGCGGAAAGATGAAAGATGAAAGAATGCGGAAAGATGAAAGATGAAACAATGCGGAAAGATGAAAGATGAAACAATGCGGAAAGATGAAAGATGAAAGAATGCGGAAAGATGAAAGATGAAACAATGCGGAAAGATGAAAGATGAAACAATGCGGAAAGATGAAACAATGCGGAAAGATGAAAGATGAAACAATGCGGAAAGATGAAAGATGAAACAATGCGGAAAGATGAAAGATGAAAGAATGCGGAAAGATGAAAGATGAAACAATGCGGAAAGATGAAAGATGAAACAATGCGGAAAGATGAAAGATGAAACAATGCGGAAAGATGAAAGATGAAACAATGCGGAAAGATGAAAGATGAAACAATGCCGAAAGATGAAAGATGAAACATTGCGGAAAGATGAAAGATGAAACAATGCGGAAAGATGAAAGATGAAAGAATGCGGAAAGATGAAAGATGAAACAATGCGGAAAGATGAAAGATGAAACAATGCGGAAAGATGAAAGATGAAACAATGCGGAAAGATGAAAGATGAAAGAATGCGGAAAGATGAAAGATGAAACAATGCGGAAAGATGAAAGATGAAAGAATGCGGAAAGATGAAAGATGAAACAATGCGGAAAGATGAAACAATGCGGAAAGATGAAACAATGCGGAAAGATGAAACAATGCGGAAAGATGAAACAATGCGGAAAGATGAAACAATGCGGAAAGATGAAACAATGCGGAAAGATGAAACAATGCGGAAAGATGAAACAATGCGGAAAGATGAAACAATGCGGAAAGATGAAACAATGCGGAAAGATGAAAGATGAAACAATGCGGAAAGATGAAAGATGAAACAATGCGGAAAGATGAAAGATGAAAAAATGCGGAAAGATGAAAGATGAAACAATGCGGAAAGATGAAAGATGAAAGAATGCGGAAGATGAAAGATGAAACAATGCGGAAAGATGAAAGATGAAACAATGCGGAAAGATGAAAGATGAAAGAATGCGGAAAGATGAAAGATGAAACAATGCGGAAAGATGAAAGATGAAACAATGCGGAAAGATGAAAGATGAAAGAATGCGGAAAGATGAAAGATGAAACAATGCGGAAAGATGAAAGATGAAACAATGCGGAAAGATGAAAGATGAAAGAATGCGGAAAGATGAAAGATGAAACAATGCGGAAAGATGAAAGATGAAACAATGCGGAAAGATGAAAGATGAAAGAATGCGGAAAGATGAAAGATGAAACAATGCGGAAAGATGAAAGATGAAACAATGCGGAAAGATGAAACAATGCGGAAAGATGAAAGATGAAACAATGCGGAAAGATGAAAGATGAAACAATGCGGAAAGATGAAAGATGAAAGAATGCGGAAAGATGAAAGATGAAACAATGCGGAAAGATGAAAGATAAAACAATGCGGAAAGATGAAAGATGAAACAATGCGGAAAGATGAAAGATGAAACAATGCGGAAAGATGAAAGATGAAACAATGCGGAAAGATGAAAGATGAAACATTGCGGAAAGATGAAAGATGAAACAATGCGGAAAGATGAAAGATGAAAGAATGCGGAAAGATGAAAGATGAAACAATGCGGAAAGATGAAAGATGAAACAATGCGGAAAGATGAAAGATGAAACAATGCGGAAAGATGAAAGATGAAAGAATGCGGAAAGATGAAAGATGAAACAATGCGGAAAGATGAAAGATGAAACAATGCGGAAAGATGAAAGATGAAACAATGCGGAAAGATGAATGATGAAACAATGCGGAAAGAGGAAAGATGAAACAATGCGGAAAGATGAAACAATGCGGAAAGATGAAACAATGCGGAAAGATGAAACAATGCGGAAAGATGAAAGATGAAACAATGCGGAAAGATGAAAGATGAAACAATGCGGAAAGATGAAAGATGAAACAATGCGGAAAGATGAAACAATGCGGAAAGATGAAAGATGAAACAATGCGGAAAGATGAAAGATGAAAAAATGCGGAAAGATCAAAGATGAAACAATGCGGAAAGATGAAAGATGAAAAAATGCGGAAAGATGAAAGATGAAACAATGCGGAAAGATGAAAGATGAAAGAATGCGGAAGATGAAAGATGAAACAATGCGGAAAGATGAAAGATGAAACAATGCGGAAAGATGAAAGATGAAACAATGCGGAAAGATGAAAGATGAAACAATGCGGAAAGATGAAACAATGCGGAAAGATGAAACAATGCGGAAAGATGAAACAATGCGGAAAGATGAAACAATGCGGAAAGATGAAACAATGCGGAAAGATGAAACAATGCGGAAAGATGAAAGATCAAAGAATGCGGAAAGATGAAAGATGAAACAATGCGGAAAGATGAAAGATGAAACAATGCGGAAAGATGAAAGATGAAACAATGCGGAAAGATGAAAGATGAAACAATGCGGAAGATGAAAGATGAAACAATGCGGAAAGATGAAAGATGAAACAGTGCGGAAAGATGAAAGATGAAACAATGCGGAAAGATGAAAGATGAAAGAATGCGGAAAGATGAAAGATCAAACAATGCGGAAAGATGAAAGATGAAACAATGCGGAAAGATGAAAGATGAAACAATGCGGAAAGATGAAAGATGAAACAATGCGGAAAGATGAAAGATGAAACAATGCGGAAAGATGAAAGATGAAACAATGCGGAAAGATGAAAGATGAAAAAATGCGGAAAGATGAAAGATGAAACAATGCGGAAAGTTGAAAGATGAAAAAATGCGGAAAGATGAAAGATGAAACAATGCGGAAAGATGAAAGATGAAAGAATGCGGAAGATGAAAGATGAAACAATGCGGAAAGATGAAAGATGAAACAATGCGGAAAGATGAAAGATGAAACAATGCGGAAAGATGAAAGATGAAACAATGCGGAAAGATGAAACAATGCGGAAAGATGAAACAATGCGGAAAGATGAAACAATGCGGAAAGATGAAACAATGCGGAAAGATGAAACAATGCGGAAAGATGAAACAATGCGGAAAGATGAAAGATGAAACAATGCGGAAAGATGAAAGATGAAAAAATGCGGAAAGATGAAAGATGAAACAATGCGGAAAGGTGAAAGATGAAACAATGCGGAAAGATGAAAGATGAAACAATGCGGAAAGATGAAAGATGAAAGAATGCGGAAGATGAAAGATGAAACAATGCGGAAAGATGAAAGATGAAACATTGCGGAAAGATGAAAGATGAAACAATGCGGAAAGATGAAAGATGAAAGAATGCGGAAAGATGAAAGATCAAACAATGCGGAAAGATGAAAGATGAAACAATGCGGAAAGATGAAAGATGAAACAATGCGGAAAGATGAAAGATGAAAGAATGCGGAATGATGAAAGATGAAACAATGCGGAAAGATGAAAGATGAAACAATGCGGAAAGATGAAAGATGAAACAATGCGGAAAGATGAATGATGAAACAATGCGGAAAGATGAAAGATGAAACAATGCGGAAAGATGAAAGATGAAACAATGCGGAAAGATGAATGATGAAACAATGCGGAAAGATGAAAGATGAAACAATGCGGAAAGATGAAACAATGCGGAAAGATGAAACAATGCGGAAAGATGAATCAATGCGGAAAGATGAAACAATGCGGAAAGATGAAACAATGCGGAAAGATGAAAGATGAAACAATGCGGAAAGATGAAAGATGAAAGAATGCGGAAAGATGAAAGATGAAACAATGTGGAAAGATGAAAGATGAAACAATGCGGAAAGATGAAACAATGCGGAAAGATGAAACAATGCGGAAAGATGAAACAATGCGGAAAGATGAAACAATGCGGAAAGATGAAACAATGCGGAAAGATGAAACAATGCGGAAAGATGAAACAATGCGGAAAGATGAAACAATGCGGAAAGATGAAACAATGCGGAAAGATGAAACAATGCGGAAAGATGAAACAATGCGGAAAGATGAAACAATGCGGAAAGATGAAACAATGCGGAAAGATGAAACAATGCGGAAAGATGAAACAATGCGGAAAGATGAAACAATGCGGAAAGATGAAACAATGCGGAAAGATGAAACAATGCGGAAAGATGAAACAATGCGGAAAGATGAAACAATGCGGAAAGATGAAACAATGCGGAAAGATGAAACAATGCGGAAAGATGAAACAATGCGGAAAGATGAAACAATGCGGAAAGATGAAACAATGCGGAAAGATGAAAGATGAAACAATGCGGAAAGATGAAAGATGAAAAAATGCGGAAAGATGAAAGATGAAACAATGCGGAAAGATGAAAGAATGCGGAAGATGAAAGATGAAACAATGCGGTAAGATGAAACAAAGCGGAAAGATGAAAGATGAAAGAATGCGGAAGATGAAAGATGAAACAATGCGGAAAGATGAAAGATGAAAGAATGCGGAAAGATGAAAGATGAAACAATGCGGAAAGATGAAAGATGAAAGAATGCGGAAAGATGAAAGATGAAACAATGCGGAAAGATGAAAGATGAAACAATGCGGAAAGATGAAAGATGAAAAAATGCGGAAAGATGAAAGATGAAACAATGCGGAAGATGAAAGATGAAACAATGCGGAAAGATGAAACAATGCGGAAAGATGAAAGATGAAACAATGCGGAAAGATGAAAGATGAAACAATGCGGAAAGATGAAAGATGAAACAATGCGGAAAGATGAAAGATGAAACAATGCGGAAAGATGAAAGATGAAACAATGCGGAAAGATGAAAGATGAAACAATGCGGAAAGATGAAAGATGAAACAATGCGGAAAGATGAAAGATGAAGCAATGCGGAAAGATGAAAGATGAAACAATGCGGAAAGATGAAAGATGAAACAATGCGGAAAGATGAAAGATGAATCAATGCGGAAAGATGAAAGATGAAACAATGCGGAAAGATGAAACAATGCGGACATATGAAAGATGAAACAATGCGGAAAGATGAATGATGAAACAATGCGGAAAGATGAAAGATGAAACAATGCGGAAAGATGAAAGATGAAACAATGCGGAAAGATGAAAGATGAAACAATGCGGAAAGATGAAACAATGCGGAAAGATGAAAGATGAAACAATGCGGAAAGATGAAAGATGAAAGAATGCGGAAGATGAAAGATGAAACAATGCGGAAAGATGAAACAATGCGGAAAGATGAAAGATGAAAGAATGCGGAAAGATGAAAGATGAAACAATGCGGAAAGATGAAAGATGAAAGAATGCTGAAGATGAAAGATGAAACAATGCGGAAAGATGAAAGATGAAACAATGCGGAAAGATGAAACAATGCGGAAAGATGAAAGATGAAACAATGCGGAAAGATGAAAGATGAATCAATGCGGAAAGATGAAAGATGAAAGAATGCGGAAGATGAAAGATGAAACAATGCGGAAAGATGAAAGATGAAACAATGCGGAAAGATGAAACAATGCGGAAAGATGAAAGATGAAAAAATGCGGAAAGATGAAAGATGAAACAATGCGGAAAGATGAAAGATGAAACAATGCGGAAAGATGAAAAAATGCGGAAAGATGAAAAATGAAACAATGCGGAAAGATGAAAGATGAAAGAATGCGGAAGATGAAAGATGAGACAATGCGGAAAGATGAAACAATGCGGAAAGATGAAAGATGAAACAATGCGGAAAGATGAAAGATAAAACAATGCGGAAAGATGAAAGATGAAACAATGCGGAAAGATGAAAGATGAAACAATGCGGAAAGATGAAAGATGAAACAATGCGGAAAGATGAAAGATGAAACAATGCGGAAAGATGAAAGATGAAACAATGCGGAAAGATGAAAGATGAAACAATGCGGAAAGATGAAAGATGAAACAATGCGGAAAGATGAAAGATGAAACAATGCGGAAAGATGAAACAATGCGGAAAGATGAAACAATGCGGAAAGATGAAACAATGCGGAAAGATGAAACAATGCGGAAAGATGAAACAATGCGGAAAGATGAAAGATGAAACAATGCGGAAAGATGAAAGATGAAAAAATGCGGAAAGATGAAAGATGAAACAATGCGGAAAGATGAAAGATGAAAAAATGCGGAAAGATGAAAGATGAAACAATGCGGAAAGATGAAAGATGAAAGAATGCGGAAGATGAAAGATGAAACAATGCGGAAAGATGAAAGATGAAACAATGCGGAAAGATTAAAGATGAAACAATGCGGAAAGATGAAAGTTGAAACAATGCGGAAAGATGAAAGATGAAACAATGCGGAAAGATGAAAGATGAAACAATGCGGAAAGATGAAAGATGAAACAATGCGGAAAGATGAAAGATGAAACAATGCGGAAAGATGAAAGATGAAACAATGCGGAAAGATGAAAGATGAAACAATGCGGAAAGATGAAAGATGAAACAATGCGGAAAGATGAAAGATGAAAGAATGCGGAAAGATGAAAGATGAAACAATGCGGAAAGATGAAAGATGAAACAATGCGGAAAGATGAAACAATGCGGAAAGATGAAACAATGCGGAAAGATGAAACAATGCGGAAAGATGAAACAATGCGGAAAGATGAAAGATGAAACAATGCGGAAAGATGAAAGATGAAACAATGCGGAAAGATGAAAGATGAAACAATGCGGAAAGATGAAAGATGAAACAATGCGGAAAGATGAAACAATGCGGAAAGATGAAAGATGAAACAATGCGGAAAGATGAAAGATGAAACAATGCGGAAAGGTGAAAGATGAAAAAATGCGGAAAGATGAAAGAGGAAACAATGCGGAAAGATGAAAGATGAAACAATGCGGAAAGATGAAAGATGAAACAATGCGGAAAGATGAAAGATGAAAGAATGCGGAAGATGAAAGATGAAACAATGCGGAAAGATGAAAGATGAAACATTGCGGATAGATGAAAGATGAAACAATGCGGAAAGATGAAAGATGAAAGAATGCGGAAAGATGAAAGATCAAACAATGCGGAAAGATGAAAGATGAAACAATGCGGAAAGATGAAAGATGAAACAATGCGGAAAGATGAAAGATGAAAGAATGCGGAAAGATGAAAGATGAAACAATGCGGAAAGATGAAAGATGAAACAATGCGGAAAGATGAAAGATGAAACAATGCGGAAAGATGAAAGATGAAACAATGCGGAAAGATGAAAGATGAAACAATGCGGAAAGATGAAACAATGCGGAAAGATGAAACAATGCGGAAAGATGAAACAATGCGGAAAGATGAAACAATGCGGAAAGATGAAACAATGCGGAAAGATGAAACAATGCGGAAAGATGAAACAATGCGGAAAGATGAAAGATGAAACAATGCGGAAAGATGAAACAATGCGGAAAGATGAAACAATGCGGAAAGATGAAACAATGCGGAAAGATGAAACAATGCGGAAAGATGAAACAATGCGGAAAGATGAAAGATGAAACAATGCGGAAAGATGAAAGATGAAAAAATGCGGAAAGATGAAAGATGAAACAATGCGGAAAGATGAAAGATGAAACAATGCGGAAAGATGAAAGATGAAACAATGCGGAAAGATGAAAGATGAAACAATGCGGAAAGATGAAAGATGAAACAATGCGGAAAGATGAAACAATGCGGAAAGATGAAACAATGCGGAAAGATGAAACAATGCGGAAAGATGAAACAATGCGGAAAGATGAAACAATGTGGAAAGATGAAACAATGCGGAAAGATGAAACAATGCGGAAAGATGAAACAATGCGGAAAGATGAAACAATGCGGAAAGATGAAACAATGCGGAAAGATGAAAGATGAAAGAATGCGGAAAGATGAAAGATGAAACAATGCGGAAAGATGAAAGATGAAAAAATGCGGAAAGATGAAAGATGAAACAATGCGGAAAGATGAAAGATGAAAAAATGCGGAAAGATGAAAGATGAAACAATGCGGAAAGATGAAAGATGAAAGAATGCGGCAGATGAAAGATGAAACAATGCGGAATGATGAAAGATGAAACAATGCGGAAAGATGAAAGATGAAACAATGCGGAAAGATGAAAGATGAAACAATGCGGAAAGATGAAAGATGAAACAATGCGGAAAGATGAAAGATGAAACAATGCGGAGAGATGAAACAATGCGGAAAGATGAAAGATGAAACAATGCGGAAAGATGAAACATGAAAAAATGCGGAAAGATGAAAGATGAAACAATGCGGAAAGATGAAAGATGAAAGAATGCGGAAGATGAAAGATGAAACAATGCGGAAAGATGAAAGATGAAACATTGCGGAAAGATGAAAGATGAAACAATGCGGAAAGATGAAAGATGAAACAATACGGAAAGATGAAAGATGAAACAATGCGGAAAGATGAAACAATGCGGAAAGATGAAAGATGAAACAATGCGGAAAGATGAAAGATGAAAAAATGCGGAAAGATGAAAGATGAAACAATGCGGAAAGATGAAAGATGAAAGAATGCGGAAGATGAAAGATGAAACAATGCGGAAAGATGAAAGATGAAACATTGCGGAAAGATGAAAGATGAAACAATGCGGAAAGATGAAAGATGAAAGAATGCGGAAAGATGAAAGATGAAACAATGCGGAAAGATGAAAGATGAAACAATGCGGAAAGATGAAAGATGAAACAATGCGGAAAGATGAAAGATGATAGAATGCGGAAAGATGAAAGATGAAACAATGCGGAAAGATGAAAGATGAAACAATGCGGAAAGATGAAAGATGAAACAATGCGGAAAGATGAATGATGAAACAATGCGGAAAGATGAAAGATGAAACAATGCGGAAAGATGAAACAATTCGGAAAGATGAAACAATGCGGAAAGATGAAACAATGCGGAAAGATGAAACAATGCGGAAAGATGAAACAATGCGGAAAGATGAAACAATGCGGAAAGATGAAACAATGCGGAAAGATGAAAGATGAAACAATGCGGAAAGATGAAAGATGAAAGAATGCGGAAAGATGAAAGATGAAACAATGCGGAAAGATGAAAGATGAAACAATGCCGAAAGATGAAACAATGCGGAAAGATGAAAGATGAAACAATGCGGAAAGATGAAAGATGAAAAAATGCGGAAAGATGAAAGATGAAACAATGCGGAAAGATGAAAGATGAAAAAATGCGGAAAGATGAAAGATGAAAGAATGCGGAAGATGAAAGATGAAACAATGCGGAAAGATGAAAGATGAAACAATGCGGAAAGGTGAAAGATGAAAAAATGCGGAAAGATGAAAGAGGAAACAATGCGGAAAGATGAAAGATGAAACAATGCGGAAAGATGAAAGATGAAACAAAGCGGAAAGATGAAAGATGAAAGAATGCGGAAGATGAAAGATGAAACAATGCGGAAAGATGAAAGATGAAAGAATGCGGAAAGATGAAAGATGAAACAATGCGGAAAGATGAAAGATGAAACAATGCGGAAAGATGAAAGATGAAAGAATGCGGAAAGATGAAAGATGAAACAATGCGGAAAGATGAAAGATGAAACAATGCGGAAAGATGAAAGATGAAACAATGCGGAAAGATGAATGATGAAACAATGCGGAAAGATGAAAGATGAAACAATGCGGAAAGATGAATGATGAAACAATGCGGAAAGATGAAAGATGAAACAATGCGGAAAGATGAAAGATGAAACAATGCGGAAAGATGAAAGATGAAAAAATGCGGAAAGATGAAAGATGAAACAATGCGGAAAGATGAAAGATGAAACAATGCGGAAAGATGAAAGATGAAACAATGCGGAAAGGTGAAAGATGAAAAAATGCGGAAAGATGAAAGAGGAAACAATGCGGAAAGATGAAAGATGAAACAATGCGGAAAGATGAAAGATGAAACAATGCGGAAAGATGAAAGATGAAAGAATGCGGAAGATGAAAGATGAAACAATGCGGAAAGATGAAAGATGAAACATTGCGGATAGATGAAAGATGAAACAATGCGGAAAGATGAAAGATGAAAGAATGCGGAAAGATGAAACAATGCGGAAAGATGAAAGATGAAACAATGCGGAAAGATGAAAGATGAAAAAATGCGGAAAGATGAAAGATGAAACAATGCGGAAAGATGAAAGATGAAAGAATGCGGAAGATGAAAGATGAAACAATGCGGAAAGATGAAAGATGAAACATTGCGGAAAGATGAAAGATGAAACAATGCGGAAAGATGAAAGATGAAAGAATGCGGAAAGATGAAAGATGAAACAATGCGGAAAGATGAAAGATGAAACAATGCGGAAAGATGAAAGATGAAACAATGCGGAAAGATGAAAGATGATAGAATGCGGAAAGATGAAAGATGAAACAATGCGGAAAGATGAAAGATGAAACAATGCGGAAAGATGAAAGATGAAACAATGCGGAAAGATGAATGATGAAACAATGCGGAAAGATGAAAGATGAAACAATGCGGAAAGATGAAACAATTCGGAAAGATGAAACAATGCGGAAAGATGAAACAATGCGGAAAGATGAAACAATGCGGAAAGATGAAACAATGCGGAAAGATGAAACAATGCGGAAAGATGAAACAATGCGGAAAGATGAAACAATGCGGAAAGATGAAACAATGCGGAAAGATGAAACAATGCGGAAAGATGAAACAATGCGGAAAGATGAAACAATGCGGAAAGATGAAACAATGCGGAAAGATGAAACAATGCGGAAAGATGAAACAATGCGGAAAGATGAAACAATGCGGAAAGATGAAACAATGCGGAAAGATGAAACAATGCGGAAAGATGAAACAATGCGGAAAGATGAAACAATGCGGAAAGATGAAACAATGCGGAAAGATGAAACAATGCGGAAAGATGAAACAATGCGGAAAGATGAAACAATGCGGAAAGATGAAACAATGCGGAAAGATGAAACAATGCGGAAAGATGAAACAATGCGGAAAGATGAAACAATGCGGAAAGATGAAACAATGCGGAAAGATGAAACAATGCGGAAAGATGAAACAATGCGGAAAGATGAAACAATGCGGAAAGATGAAACAATGCGGAAAGATGAAACAATGCGGAAAGATGAAACAATGCGGAAAGATGAAACAATGCGGAAAGATGAAACAATGCGGAAAGATGAAACAATGCGGAAAGATGAAACAATGCGGAGAGATGAAAGATGAAACAATGCGGAAAGATGAAAGATGAAACAATGCGGAAAGATGAAAGATGAAAAAATGCGGAAAAATGAAAGATGAAACAATGCGGAAAGATGAAAGATGAAAGAATGCGGAAGATGAAAGATGAAACAATGCGGAAAGATGAAACAATGCGGAAAGATGAAAGATGAAACAATGCGGAAAGATGAAAGATGAAAGAATGCGGAAAGATGAAAGATGAAACAATGCGGAAAGATGAAAGATGAAACAATGCGGAAAGATGAAACAATGCGGAAAGATGAAACAATGCGGAAAGATGAAAGATGAAACAATACAGAAAGATGAAAGATGAAAAAATGCGGAAAGATGAAAGATGAAACAATGCGGAAAGATGAAAGATGAAAAAATGCGGAAAGATGAAAGATGAAACAATGCGGAAAGATGAAAAATGAAAGAATGCGGAAGATGAAAGATGAAACAATGCGGAAAGATGAAATAATGCGGAAAGATGAAAGATGAAACAATGCGGAAAGATGAAAGATGAAACAATTCGGAAAGATGAAAGATGAAACAATGCGGAAAGATGAAAGATGAAACAATGCGGAAAGATGAAAGATGAAACAATGCGGAAAGATGAAACAATGCGGAAAGATGAAACAATGCGGAAAGATGAAACAATGCGGAAAGATGAAACAATGCGGAAATATGAAAGATGAAAGAATGCGGAAAGATGAAAGATGAAACAATGCGGAAAGATGAAAGATGAAAGAATGCGGAAAGATGAAAGATGAAACAATGCGGAAAGATGAAAGATGAAACAATGCGGAAAGATGAAAGATGAAAAAATGCGGAAAGATGAAAGATGAAACAATGCGGAAAGATGAAAGATGAAACAATGCGGAAAGATGAAAGATGAAACAATGCGGAAAGATGAAAGATGAAAGAATGCGGAAAGATGAAAGATGAAACAATGCGGAAAGATGAAACAATGCGGAAAGATGAAAGATGAAACAATGCGGAAAGATGAAAGATGAAACAATGCGGAAAGATGAAAGATGAAACAATGCGGAAAGATGAAAGATGAAACAATGCGGAAAGATGAAAGATGAAACAATTCGGAAAGATGAAACAATGCGGAAAGATGAAAGATGAAACAATACAGAAAGATGAAAGATGAAAAAATGCGGAAAGATGAAAGATGAAACAATGCGGAAAGATGAAAGATGAAAAAATGCGGAAAGATGAAAGATGAAACAATGCGGAAAGATGAAAAATGAAAGAATGCGGAAGATGAAAGATGAAACAATGCGGAAAGATGAAACAATGCGGAAAGATGAAACAAAGCGGAAAGATGAAAGATGAAACAATGCGGAAAGATGAAAGATGAAACAATTCGGAAAGATGAAAGATGAAACAATGCGGAAAGATGAAAGAAGAAACAATGCGGAAAGATGAAAGATGAAACAATGCGGAAAGATGAAACAATGCGGAAAGATGAAACAATGCGGAAATATGAAAGATGAAAGAATGCGGAAAGATGAAAGATGAAACAATGCGGAAAGATGAAAGATGAAACAATGCGGAAAGATGAAAGATGAAAGAATGCGGAAAGATGAAAGATGAAACAATGCGGAAAGATGAAACAATGCGGAAAGATGAAAGATGAAAGAATGCGGAAAGATGGAAGATGAAACAATGCGGAAAGATGAAAGATGAAAGAATGCGGAAAGATGAAAGATGAAACAAAGCGGAAAGATGAAAGATGAAAGAATGCGGAAAGATGAAACATTGCGGAAAGATGAAACAATGCGGAAAGATGAAAGATGAAACAATGCGGAAAGATGAAAGATGAAAAAATGCGGAAAGATGAAAGATGAAACAATACGGAAAGATGAAAGATGAAACAATGCGGAAAGATGAAAGATGAAACAATGCGGAAAGATGAAAGATGAAACAATGCGGAAAGATGAAAGATGAAACAATGCGGAAAGATGAAAGATGAAACAATGCGGAAAGATGAAAGATGAAACAATGCGGAAAGATGAAAGATGAAACAATGCGGAAAGATGAAAGATGAAACAATGCGGAAAGATGAAAGATGAAAGAATGCGGAAAGATGAAAGATGAAACAATGCGGAAAGATGAAAGATGAAACAATGCGGAAAGATGAAACAATGCGGAAAGATGAAACAATGCGGAAAGATGAAAGATGAAACAATGCGGAAAGATGAAAGATGAAAAAATGCGGAAAGATGAAAGATGAAACAATGCGGAAAGATGAAAGATGAAACAATGCGGAAAGATGAAAGATGAAACAATGCGGAAAGATGAAAGATGAAACAATGCGGAAAGATGAAAGATGAAACAATGCGGAAAGATGAAAGATGAAACAATGCGGAAAGATGAAAGATGAAACAATGCGGAAAGATGAAAGATGAAACAATGCGGAAAGATGAAAGATGAAACAATGCGGAAAGATGAAAGATGAAACAATGCGGAAAGATGAAAGATGAAACAATGCGGAAAGATGAAAGATGAAACAATGCTGAAAGTTGAAAGATGAAACAATGCGGAAAGATGAAAGATGAAAGAATGCGGAAGATGAAAGATGAAACAATGCGGAAAGATGAAAGATGAAACAATGCGGAAAGATCAAAGATGAAACAATGCGGAAAGATGAAAGATGAAACAATGCGGAAAGATGAAAGATGAAAGAATGCGGAAAGATGAAAGATGAAACAATGCGGAAAGATGAAAGATGAAACAATGCGGAAAGATGAAAGATGAAACAATGCGGAAAGATGAAAGATGAAACATTGCGGAAAGATGAAACAATGCGGAAAGACGAAACAATGCGGAAAGATGAAACAATGCGGAAAGATGAAACAATGCGGAAAGATGAAAGATGAAACAATGCGGAAAGATGAAAGATGAAAAAATGCGGAAAGATGAAAGATGAAACAATGCGGAAAGATGAAAGATGAAACAATGCGGAAAGATGAAAGATGAAAGAATGCGGAAGATGAGAGATGAAACAATGCGGAAAGATGAAAGATGAAACATTGCGGAAAGATGAAAGATGAAACAATGCGGAAAGATGAAAGATGAAAGAATGCGGAAAGATGAAAGATGAAACAATGCGGAAAGATGAAAGATGAAACAATGCGGAAAGATGAAAGATGAAACAATGCGGAAAGATGAAAGATGAAAGAATGCGGAAAGATGAAAGATGAAACAATGCGGAAAGATGAAAGATGAAACAATGCGGAAAGATGAAAGATGAAACAATGCGGAAAGATGAAAGATGAAACAATGCGGAAAGATGAAAGATGAAAAAATGCGGAAAGATGAAAGATGAAACAATGCGGAAAGATGAAAGATGAAAGAATGCGGAAAGATGAAAGATGAAACAATGCGGGAAGATGAAAGATGAAAGAATGCGGAAGATGAAAAATGAAACAATGCGGAAAGATGAAAGATGAAACAATGCGGAAAGATGAAAGATGAAACAATGCGGAAAGATGAAAGATGAAACAATGCGGAAAGATGAAAGATGAAAGAATGCGGAAAGATGAAAGATGAAACAATGCGGAAAGATGAAAGATGAAACAATGCGGAAAGATGAAAGATGAAACAATGTGGAAAGATGAAAGATGAAAAAATGCGGAAAGATGAAAGATGAAACAATGCGGAAAGATGATAGATGAAACAATTCGGAAAGATGAAAGATGAAACAATGCGGAAAGATGAAACAATGCGGAAAGATGAAACAATGCGGAAAGATGAAACAATGCGGAAAGATGAAAGATGAAACAATGCGGAAAGATGAAAGATGAAACAATGCGGAAAGATGAAAGATGAAAAAATGCGGAAAGACGAAAGATGAAACAATGCGGAAAGATGAAAGATGAAAAAATTCGGAAAGATGAAAGATGAAAGAATGCGGAAGATGAAAGATGAAACAATGCGGAAAGATGAAAGATGAAACAATGCGGAAAGATGAAAGATGAAACAATGCGGAAAGATGAAACATTGCGGAAAGATGAAACAATGCGGAAAGATGAAACAATGCGGAAAGATGAAAGATGAAACAATGCGGAAAGATGAAAGATGAAACAATGCGGAAAGATGAAAGATGAAAAAATGCGGAAAGATGAAAGATGAAACAATGCGGAAAGATGAAAGATGAAAAAATTCGGAAAGATGAAAGATGAAAGAATGCGGAAGATGAAAGATGAAACAATGCGGAAAGATGAAAGATGAAACAATGCGGAAAGATGAATGATGAAACAATGCGGAAAGATGAAAGATGAAAAAATGCGGAAAGATGAAAGATGAAACAATGCGGAAAGATGAAAGATGAAACAATGCGGAAAGATGAAAGATGAAACAATGCGGAAAGATGAAAGATGAAACAATGCGGAAAGATGAAAGATGAAACATTGCGGAAAGATGAAACAATGCGGAAAGACGAAACAATGCGGAAAGATGAAACAATGCGGAAAGATGAAACAATGCGGAAAGATGAAAGATGAAACAATGCGGAAAGATGAAAGATGAAAAAATGCGGAAAGATGAAAGATGAAACAATGCGGAAAGATGAAAGATGAAACAATGCGGAAAGATGAAATATGAAAGAATGCGGAAGATGAGAGATGAAACAATGCGGAAAGATGAAAGATGAAACATTGCGGAAAGATGAAAGATGAAACAATGCGGAAAGATGAAAGATGAAAGAATGCGGAAAGATGAAAGATGAAACAATGCGGAAAGATGAAAGATGAAACAATGCGGAAAGATGAAAGATGAAACAATGCGGAAAGATGAAAGATGAAACAATGCGGAAAGATGAAAGATGAAAGAATGCGGAAAGATGAAAGATGAAACAATGCGGGAAGATGAAAGATGAAAGAATGCGGAAGATGAAAAATGAAACAATGCGGAAAGATGAAAGATGAAACAATGCGGAAAGATGAAAGATGAAACAATGCGGAAAGATGAAAGATGAAACAATGCGGAAAGATGAAAGATGAAAGAATGCGGAAAGATGAAAGATGAAACAATGCGGAAAGATGAAAGATGAAACAATGCGGAAAGATGAAAGATGAAACAATGTGGAAAGATGAAAGATGAAAAAATGCGGAAAGATGAAAGATGAAACAATGCGGAAAGATGATAGATGAAACAATGCGGAAAGATGAAAGATGAAACAATGCGGAAAGATGAAACAATGCGGAAAGATGAAAGATGAAACAATGCGGAAAGATGAAAGATGAAACAATGCGGAAAGATGAAAGATGAAAAAATGCGGAAAGATGAAAGATGAAACAATGCGGAAAGATGAAAGATGAAAAAATTCGGAAAGATGAAAGATGAAAGAATGCGGAAGATGAAAGATGAAACAATGCGGAAAGATGAAAGATGAAACAATGCGGAAAGATGAAAGATGAAACAATGCGGAAAGATGAAAGATGAAACATTGCGGAAAGATGAAACAATGCGGAAAGACGAAACAATGCGGAAAGATGAAACAATGCGGAAAGATGAAACAATGCGGAAAGATGAAAGATGAAACAATGCGGAAAGATGAAAGATGAAAAAATGCGGAAAGATGAAAGATGAAACAATGCGGAAAGATGAAAGATGAAACAATGCGGAAAGATGAAAGATGAAAGAATGCAGAAGATGAGAGATGAAACAATGCGGAAAGATGAAAGATGAAACATTGCGGAAAGATGAAAGATGAAACAATGCGGAAAGATGAAAGATGAAAGAATGCGGAAAGATGAAAGATGAAACAATGCGGAAAGATGAAAGATGAAACAATGCGGAAAGATGAAAGATGAAACAATGCGGAAAGATGAAAGATGAAAGAATGCGGAAAGATGAAAGATGAAACAATGCGGAAAGATGAAAGATGAAACAATGCGGAAAGATGAAAGATGAAACAATGCGGAAAGATGAAAGATGAAACAATGCGGAAAGATGAAAGATGAAAAAATGCGGAAAGATGAAAGATGAAACAATGCGGAAAGATGAAAGATGAAACAATGCGGAAAGATGAAAGATGAAAGAATGCGGAAAGATGAAAGATGAAACAATGCGGAAAGATGAAAGATGAAACAATGCGGAAAGATGAAAGATGAAAAAATGCGGAAAGATGAAAGATGAAACAATGCGGAAAGATGAAAGATGAAACAATGCGGAAAGATGAAAGATGAAAGAATGCGGAAAGATGAAAGATGAAACAATGCGGAAAGATGAAAGATGAAACAATGCGGAAAGATGAAAGATGAAACAATGCGGAAAGATGAAAGATGAAACATTGCGGAAAGATGAAAGATGAAACAATGCGGAAAGATGAAAGATGAAACAATGCGGAAAGATGAAAGATGAAACAATGCGGAAAGATGAAAGATGAAACAATGTGGAAAGATGAAACAATGCGGAAAGATGAAAGATGAAACAATGCGGGAAGATGAAAGATGAAACAATGCGGAAAGATGAAAGATGAAAAAATGCGGAAAGATGAAAGATGAAACAATGCGGAAAGATGAAAGATGAAAAAATGCGGAAAGATGAAAGATGAAACAATGCGGAAAGATGAAAGATGAAAGAATGCGGAAAGATGAAACAATGCGGAAAGATGAAAGATGAAACAATGCGGAAAGATGAAAGATGAAACAATGTGGAAAGATGAAAGATGAAAAAATGCGGAAAGATGAAAGATGAAACAATGCGGAAAGATGAAAGATGAAACAATGCGGAAAGATGAAAGATGAAACAATGCGGAAAGATGAAACAATGCGGAAAGATGAAACAATGCGGAAAGATGAAACAATGCGGAAAGATGAAACAATGCGGAAAGATGAAACAATGCGGAAAGATGAAACAATGCGGAAAGATGAAACAATGCGGAAAGATGAAACAATGCGGAAAGATGGAAGATGAAACAATGCGGAAAGATGAAAGATGAAACAATGCGGAAAGATGAAAGATGAAAAAATGCGGAAAGATGAAAGATGAAACAATGCGGAAAGATGAAAGATGAAAAAATTCGGAAAGATGAAAGATGAAAGAATGCGGAAGATGAAAGATGAAACAATGCGGAAAAATGAAAGATGAAACAATGCGGAAAGATGAAAGATGAAACAATGCGGAAAGATGAAACAATGCGGAAAGATGAAACAATGCGGAAAGATGAAACAATGCGGAAAGATGAAACAATGCGGAAAGATGAAACAATGCGGAAAGATGAAAGATGAAACAATGCGGAAAGATGAAAGATGAAACAATGCGGAAAGATGAAAGATGAAAGAATGCGTAAAGATGAAAGATGAAACAATGCGGAAAGATGAAAGATGAAACAATGCGGAAAGATGAAAGATGAAAGAATGCGGAAAGATGAAAGATGAAACAATGCGGAAAGATGAAAGATGAAACAATGCGGAAAGATGAAAGATGAAAGAATGCGGAAAGATGAAAGATGAAACAATGCGGAAAGATGAAAGATGAAACAATGCGGAAAGATGAAACAATGCGGAAAGATGGAAGATGAAACAATGCGGAAAGATGAAAGATGAAACAATGCGGAAAGATGAAAGATGAAAGAATGCGGAAAGATGAAAGATGAAACAATGCGGAAAGATGAAAGATGAAACAATGCGGAAAGATGAAAGATGAAACAATGCGGAAAGATGAAAGATGAAACAATGCGGAAAGATGAAAGATGAAACAATGCCGAAAGATGAAACAATGCGGAAAGATGAAAGATGAAAGAATGCGGAAAGATGAAAGATGAAACAATGCGGAAAGATGAAAGATGAAAGAATGCGGAAAGATGAAAGATGAAACAATGCGGAAAGATGAAAGATGAAACAATGAGGAAAGATGAAAGATGAAACAATGCGGAAAGATGAAAGATGAAACAATGCGGAAAGATGAAAGATGAAACAATGCGGAAAGATGAAAGATGAAACAATGCGGAAAGATGAAACAATGCGGAAAGATGAAACAATGCGGAAAGATGAAACAATGCGGAAAGATGAAAGATGAAACAATGCGGAAAGATGAAACAATGCGGAAAGATGAAACAATGCGGAAAGATGAAACAATGCGGAAAGATGAAACAATGCGGAAAGATGAAAGATGAAACAATGCGGAAAGATGAAAGATGAAAAAATGCGGAAAGATGAAAGATGAAACAATGCGGAAAGATGAAAGATGAAAAAATGCGGAAAGATGAAAGATGAAACAATGCGGAAAGATGAAAGATGAAAGAATGCGGAAGATGAAAGATGAAACAATGCGGAAAGATGAAAGATGAAACAATGCGGAAAGATTAAAGATGAAACAATGCGGAAAGATGAAAGTTGAAACAATGCGGAAAGATGAAAGATGAAACAATGCGGAAAGATGAAAGATGAAACAATGCGGAAAGATGAAAGATGAAACAATGCGGAAAGATGAAAGATGAAACAATGCGGAAAGATGAAAGATGAAACAATGCGGAAAGATGAAAGATGAAACAATGCGGAAAGATGAAAGATGAAACAATGCGGAAAGATGAAAGATGAAAGAATGCGGAAAGATGAAAGATGAAACAATGCGGAAAGATGAAAGATGAAACAATGCGGAAAGATGAAACAATGCGGAAAGATGAAACAATGCGGAAAGATGAAACAATGCGGAAAGATGAAACAATGCGGAAAGATGAAAGATGAAACAATGCGGAAAGATGAAAGATGAAACAATGCGGAAAGATGAAAGATGAAACAATGCGGAAAGATGAAAGATGAAACAATGCGGAAAGGTGAAAGATGAAAAAATGCGGAAAGATGAAAGAGGAAACAATGCGGAAAGATGAAAGATGAAACAATGCGGAAAGATGAAAGATGAAACAATGCGGAAAGATGAAAGATGAAAGAATGCGGAAGATGAAAGATGAAACAATGCGGAAAGATGAAAGATGAAACATTGCGGATAGATGAAAGATGAAACAATGCGGAAAGATGAAAGATGAAAGAATGCGGAAAGATGAAAGATCAAACAATGCGGAAAGATGAAAGATGAAACAATGCGGAAAGATGAAAGATGAAACAATGCGGAAAGATGAAAGATGAAAGAATGCGGAAAGATGAAAGATGAAACAATGCGGAAAGATGAAAGATGAAACAATGCGGAAAGATGAAAGATGAAACAATGCGGAAAGATGAAAGATGAAACAATGCGGAAAGATGAAAGATGAAACAATGCGGAAAGATGAAACAATGCGGAAAGATGAAACAATGCGGAAAGATGAAACAATGCGGAAAGATGAAACAATGCGGAAAGATGAAACAATGCGGAAAGATGAAACAATGCGGAAAGATGAAACAATGCGGAAAGATGAAAGATGAAACAATGCGGAAAGATGAAAGATGAAAAAATGCGGAAAGATGAAAGATGAAACAATGCGGAAAGATGAAAGATGAAACAATGCGGAAAGATGAAAGATGAAACAATGCGGAAAGATGAAAGATGAAACAATGCGGAAAGATGAAAGATGAAACAATGCGGAAAGATGAAACAATGCGGAAAGATGAAACAATGCGGAAAGATGAAACAATGCGGAAAGATGAAACAATGCGGAAAGATGAAACAATGCGGAAAGATGAAACAATGTGGAAAGATGAAACAATGCGGAAAGATGAAACAATGCGGAAAGATGAAACAATGCGGAAAGATGAAACAATGCGGAAAGATGAAACAATGCGGAAAGATGAAAGATGAAAGAATGCGGAAAGATGAAAGATGAAACAATGCGGAAAGATGAAAGATGAAAAAATGCGGAAAGATGAAAGATGAAACAATGCGGAAAGATGAAAGATGAAAAAATGCGGAAAGATGAAAGATGAAACAATGCGGAAAGATGAAAGATGAAAGAATGCGGCAAATGAAAGATGAAACAATGCGGAATGATGAAAGATGAAACAATGCGGAAAGATGAAAGATGAAACAATGCGGAAAGATGAAAGATGAAACAATGCGGAAAGATGAAAGATGAAACAATGCGGAAAGATGAAAGATGAAACAATGCGGAAAGATGAAAGATGAAACAATGCGGAGAGATGAAACAATGCGGAAAGATGAAAGATGAAACAATGCGGAAAGATGAAACATGAAAAAATGCGGAAAGATGAAAGATGAAACAATGCGGAAAGATGAAAGATGAAAGAATGCGGAAGATGAAAGATGAAACAATGCGGAAAGATGAAAGATGAAACATTGCGGAAAGATGAAAGATGAAACAATGCGGAAAGATGAAAGATGAAACAATACGGAAAGATGAAAGATGAAACAATGCGGAAAGATGAAACAATGCGGAAAGATGAAACAATGCGGAAAGATGAAAGATGAAACAATGCGGAAAGATGAAAGATGAAAAAATGCGGAAAGATGAAAGATGAAACAATGCGGAAAGATGAAAGATGAAAGAATGCGGAAGATGAAAGATGAAACAATGCGGAAAGATGAAAGATGAAACAATGCGGAAAGATGAATGATGAAACAATGCGGAAAGATGAAAGATGAAACAATGCGGAAAGATGAAACAATTCGGAAAGATGAAACAATGCGGAAAGATGAAACAATGCGGAAAGATGAAACAATGCGGAAAGATGAAACAATGCGGAAAGATGAAACAATGCGGAAAGATGAAAGATGAAACAATGCGGAAAGATGAAAGATGAAAGAATGCGGAAAGATGAAAGATGAAACAATGCGGAAAGATGAAAGATGAAACAATGCGGAAAGATGAAAGATGAAACAATGCGGAAAGATGAAAGATGAAAAAATGCGGAAAGATGAAAGATGAAACAATGCGGAAAGATGAAAGATGAAAAAATGCGGAAAGATGAAAGATGAAAGAATGCGGAAGATGAAAGATGAAACAATGCGGAAAGATGAAAGATGAAACAATGCGGAAAGGTGAAAGATGAAAAAATGCGGAAAGATGAAAGAGGAAACAATGCGGAAAGATGAAAGATGAAACAATGCGGAAAGATGAAAGATGAAACAATGCGGAAAGATGAAAGATGAAAGAATGCGGAAGATGAAAGATGAAACAATGCGGAAAGATGAAAGATGAAACATTGCGGATAGATGAAAGATGAAACAATGCGGAAAGATGAAAGATGAAAGAATGCGGAAAGATGAAAGATCAAACAATGCGGAAAGATGAAAGATGAAACAATGCGGAAAGATGAAAGATGAAACAATGCGGAAAGATGAAAGATGAAAGAATGCGGAAAGATGAAAGATGAAACAATGCGGAAAGATGAAAGATGAAACAATGCGGAAAGATGAAAGATGAAACAATGCGGAAAGATGAATGATGAAACAATGCGGAAAGATGAAAGATGAAACAATGCGGAAAGATGAATGATGAAACAATGCGGAAAGATGAAAGATGAAACAATGCGGAAAGATGAAAGATGAAACAATGCGGAAAGATGAAAGATGAAAAAATGCGGAAAGATGAAAGATGAAACAATGCGGAAAGATGAAAGATGAAAAAATGCGGAAAGATGAAAGATGAAACAATGCGGAAAGATGAAAGATGAAAAAATTCGGAAAGATGAAAGATGAAACAATGCGGAAAGATGAAAGATGAAAGAATGCGGAAGATGAAAGATGAAACAATGCGGAAAGATGAAAGATGAAACAATGCGGAATGATGAAACAATGCGGAAAGATGAAACAATGCGGAAAGATGAAAGATGAAACAATGCGGAAAGATGAAAGATGAAACAATGCGGAAAGATGAAAGATGAAAGAATGCGGAAAGATGAAAGATGAAACAATGCGGAAAGATGAAAGATGAAACAATGCGGAAAGATGAAACAATGCGGAAAGATGAAAGATGAAACAATGCGGAAAGATGAAAGATGAAACAATGCAGAAAGA
Organism: Gastracanthus pulcherrimus; assembly: GCA_949152435.1. Lineage (NCBI taxonomy): Eukaryota > Metazoa > Arthropoda > Insecta > Hymenoptera > Pteromalidae > Gastracanthus > Gastracanthus pulcherrimus. The sequence continues at coordinate 201,882 of CASCKD010000041.1, read as the reverse complement.
TGAAAGATGAAAAAATGCGGAAAGATGGAAGATGAAACAATGCGGAAGGATGAAAGATGAAAGAATGCGGAAGATGAAAGATGAAACAATGCGGAAAGATGAAACAATGCGGAAAGATGAAAGCTGAAACAATGCGGAAAGATGAAAGATGAAACAATGCGGAAAGATGAAACAATGCGGAAAGATGAAAGATGAAACAATGCGGAAAGATGAAAGATGATACAATGCGGAAAGATGAAAGATGAAAGAATGCGGAAAGATGAACGATGAAACAATGCGGAAAGATGAAAGCTGAAACAATGCGGAAAGATGAAACAATGCGGAAAGATGAAACAATGCGGAAAGATGAAACAATGCGGAAAGATGATAGATGAAACAATGCGGAAAGATGAAAGATGAAACAATGCGGAAAGATGAAAGATGAAACAATGCGGAAAGATGAAAGATGAAACAATGCGGAAAGATGAAAGATGAAACATTGCGGAAAGATGAAAGATGAAACAATGCGGAAAGATGAAAAATGAAAGAATGCGGAAAGATGAAAGATGAAACAATGCGGAAAGATGAAAGATGAAACAATGCGGAAAGATGAAAGATGAAAGAATGCGGAAAGATGAAAGATGAAAGAATGCGGAAAGATGAAAGATGAAACAATGCGGAAAGATGAAAGATGAAACAATGCGGAAAGATGAAAGATGAAACAATGCGGAAAGATGAATGATGAAACAATGCGGAAAGAACAAAGATGAAACAATACGGAAAGATGAAACAATGCGGAAAGATGAAACAATGCGGAAAGATGAAACAATGCGGAAAGATGAAACAATGCGGAAAGATGAAAGATGAAACATTGCGGAAAGATGAAAGATGAAAGAATGCGGAAAGATGAAAGATGAAACAATGCGGAAAGATGAAAGATGAAACAATGCGGAAAGATGAAACAATGCGGAAAGATGAAAGATGAAACAATGCGGAAAGATGAAAGATGAAAGAATGCGGAAGATGAAAGATGAAACAATGCGGAAAGATGAAAGATGAAACAATGCGGAAAGGTGAAAGATGAAAAAATGCGGAAAGATGAAAGAGGAAACAATGCGGAAAGATGAAAGATGAAACAATGCGGAAAGATGAAAGATGAAACAATGCGGAAAGATGAAAGATGAAAGAATGCGGAAGATGAAAGATGAAACAATGCGGAAAGATGAAAGATGAAACATTGCGGATAGATGAAAGATGAAACAATGCGGAAAGATGAAAGATGAAAGAATGCGGAAAGATGAAAGATCAAACAATGCGGAAAGATGAAAGATGAAACAATGCGGAAAGATGAAAGATGAAACAATGCGGAAAGATGAAAGATGAAAGAATGCGGAAAGATGAAAGATGAAACAATGCGGAAAGATGAAAGATGAAACAATGCGGAAAGATGAAAGATGAAACAATGCGGAAAGATGAATGATGAAACAATGCGGAAAGATGAAAGATGAAACAATGCGGAAAGATGAATGATGAAACAATGCGGAAAGATGAAAGATGAAACAATGCGGAAAGATGAAAGATGAAACAATGCGGAAAGATGAAAGATGAAAAAATGCGGAAAGATGAAAGATGAAACAATGCGGAACGATGAAAGATGAAAAAATGCGGAAAGATGAAAGATGAAACAATGCGGAAAGATGAAACAATGCGGAAAGATGAAAGATGAAACAATGCGGAAAGATGAAAGATGAAACAATGCGGAAAGGTGAAAGATGAAAAAATGCGGAAAGATGAAAGAGGAAACAATGCGGAAAGATGAAAGATGAAACAATGCGGAAAGATGAAAGATGAAACAATGCGGAAAGATGAAAGATGAAAGAATGCGGAAGATGAAAGATGAAACAATGCGGAAAGATGAAAGATGAAACATTGCGGATAGATGAAAGATGAAACAATGCGGAAAGATGAAAGATGAAAGAATGCGGAAAGATGAAAGATCAAACAATGCGGAAAGATGAATGATGAAACAATGCGGAAAGATGAAAGATGAAACAATGCGGAAAGATGAAAGATGAAAGAATGCGGAAAGATGAAAGATGAAACAATGCGGAAAGATGAAAGATGAAACAATGCGGAAAGATGAAAGATGAAACAATGCGGAAAGATGAAAGATGAAACAATGCGGAAAGATGAAAGATGAAACAATGCGGAAAGATGAAACAATGCGGAAAGATGAAACAATGCGGAAAGATGAAACAATGCGGAAAGATGAAACAATGCGGAAAGATGAAACAATGCGGAAAGATGAAACAATGCGGAAAGATGAAAGATGAAACAATGCGGAAAGATGAAAGATGAAAAAATGCGGAAAGATGAAAGATGAAACAATGCGGAAAGATGAAAGATGAAACAATGCGGAAAGATGAAAGATGAAACAATGCGGAAAGATGAAAGATGAAACAATGCGGAAAGATGAAAGATGAAACAATGCGGAAAGATGAAACAATGCGGAAAGATGAAACAATGCGGAAAGATGAAACAATGCGGAAAGATGAAACAATGCGGAAAGATGAAACAATGTGGAAAGATGAAACAATGCGGAAAGATGAAACAATGCGGAAAGATGAAACAATGCGGAAAGATGAAACAATGCGGAAAGATGAAACAATGCGGAAAGATGAAAGATGAAAGAATGCGGAAAGATGAAAGATGAAACAATGCGGAAAGATGAAAGATGAAAAAATGCGGAAAGATGGAAGATGAAACAATGCGGAAAGATGAAAGATGAAAAAATGCGGAAAGATGAAAGATGAAACAATGCGGAAAGATGAAAGATGAAAGAATGCGGCAGATGAAAGATGAAACAATGCGGAATGATGAAAGATGAAACAATGCGGAAAGATGAAAGATGAAACAATGCGGAAAGATGAAAGATGAAACAATGCGGAAAGATGAAAGATGAAACAATGCGGAAAGATGAAAGATGAAACAATGCGGAAAGATGAAAGATGAAACAATGCGGAGAGATGAAACAATGCGGAAAGATGAAAGATGAAACAATGCGGAAAGATGAAAGATGAAAAAATGCGGAAAGATGAAAGATGAAACAATGCGGAAAGATGAAAGATGAAAGAATGCGGAAGATGAAAGATGAAACAATGCGGAAAGATGAAAGATGAAACATTGCGGAAAGATGAAAGATGAAACAATGCGGAAAGATGAAAGATGAAACAATACGGAAAGATGAAAGATGAAACAATGCGGAAAGATGAAACAATGCGGAAAGATGAAAGATGAAACAATGCGGAAAGATGAAAGATGAAAAAATGCGGAAAGATGAAAGATGAAACAATGCGGAAAGATGAAAGATGAAAGAATGCGGAAGATGAAAGATGAAACAATGCGGAAAGATGAAAGATGAAACATTGCGGAAAGATGAAAGATGAAACAATGCGGAAAGATGAAAGATGAAAGAATGCGGAAAGATGAAAGATGAAACAATGCGGAAAGATGAAAGATGAAACAATGCGGAAAGATGAAAGATGAAACAATGCGGAAAGATGAAAGATGATAGAATGCGGAAAGATGAAAGATGAAACAATGCGGAAAGATGAAAGATGAAACAATGCGGAAAGATGAAAGATGAAACAATGCGGAAAGATGAATGATGAAACAATGCGGAAAGATGAAAGATGAAACAATGCGGAAAGATGAAACAATTCGGAAAGATGAAACAATGCGGAAAGATGAAACAATGCGGAAAGATGAAACAATGCGGAAAGATGAAACAATGCGGAAAGATGAAACAATGCGGAAAGATGAAAGATGAAACAATGCGGAAAGATGAAAGATGAAAGAATGCGGAAAGATGAAAGATGAAACAATGCGGAAAGATGAAAGATGAAACAATGCGGAAAGATGAAACAATGCGGAAAGATGAAAGATGAAACAATGCGGAAAGATGAAAGATGAAAAAATGCGGAAAGATGAAAGATGAAACAATGCGGAAAGATGAAAGATGAAAAAATGCGGAAAGATGAAAGATGAAACAATGCGGAAAGATGAAAGATGAAAGAATGCGGAAGATGAAAGATGAAACAATGCGGAAAGATGAAAGATGAAACAATGCGGAAAGATGAAAGATGAAACAATGCGGAAAGATGAAAGATGAAACAATGCGGAAAGATGAAACAATGCGGAAAGATGAAAGATGAAACAATGCGGAAAGATGAAAGATGAAACAATGCGGAAAGGTGAAAGATGAAAAAATGCGGAAAGATGAAAGAGGAAACAATGCGGAAAGATGAAAGATGAAACAATGCGGAAAGATGAAAGATGAAACAATGCGGAAAGATGAAAGATGAAAGAATGCGGAAGATGAAAGATGAAACAATGCGGAAAGATGAAAGATGAAACATTGCGGATAGATGAAAGATGAAACAATGCGGAAATTTGAAAGATGAAAGAATGCGGAAAGATGAAAGATCAAACAATGCGGAAAGATGAAAGATGAAACAATGCGGAAAGATGAAAGATGAAACAATGCGGAAAGATGAAAGATGAAAGAATGCGGAAAGATGAAAGATGAAACAATGCGGAAAGATGAAAGATGAAACAATGCGGAAAGATGAAAGATGAAACAATGCGGAAAGATGAATGATGAAACAATGCGGAAAGATGAAAGATGAAACAATGCGGAAAGATGAATGATGAAACAATGCGGAAAGATGAAAGATGAAACAATGCGGAAAGATGAAAGATGAAACAATGCGGAAAGATGAAAGATGAAAAAATGCGGAAAGATGAAAGATGAAACAATGCGGAAAGATGAAAGATGAAAAAATTCGGAAAGATGAAAGATGAAACAATGCGGAAAGATGAAAGATGAAAGAATGCGGAAGATGAAAGATGAAACAATGCGGAAAGATGAAAGATGAAACAATGCGGAATGATGAAACAATGCGGAAAGATGAAACAATGCGGAAAGATGAAAGATGAAACAATGCGGAAAGATGAAAGATGAAACAATGCGGAAAGATGAAAGATGAAAGAATGCGGAAAGATGAAAGATGAAACAATGCGGAAAGATGAAAGATGAAACAATGCGGAAAGATGAAACAATGCGGAAAGATGAAAGATGAAACAATGCGGAAAGATGAAAGATGAAACAATGCAGAAAGATGAAAGATGAAAAAATGCGGAAAGATGAAAGATGAAACAATGCGGAAGGATGAAAGATGAAAGAATGCGGAAGATGAAAGATGAAACAATGCGGAAAGATGAAACAATGCGGAAAGATGAAAGCTGAAACAATGCGGAAAGAGGAAAGATGAAACAATGCGGAAAGATGAAACAATGCGGAAAGATGAAAGATGAAACAATGCGGAAAGATGAAAGATGATACAATGCGGAAAGATGAAAGATGAAAGAATGCGGAAAGATGAACGATGAAACAATGCGGAAAGATGAAAGCTGAAACAATGCGGAAAGATGAAACAATGCGGAAAGATGAAACAATGCGGAAAGATGAAACAATGCGGAAAGATGAAACAATGCGGAAAGATGATAGATGAAACAATGCGGAAAGATGAAAGATGAAACAATGCGGAAAGATGAAAGATGAAACAATGCGGAAAGATGAAAGATGAAACAATGCGGAAAGATGAAAGATGAAACATTGCGGAAAGATGAAAGATGAAACAATGCGGAAAGATGAAAAATGAAAGAATGCGGAAAGATGAAAGATGAAACAATGCGGAAAGATGAAAGATGAAACAATGCGGAAAGATGAAAGATGAAAAAATGCGGAAAGATGAAAGATGAAACAATGCGGAAAGATGAAAGATGAAAAAATTCGGAAAGATGAAAGATGAAAGAATGCGGAAGATGAAAGATGAAACAATGCGGAAAAATGAAAGATGAAACAATGCGGAAAGATGAAACAATGCGGAAAGATGAAAGATGAAACAATGCGGAAAGATGAAAGATGAAACAATGCGGAAAGGTGAAAGATGAAAAAATGCGGAAAGATGAAAGAGGAAACAATGCGGAAAGATGAAAGATGAAACAATGCGGAAAGATGAAAGATGAAACAATGCGGAAAGATGAAAGATGAAAGAATGCGGAAGATGAAAGATGAAACAATGCGGAAAGATGAAAGATGAAACATTGCGGATAGATGAAAGATGAAACAATGCGGAAATTTGAAAGATGAAAGAATGCGGAAAGATGAAAGATCAAACAATGCGGAAAGATGAAAGATGAAACAATGCGGAAAGATGAAAGATGAAACAATGCGGAAAGATGAAAGATGAAAGAATGCGGAAAGATGAAAGATGAAACAATGCGGAAAGATGAAAGATGAAACAATGCGGAAAGATGAAAGATGAAACAATGCGGAAAGATGAATGATGAAACAATGCGGAAAGATGAAAGATGAAACAATGCGGAAAGATGAATGATGAAACAATGCGGAAAGATGAAAGATGAAACAATGCGGAAAGATGAAAGATGAAACAATGCGGAAAGATGAAAGATGAAAAAATGCGGAAAGATGAAAGATGAAACAATGCGGAAAGATGAAAGATGAAAAAATTCGGAAAGATGAAAGATGAAACAATGCGGAAAGATGAAAGATGAAAGAATGCGGAAGATGAAAGATGAAACAATGCGGAAAGATGAAAGATGAAACAATGCGGAATGATGAAACAATGCGGAAAGATGAAACAATGCGGAAAGATGAAAGATGAAACAATGCGGAAAGATGAAAGATGAAACAATGCGGAAAGATGAAAGATGAAAGAATGCGGAAAGATGAAAGATGAAACAATGCGGAAAGATGAAAGATGAAACAATGCGGAAAGATGAAACAATGCGGAAAGATGAAAGATGAAACAATGCGGAAAGATGAAAGATGAAACAATGCAGAAAGATGAAAGATGAAAAAATGCGGAAAGATGAAAGATGAAACAATGCGGAAGGATGAAAGATGAAAGAATGCGGAAGATGAAAGATGAAACAATGCGGAAAGATGAAACAATGCGGAAAGATGAAAGCTGAAACAATGCGGAAAGAGGAAAGATGAAACAATGCGGAAAGATGAAACAATGCGGAAAGATGAAAGATGAAACAATGCGGAAAGATGAAAGATGATACAATGCGGAAAGATGAAAGATGAAAGAATGCGGAAAGATGAACGATGAAACAATGCGGAAAGATGAAAGCTGAAACAATGCGGAAAGATGAAACAATGCGGAAAGATGAAACAATGCGGAAAGATGAAACAATGCGGAAAGATGAAACAATGCGGAAAGATGATAGATGAAACAATGCGGAAAGATGAAAGATGAAACAATGCGGAAAGATGAAAGATGAAACAATGCGGAAAGATGAAAGATGAAACAATGCGGAAAGATGAAAGATGAAACATTGCGGAAAGATGAAAGATGAAACAATGCGGAAAGATGAAAAATGAAAGAATGCGGAAAGATGAAAGATGAAACAATGCGGAAAGATGAAAGATGAAACAATGCGGAAAGATGAAAGATGAAAAAATGCGGAAAGATGAAAGATGAAACAATGCGGAAAGATGAAAGATGAAAAAATTCGGAAAGATGAAAGATGAAAGAATGCGGAAGATGAAAGATGAAACAATGCGGAAAAATGAAAGATGAAACAATGCGGAAAGATGAAAGATGAAACAATGCGGAAAGATGAAACAATGCGGAAAGATGAAACAATGCGGAAAGATGAAACAATGCGGAAAGATGAAACAATGCGGAAAGATGAAACAATGCGGAAAGATGAAACAATGCGGAAAGATGAAACAATGCGGAAAGATGAAACAATGCGGAAAGATGAAACAATGCGGAAAGATGAAACAATGCGGAAAGATGAAACAATGCGGAAAGATGAAACAATGCGGAAAGATGAAACAATGCGGAAAGATGGAAGATGAAACAATGCGGAAAGATGAAAGATGAAACAATGCGGAAAGATGAAAGATGAAAAAATGCGGAAAGATGAAAGATGAAACAATGCGGAAAGATGAAAGATGAAAAAATTCGGAAAGATGAAAGATGAAAGAATGCGGAAGATGAAAGATGAAACAATGCGGAAAAATGAAAGATGAAACAATGCGGAAAGATGAAAGATGAAACAATGCGGAAAGATGAAACAATGCGGAAAGATGAAACAATGCGGAAAGATGAAACAATGCGGAAAGATGAAACAATGCGGAAAGATGAAACAATGCGGAAAGATGAAACAATGCGGAAAGATGAAAGATGAAACAATGCGGAAAGATAAAAGATGAAACAATGCGGAAAGATGAAAGATGAAAAAATGCGGAAAGATGAAAGATGAAACAATGCGGAAAGATGAAAGATGAAAAAATTCGGAAAGATGAAAGATGAAAGAATGCGGAAGATGAAAGATGAAACAATGCGGAAAGATGAAAGATGAAACAATGCGGAAAGATGAAAGATGAAACAATGCGGAAAGATGAAAGATGAAAAAATGCGGAAAGATGAAAGATGAAACAATGCGGAAAGATGAAAGATGAAACAATGCGGAAAGATGAAAGATGAAACAATGCGGAAAGATGAAAGATGAAAGAATGCGTAAAGATGAAAGATGAAACAATGCGGAAAGATGAAAGATGAAACAATGCGGAAAGATGAAAGATGAAAGAATGCGGAAAGATGAAAGATGAAACAATGCGGAAAGATGAAAGATGAAACAATGCGGAAAGATGAAAGATGAAAGAATGCGGAAAGATGAAAGATGAAACAATGCGGAAAGATGAAAGATGAAACAATGCGGAAAGATGAAACAATGCGGAAAGATGGAAGATGAAACAATGCGGAAAGATGAAAGATGAAACAATGCGGAAAGATGAAAGATGAAAGAATGCGGAAAGATGAAAGATGAAACAATGCGGAAAGATGAAAGATGAAACAATGCGGAAAGATGAAAGATGAAACAATGCGGAAAGATGAAAGATGAAACAATGCGGAAAGATGAAAGATGAAACAATGCCGAAAGATGAAACAATGCGGAAAGATGAAAGATGAAAGAATGCGGAAAGATGAAAGATGAAACAATGCGGAAAGATGAAAGATGAAAGAATGCGGAAAGATGAAAGATGAAACAATGCGGAAAGATGAAAGATGAAACAATGAGGAAAGATGAAAGATGAAACAATGCGGAAAGATGAAAGATGAAACAATGCGGAAAGATGAAAGATGAAACAATGCGGAAAGATGAAAGATGAAACAATGCGGAAAGATGAAACAATGCGGAAAGATGAAACAATGCGGAAAGATGAAACAATGCGGAAAGATGAAACAATGCGGAAAGATGAAACAATGCGGAAAGATGAAAGATGAAACAATGCGGAAAGATGAAAGATGAAACAATGCGGAAAGATGAAAGATGAAAAAATGCGGAAAGATGAAAGATGAAACAATGCGGAAAGATGAATGATGAAAGAATGCGGAATATGAAAGATGAAACAATGCGGAAAGATGAAAGATGAAACAATGCGGAAAGATGAAAGATGAAAGAATGCGGAAAGATGAAAGATGAAACAATGCGGAAAGATGAAAGATGAAACAATGCGGAAAGATGAAAGATGAAAGAATGCGGAAAGATGAAAGATGAAACAATGCGGAAAGATGAAAGATGAAACAATGCGGAAAGATGAAAGATGAAAGAATGCGGAAAGATGAAAGATGAAACAATGCGGAAAGATGAAAGATGAAACAATGCGGAAAGATGAAAGATGAAAGAATGCGGAAAGATGAAAGATGAAACAATGCGGAAAGATGAAAGATGAAACAATGCGGAAAGATGAAACAATGCGGAAAGATGAAAGATGAAACAATGCGGAAAGATGAAAGATGAAACAATGCGGAAAGATGAAAGATGAAAGAATGCGGAAAGATGAAAGATGAAACAATGCGGAAAGATGAAAGATGAAACAATGCGGAAAGATGAAAGATGAAACAATGCGGAAAGATGAAAGATGAAACAATGCGGAAAGATGAAAGATGAAACAATGCCGAAAGATGAAAGATGAAACATTGCGGAAAGATGAAAGATGAAACAATGCGGAAAGATGAAAGATGAAAGAATGCGGAAAGATGAAAGATGAAACAATGCGGAAAGATGAAAGATGAAACAATGCGGAAAGATGAAAGATGAAACAATGCGGAAAGATGAAAGATGAAAGAATGCGGAAAGATGAAAGATGAAACAATGCGGAAAGATGAAAGATGAAAGAATGCGGAAAGATGAAAGATGAAACAATGCGGAAAGATGAAACAATGCGGAAAGATGAAACAATGCGGAAAGATGAAACAATGCGGAAAGATGAAACAATGCGGAAAGATGAAAGATGAAACAATGCGGAAAGATGAAAGATGAAACAATGCGGAAAGATGAAAGATGAAAAAATGCGGAAAGATGAAAGATGAAACAATGCGGAAAGATGAAAGATGAAAGAATGCGGAAGATGAAAGATGAAACAATGCGGAAAGATGAAAGATGAAACAATGCGGAAAGATGAAAGATGAAAGAATGCGGAAAGATGAAAGATGAAACAATGCGGAAAGATGAAAGATGAAACAATGCGGAAAGATGAAAGATGAAAGAATGCGGAAAGATGAAAGATGAAACAATGCGGAAAGATGAAAGATGAAACAATGCGGAAAGATGAAAGATGAAAGAATGCGGAAAGATGAAAGATGAAACAATGCGGAAAGATGAAAGATGAAACAATGCGGAAAGATGAAAGATGAAAGAATGCGGAAAGATGAAAGATGAAACAATGCGGAAAGATGAAAGATGAAACAATGCGGAAAGATGAAACAATGCGGAAAGATGAAAGATGAAACAATGCGGAAAGATGAAAGATGAAACAATGCGGAAAGATGAAAGATGAAAGAATGCGGAAAGATGAAAGATGAAACAATGCGGAAAGATGAAAGATAAAACAATGCGGAAAGATGAAAGATGAAACAATGCGGAAAGATGAAAGATGAAACAATGCGGAAAGATGAAAGATGAAACAATGCGGAAAGATGAAAGATGAAACATTGCGGAAAGATGAAAGATGAAACAATGCGGAAAGATGAAAGATGAAAGAATGCGGAAAGATGAAAGATGAAACAATGCGGAAAGATGAAAGATGAAACAATGCGGAAAGATGAAAGATGAAACAATGCGGAAAGATGAAAGATGAAAGAATGCGGAAAGATGAAAGATGAAACAATGCGGAAAGATGAAAGATGAAACAATGCGGAAAGATGAAAGATGAAACAATGCGGAAAGATGAATGATGAAACAATGCGGAAAGAGGAAAGATGAAACAATGCGGAAAGATGAAAGATGAAAGAATGCGGAAAGATGAAAGATGAAACAATGCGGAAAGATGAAAGATGAAACAATGCGGAAAGATGAAAGATGAAACAATGCGGAAAGATGAAAGATGAAACATTGCGGAAAGATGAAAGATGAAACAATGCGGAAAGATGAAAGATGAAAGAATGCGGAAAGATGAAAGATGAAACAATGCGGAAAGATGAAAGATGAAACAATGCGGAAAGATGAAAGATGAAACAATGCGGAAAGATGAAAGATGAAAGAATGCGGAAAGATGAAAGATGAAACAATGCGGAAAGATGAAAGATGAAACAATGCGGAAAGATGAAAGATGAAACAATGCGGAAAGATGAAAGATGAAACAATGCGGAAAGATGAAAGATGAAACAATGCGGAAAGATGAAAGATGAAACAATGCGGAAAGATGAAACAATGCGGAAAGATGAAAGATGAAACAATGCGGAAAGATGAAAGATGAAAAAATGCGGAAAGATCAAAGATGAAACAATTCGGAAAGATGAAAGATGAAAAAATGCGGAAAGATGAAAGATGAAACAATGCGGAAAGATGAAAGATGAAAGAATGCGGAAGATGAAAGATGAAACAATGCGGAAAGATGAAAGATGAAACAATGCGGAAAGATGAAAGATGAAACAATGCGGAAAGATGAAAGATGAAACAATGCGGAAAGATGAAACAATGCGGAAAGATGAAACAATGCGGAAAGATGAAACAATGCGGAAAGATGAAACAATGCGGAAAGATGAAAGATCAAACAATGCGGAAAGATGAAAGATGAAACAATGCGGAAAGATGAAAGATGAAACAATGCGGAAAGATGAAAGATGAAACAATGCGGAAAGATGAAAGATGAAACAATGCGGAAGATGAAAGATGAAACAATGCGGAAAGATGAAAGATGAAACATTGCGGAAAGATGAAAGATGAAACAATGCGGAAAGATGAAAGATGAAAGAATGCGGAAAGATGAAAGATCAAACAATGCGGAAAGATGAAAGATGAAACAATGCGGAAAGATGAAAGATGAAACAATGCGGAAAGATGAAAGATGAAACAATGCGGAAAGATGAAAGATGAAACAATGCGGAAAGATGAAAGATGAAACAATGCGGAAAGATGAAAGATGAAAAAATGCGGAAAGATGAAAGATGAAACAATGCGGAAAGATGAAAGATGAAAAAATGCGGAAAGATGAAAGATGAAACAATGCGGAAAGATGAAAGATGAAAGAATGCGGAAGATGAAAGATGAAACAATGCGGAAAGATGAAAGATGAAACAATGCGGAAAGATGAAAGATGAAACAATGCGGAAAGATGAAAGATGAAACAATGCGGAAAGATGAAACAATGCGGAAAGATGAAACAATGCGGAAAGATGAAACAATGCGGAAAGATGAAACAATGCGGAAAGATGAAACAATGCGGAAAGATGAAACAATGCGGAAAGATGAAACAATGCGGAAAGATGAAAGATGAAACAATGCGGAAAGATGAAAGATGAAAAAATGCGGAAAGATGAAAGATGAAACAATGCGGAAAGGTGAAAGATGAAACAATGCGGAAAGATGAAAGATGAAACAATGCGGAAAGATGAAAGATGAAAGAATGCGGAAGATGAAAGATGAAACAATGCGGAAAGATGAAAGATGAAACATTGCGGAAAGATGAAAGATGAAACAATGCGGAAAGATGAAAGATGAAAGAATGCGGAAAGATGAAAGATCAAACAATGCGGAAAGATGAAAGATGAAACAATGCGGAAAGATGAAAGATGAAACAATGCGGAAAGATGAAAGATGAAAGAATGCGGAATGATGAAAGATGAAACAATGCGGAAAGATGAAAGATGAAACAATGCGGAAAGATGAAAGATGAAACAATGCGGAAAGATGAATGATGAAACAATGCGGAAAGATGAAAGATGAAACAATGCGGAAAGATGAAAGATGAAACAATGCGGAAAGATGAATGATGAAACAATGCGGAAAGATGAAAGATGAAACAATGCGGAAAGATGAAACAATGCGGAAAGATGAAACAATGCGGAAAGATGAATCAATGCGGAAAGATGAAACAATGCGGAAAGATGAAACAATGCGGAAAGATGAAAGATGAAACAATGCGGAAAGATGAAAGATGAAAGAATGCGGAAAGATGAAAGATGAAACAATGTGGAAAGATGAAAGATGAAACAATGCGGAAAGATGAAACAATGCGGAAAGATGAAACAATGCGGAAAGATGAAACAATGCGGAAAGATGAAACAATGCGGAAAGATGAAACAATGCGGAAAGATGAAACAATGCGGAAAGATGAAACAATGCGGAAAGATGAAACAATGCGGAAAGATGAAACAATGCGGAAAGATGAAACAATGCGGAAAGATGAAACAATGCGGAAAGATGAAACAATGCGGAAAGATGAAACAATGCGGAAAGATGAAACAATGCGGAAAGATGAAACAATGCGGAAAGATGAAACAATGCGGAAAGATGAAACAATGCGGAAAGATGAAACAATGCGGAAAGATGAAACAATGCGGAAAGATGAAACAATGCGGAAAGATGAAACAATGCGGAAAGATGAAACAATGCGGAAAGATGAAACAATGCGGAAAGATGAAACAATGCGGAAAGATGAAACAATGCGGAAAGATGAAACAATGCGGAAAGATGAAACAATGCGGAAAGATGAAACAATGCGGAAAGATGAAAGATGAAACAATGCGGAAAGATGAAAGATGAAAAAATGCGGAAAGATGAAAGATGAAACAATGCGGAAAGATGAAAGAATGCGGAAGATGAAAGATGAAACAATGCGGAAAGATGAAACAAAGCGGAAAGATGAAAGATGAAAGAATGCGGAAGATGAAAGATGAAACAATGCGGAAAGATGAAAGATGAAAGAATGCGGAAAGATGAAAGATGAAACAATGCGGAAAGATGAAAGATGAAAGAATGCGGAAAGATGAAAGATGAAACAATGCGGAAAGATGAAAGATGAAACAATGCGGAAAGATGAAAGATGAAAAAATGCGGAAAGATGAAAGATGAAACAATGCGGAAGATGAAAGATGAAACAATGCGGAAAGATGAAACAATGCGGAAAGATGAAAGATGAAACAATGCGGAAAGATGAAAGATGAAACAATGCGGAAAGATGAAAGATGAAACAATGCGGAAAGATGAAAGATGAAACAATGCGGAAAGATGAAAGATGAAACAATGCGGAAAGATGAAAGATGAAACAATGCGGAAAGATGAAAGATGAAACAATGCGGAAAGATGAAAGATGAAACAATGCGGAAAGATGAAAGATGAAACAATGCGGAAAGATGAAAGATGAAACAATGCGGAAAGATGAAAGATGAAACAATGCGGAAAGATGAAAGATGAATCAATGCGGAAAGATGAAAGATGAAACAATGCGGAAAGATGAAACAATGCGGACATATGAAAGATGAAACAATGCGGAAAGATGAATGATGAAACAATGCGGAAAGATGAAAGATGAAACAATGCGGAAAGATGAAAGATGAAACAATGCGGAAAGATGAAAGATGAAACAATGCGGAAAGATGAAACAATGCGGAAAGATGAAAGATGAAACAATGCGGAAAGATGAAAGATGAAAGAATGCGGAAGATGAAAGATGAAACAATGCGGAAAGATGAAACAATGCGGAAAGATGAAAGATGAAAGAATGCGGAAAGATGAAAGATGAAACAATGCGGAAAGATGAAAGATGAAAGAATGCTGAAGATGAAAGATGAAACAATGCGGAAAGATGAAAGATGAAACAATGCGGAAAGATGAAACAATGCGGAAAGATGAAAGATGAAACAATGCGGAAAGATGAAAGATGAAACAATGCGGAAAGATGAAAGATGAAAGAATGCGGAAGATGAAAGATGAAACAATGCGGAAAGATGAAAGATGAAACAATGCGGAAAGATGAAACAATGCGGAAAGATGAAAGATGAAAAAATGCGGAAAGATGAAAGATGAAACAATGCGGAAAGATGAAAGATGAAACAATGCGGAAAGATGAAAAAATGCGGAAAGATGAAAAATGAAACAATGCGGAAAGATGAAAGATGAAAGAATGCGGAAGATGAAAGATGAGACAATGCGGAAAGATGAAACAATGCGGAAAGATGAAAGATGAAACAATGCGGAAAGATGAAAGATAAAACAATGCGGAAAGATGAAAGATGAAACAATGCGGAAAGATGAAAGATGAAACAATGCGGAAAGATGAAAGATGAAACAATGCGGAAAGATGAAAGATGAAACAATGCGGAAAGATGAAAGATGAAACAATGCGGAAAGATGAAAGATGAAACAATGCGGAAAGATGAAAGATGAAACAATGCGGAAAGATGAAACAATGCGGAAAGATGAAACAATGCGGAAAGATGAAACAATGCGGAAAGATGAAAGATGAAACAATGCGGAAAGATGAAAGATGAAAAAATGCGGAAAGATGAAAGATGAAACAATGCGGAAAGATGAAAGATGAAAAAATGCGGAAAGATGAAAGATGAAACAATGCGGAAAGATGAAAGATGAAAGAATGCGGAAGATGAAAGATGAAACAATGCGGAAAGATGAAAGATGAAACAATGCGGAAAGATTAAAGATGAAACAATGCGGAAAGATGAAAGTTGAAACAATGCGGAAAGATGAAAGATGAAACAATGCGGAAAGATGAAAGATGAAACAATGCGGAAAGATGAAAGATGAAACAATGCGGAAAGATGAAAGATGAAACAATGCGGAAAGATGAAAGATGAAACAATGCGGAAAGATGAAAGATGAAACAATGCGGAAAGATGAAAGATGAAACAATGCGGAAAGATGAAAGATGAAAGAATGCGGAAAGATGAAAGATGAAACAATGCGGAAAGATGAAAGATGAAACAATGCGGAAAGATGAAACAATGCGGAAAGATGAAACAATGCGGAAAGATGAAACAATGCGGAAAGATGAAACAATGCGGAAAGATGAAACAATGCGGAAAGATGAAACAATGCGGAAAGATGAAAGATGAAACAATGCGGAAAGATGAAAGATGAAACAATGCGGAAAGATGAAAGATGAAACAATGCGGAAAGATGAAAGATGAAACAATGCGGAAAGATGAAACAATGCGGAAAGATGAAAGATGAAACAATGCGGAAAGATGAAAGATGAAACAATGCGGAAAGGTGAAAGATGAAAAAATGCGGAAAGATGAAAGAGGAAACAATGCGGAAAGATGAAAGATGAAACAATGCGGAAAGATGAAAGATGAAACAATGCGGAAAGATGAAAGATGAAAGAATGCGGAAGATGAAAGATGAAACAATGCGGAAAGATGAAAGATGAAACATTGCGGATAGATGAAAGATGAAACAATGCGGAAAGATGAAAGATGAAAGAATGCGGAAAGATGAAAGATCAAACAATGCGGAAAGATGAAAGATGAAACAATGCGGAAAGATGAAAGATGAAACAATGCGGAAAGATGAAAGATGAAAGAATGCGGAAAGATGAAAGATGAAACAATGCGGAAAGATGAAAGATGAAACAATGCGGAAAGATGAAAGATGAAACAATGCGGAAAGATGAATGATGAAACAATGCGGAAAGATGAAAGATGAAACAATGCGGAAAGATGAAAGATGAAACAATGCGGAAAGATGAAAGATGAAACATTGCGGAAAGATGAAAGATGAAACTATGCGGAAAGATGAAAAATGAAAGAATGCGGAAAGATGAAAGATGCAACAATGCGGAAAGATGAAAGATGAAACAATGCGGAAAGATGAAAGATGAAAAAATGCGGAAAGATGAAAGATGAAACAATGCGGAAAGATGAAAGATGAAAAAATTCGGAAAGATGAAAGATGAAAGAATGCGGAAGATGAAAGATGAAACAATGCGGAAAAATGAAAGATGAAACAATGCGGAAAGATGAAAGATGAAACAATGCGGAAAGATTAAACAATGCGGAAAGATGAAACAATGCGGAAAGATGAAACAATGCGGAAAGATGAAACAATGCGGAAAGATGAAACAATGCGGAAAGATGAAACAATGCGGAAAGATGAAACAATGCGGAAAGATGAAACAATGCGGAAAGATGAAACAATGCGGAAAGATGAAACAATGCGGAAAGATGGAAGATGAAACAATGCGGAAAGATGAAAGATGAAACAATGCGGAAAGATGAAAGATGAAAAAATGCGGAAAGATGAAAGATGAAACAATGCGGAAAGATGAAAGATGAAAAAATTCGGAAAGATGAAAGATGAAAGAATGCGGAAGATGAAAGATGAAACAATGCGGAAAAATGAAAGATGAAACAATGCGGAAAGATGAAAGATGAAACAATGCGGAAAGATGAAACAATGCGGAAAGATGAAAGATGAAACAATGCGGAAAGATGAAAGATGAAACAATGCGGAAAGATGAAAGATGAAAAAATGCGGAAAGATGAAAGATGAAACAATGCGGAAAGATGAAAGATGAAAAAATTCGGAAAGATGAAAGATGAAAGAATGCGGAAGATGAAAGATGAAACAATGCGGAAAGATGAAAGATGAAACAATGCGGAAAGATGAAAGATGAAACAATGCGGAAAGATGAAAGATGAAAAAATGCGGAAAGATGAAAGATGAAACAATGCGGAAAGATGAAAGATGAAACAATGCGGAAAGATGAAAGATGAAACAATGCGGAAAGATGAAAGATGAAAGAATGCGTAAAGATGAAAGATGAAACAATGCGGAAAGATGAAAGATGAAACAATGCGGAAAGATGAAAGATGAAAGAATGCGGAAAGATGAAAGATGAAACAATGCGGAAAGATGAAAGATGAAACAATGCGGAAAGATGAAAGATGAAAGAATGCGGAAAGATGAAAGATGAAACAATGCGGAAAGATGAAAGATGAAACAATGCGGAAAGATGAAACAATGCGGAAAGATGGAAGATGAAACAATGCGGAAAGATGAAAGATGAAACAATGCGGAAAGATGAAAGATGAAAGAATGCGGAAAGATGAAAGATGAAACAATGCGGAAAGATGAAAGATGAAACAATGCGGAAAGATGAAAGATGAAACAATGCGGAAAGATGAAAGATGAAACAATGCGGAAAGATGAAAGATGAAACAATGCCGAAAGATGAAACAATGCGGAAAGATGAAAGATGAAACAATGCGGAAAGATGAAAGATGAAACAATGCGGAAAGATGAAAGATGAAAGAATGCGGAAAGATGAAAGATGAAACAATGCGGAAAGATGAAAGATGAAACAATGAGGAAAGATGAAAGATGAAACAATGCGGAAAGATGAAAGATGAAACAATGCGGAAAGATGAAAGATGAAACAATGCGGAAAGATGAAAGATGAAACAATGCGGAAAGATGAAACAATGCGGAAAGATGAAACAATGCGGAAAGATGAAACAATGCGGAAAGATGAAACAATGCGGAAAGATGAAACAATGCGGAAAGATGAAAGATGAAACAATGCGGAAAGATGAAAGATGAAACAATGCGGAAAGATGAAAGATGAAAAAATGCGGAAAGATGAAAGATGAAACAATGCGGAAAGATGAATGATGAAAGAATGCGGAATATGAAAGATGAAACAATGCGGAAAGATGAAACAATGCGGAAAGATGAAAGATGAAACAATGCGGAAAGATGAAAGATGAAAGAATGCGGAAAGATGAAAGATGAAACAATGCGGAAAGATGAAAGATGAAACAATGCGGAAAGATGAAAGATGAAAGAATGCGGAAAGATGAAAGATGAAACAATGCGGAAAGATGAAAGATGAAACAATGCGGAAAGATGAAAGATGAAAGAATGCGGAAAGATGAAAGATGAAACAATGCGGAAAGATGAAAGATGAAACAATGCGGAAAGATGAAAGATGAAAGAATGCGGAAAGATGAAAGATGAAACAATGCGGAAAGATGAAAGATGAAACAATGCGGAAAGATGAAACAATGCGGAAAGATGAAAGATGAAACAATGCGGAAAGATGAAAGATGAAACAATGCGGAAAGATGAAAGATGAAAGAATGCGGAAAGATGAAAGATGAAACAATGCGGAAAGATGAAAGATGAAACAATGCGGAAAGATGAAAGATGAAACAATGCGGAAAGATGAAAGATGAAACAATGCGGAAAGATGAAAGATGAAACAATGCCGAAAGATGAAAGATGAAACATTGCGGAAAGATGAAAGATGAAACAATGCGGAAAGATGAAAGATGAAAGAATGCGGAAAGATGAAAGATGAAACAATGCGGAAAGATGAAAGATGAAACAATGCGGAAAGATGAAAGATGAAACAATGCGGAAAGATGAAAGATGAAAGAATGCGGAAAGATGAAAGATGAAACAATGCGGAAAGATGAAAGATGAAAGAATGCGGAAAGATGAAAGATGAAACAATGCGGAAAGATGAAACAATGCGGAAAGATGAAACAATGCGGAAAGATGAAACAATGCGGAAAGATGAAACAATGCGGAAAGATGAAACAATGCGGAAAGATGAAACAATGCGGAAAGATGAAACAATGCGGAAAGATGAAAGATGAAACAATGCGGAAAGATGAAAGATGAAACAATGCGGAAAGATGAAAGATGAAAAAATGCGGAAAGATGAAAGATGAAACAATGCGGAAAGATGAAAGATGAAAGAATGCGGAAGATGAAAGATGAAACAATGCGGAAAGATGAAAGATGAAACAATGCGGAAAGATGAAAGATGAAAGAATGCGGAAAGATGAAAGATGAAACAATGCGGAAAGATGAAAGATGAAACAATGCGGAAAGATGAAAGATGAAAGAATGCGGAAAGATGAAAGATGAAACAATGCGGAAAGATGAAAGATGAAACAATGCGGAAAGATGAAAGATGAAAGAATGCGGAAAGATGAAAGATGAAACAATGCGGAAAGATGAAAGATGAAACAATGCGGAAAGATGAAAGATGAAAGAATGCGGAAAGATGAAAGATGAAACAATGCGGAAAGATGAAAGATGAAACAATGCGGAAAGATGAAACAATGCGGAAAGATGAAAGATGAAACAATGCGGAAAGATGAAAGATGAAACAATGCGGAAAGATGAAAGATGAAAGAATGCGGAAAGATGAAAGATGAAACAATGCGGAAAGATGAAAGATAAAACAATGCGGAAAGATGAAAGATGAAACAATGCGGAAAGATGAAAGATGAAACAATGCGGAAAGATGAAAGATGAAACAATGCGGAAAGATGAAAGATGAAACATTGCGGAAAGATGAAAGATGAAACAATGCGGAAAGATGAAAGATGAAAGAATGCGGAAAGATGAAAGATGAAACAATGCGGAAAGATGAAAGATGAAACAATGCGGAAAGATGAAAGATGAAACAATGCGGAAAGATGAAAGATGAAAGAATGCGGAAAGATGAAAGATGAAACAATGCGGAAAGATGAAAGATGAAACAATGCGGAAAGATGAAAGATGAAACAATGCGGAAAGATGAATGATGAAACAATGCGGAAAGAGGAAAGATGAAACAATGCGGAAAGATGAAACAATGCGGAAAGATGAAACAATGCGGAAAGATGAAACAATGCGGAAAGATGAAAGATGAAACAATGCGGAAAGATGAAAGATGAAACAATGCGGAAAGATGAAAGATGAAACAATGCGGAAAGATGAAAGATGAAACAATGCGGAAAGATGAAACAATGCGGAAAGATGAAACAATGCGGAAAGATGAAAGATGAAACAATGCGGAAAGATGAAAGATGAAAAAATGCGGAAAGATCAAAGATGAAACAATGCGGAAAGATGAAAGATGAAAAAATGCGGAAAGATGAAAGATGAAACAATGCGGAAAGATGAAAGATGAAAGAATGCGGAAGATGAAAGATGAAACAATGCGGAAAGATGAAAGATGAAACAATGCGGAAAGATGAAAGATGAAACAATGCGGAAAGATGAAAGATGAAACAATGCGGAAAGATGAAACAATGCGGAAAGATGAAACAATGCGGAAAGATGAAACAATGCGGAAAGATGAAACAATGCGGAAAGATGAAACAATGCGGAAAGATGAAACAATGCGGAAAGATGAAAGATCAAACAATGCGGAAAGATGAAAGATGAAACAATGCGGAAAGATGAAAGATGAAACAATGCGGAAAGATGAAAGATGAAACAATGCGGAAAGATGAAAGATGAAACAATGCGGAAAGATGAAAGATGAAACAATGCGGAAAGATGAAAGATGAAAAAATGCGGAAAGATGAAAGATGAAACAATGCGGAAAGATGAAAGATGAAAGAATGCGGAAGATGAAAGATGAAACAATGCGGAAAGATGAAAGATGAAACAATGCGGAAAGATGAAAGATGAAAGAATGCGGAAAGATGAAAGATGAAACAATGCGGAAAGATGAAAGATGAAACAATGCGGAAAGATGAAAGATGAAAGAATGCGGAAAGATGAAAGATGAAACAATGCGGAAAGATGAAAGATGAAACAATGCGGAAAGATGAAAGATGAAAGAATGCGGAAAGATGAAAGATGAAACAATGCGGAAAGATGAAAGATGAAACAATGCGGAAAGATGAAAGATGAAAGAATGCGGAAAGATGAAAGATGAAACAATGCGGAAAGATGAAAGATGAAACAATGCGGAAAGATGAAACAATGCGGAAAGATGAAAGATGAAACAATGCGGAAAGATGAAAGATGAAACAATGCGGAAAGATGAAAGATGAAAGAATGCGGAAAGATGAAAGATGAAACAATGCGGAAAGATGAAAGATAAAACAATGCGGAAAGATGAAAGATGAAACAATGCGGAAAGATGAAAGATGAAACAATGCGGAAAGATGAAAGATGAAACAATGCGGAAAGATGAAAGATGAAACATTGCGGAAAGATGAAAGATGAAACAATGCGGAAAGATGAAAGATGAAAGAATGCGGAAAGATGAAAGATGAAACAATGCGGAAAGATGAAAGATGAAACAATGCGGAAAGATGAAAGATGAAACAATGCGGAAAGATGAAAGATGAAAGAATGCGGAAAGATGAAAGATGAAACAATGCGGAAAGATGAAAGATGAAACAATGCGGAAAGATGAAAGATGAAACAATGCGGAAAGATGAATGATGAAACAATGCGGAAAGAGGAAAGATGAAACAATGCGGAAAGATGAAACAATGCGGAAAGATGAAACAATGCGGAAAGATGAAACAATGCGGAAAGATGAAAGATGAAACAATGCGGAAAGATGAAAGATGAAACAATGCGGAAAGATGAAAGATGAAACAATGCGGAAAGATGAAAGATGAAACAATGCGGAAAGATGAAACAATGCGGAAAGATGAAACAATGCGGAAAGATGAAAGATGAAACAATGCGGAAAGATGAAAGATGAAAAAATGCGGAAAGATCAAAGATGAAACAATGCGGAAAGATGAAAGATGAAAAAATGCGGAAAGATGAAAGATGAAACAATGCGGAAAGATGAAAGATGAAAGAATGCGGAAGATGAAAGATGAAACAATGCGGAAAGATGAAAGATGAAACAATGCGGAAAGATGAAAGATGAAACAATGCGGAAAGATGAAAGATGAAACAATGCGGAAAGATGAAACAATGCGGAAAGATGAAACAATGCGGAAAGATGAAACAATGCGGAAAGATGAAACAATGCGGAAAGATGAAACAATGCGGAAAGATGAAACAATGCGGAAAGATGAAAGATCAAACAATGCGGAAAGATGAAAGATGAAACAATGCGGAAAGATGAAAGATGAAACAATGCGGAAAGATGAAAGATGAAACAATGCGGAAAGATGAAAGATGAAACAATGCGGAAGATGAAAGATGAAACAATGCGGAAAGATGAAAGATGAAACATTGCGGAAAGATGAAAGATGAAACAATGCGGAAAGATGAAAGATGAAAGAATGCGGAAAGATGAAAGATCAAACAATGCGGAAAGATGAAAGATGAAACAATGCGGAAAGATGAAAGATGAAACAATGCGGAAAGATGAAACATGAAACAATGCGGAAAGATGAAAGATGAAACAATGCGGAAAGATGAAAGATGAAACAATGCGGAAAGATGAAAGATGAAAAAATGCGGAAAGATGAAAGATGAAACAATGCGGAAAGATGAAAGATGAAAAAATGCGGAAAGATGAAAGATGAAACAATGCGGAAAGATGAAAGATGAAAGAATGCGGAAAATGAAAGATGAAACAATGCGGAAAGATGAAAGATGAAACAATGCGGAAAGATGAAAGATGAAACAATGCGGAAAGATGAAAGATGAAACAATGCGGAAAGATGAAACAATGCGGAAAGATGAAACAATGCGGAAAGATGAAACAATGCGGAAAGATGAAACAATGCGGAAAGATGAAACAATGCGGAAAGATGAAACAATGCGGAAAGATGAAACAATGCGGAAAGATGAAAGATGAAACAATGCGGAAAGATGAAAGATGAAAAAATGCGGAAAGATGAAAGATGAAACAATGCGGAAAGATGAAAGATGAAAGAATGCGGAAGATGAAAGATGAAACAATGCGGAAAGATGAAAGATGAAACATTGCGGAAAGATGAAAGATGAAACAATGCGGAAAGATGAAAGATGAAAGAATGCGGAAAGATGAAAGATCAAACAATGCGGAAAGATGAAAGATGAAACAATGCGGAAAGATGAAAGATGAAACAATGCGGAAAGATGAAAGATGAAAGAATGCGGAATGATGAAAGATGAAACAATGCGGAAAGATGAAAGATGAAACAATGCGGAAAGATGAAAGATGAAACAATGCGGAAAGATGAATGATGAAACAATGCGGAAAGATGAAAGATGAAACAATGCGGAAAGATGAAAGATGAAACAATGCGGAAAGATGAATGATGAAACAATGCGGAAAGATGAAAGATGAAACAATGCGGAAAGATGAAACAATGCGGAAAGATGAAACAATGCGGAAAGATGAATCAATGCGGAAAGATGAAACAATGCGGAAAGATGAAACAATGCGGAAAGATGAAAGATGAAACAATGCGGAAAGATGAAAGATGAAAGAATGCGGAAAGATGAAAGATGAAACAATGTGGAAAGATGAAAGATGAAACAATGCGGAAAGATGAAACAATGCGGAAAGATGAAACAATGCGGAAAGATGAAACAATGCGGAAAGATGAAACAATGCGGAAAGATGAAACAATGCGGAAAGATGAAACAATGCGGAAAGATGAAACAATGCGGAAAGATGAAACAATGCGGAAAGATGAAACAATGCGGAAAGATGAAACAATGCGGAAAGATGAAACAATGCGGAAAGATGAAACAATGCGGAAAGATGAAACAATGCGGAAAGATGAAACAATGCGGAAAGATGAAACAATGCGGAAAGATGAAACAATGCGGAAAGATGAAACAATGCGGAAAGATGAAACAATGCGGAAAGATGAAACAATGCGGAAAGATGAAACAATGCGGAAAGATGAAACAATGCGGAAAGATGAAACAATGCGGAAAGATGAAACAATGCGGAAAGATGAAACAATGCGGAAAGATGAAACAATGCGGAAAGATGAAACAATGCGGAAAGATGAAACAATGCGGAAAGATGAAACAATGCGGAAAGATGAAACAATGCGGAAAGATGAAAGATGAAACAATGCGGAAAGATGAAAGATGAAAAAATGCGGAAAGATGAAAGATGAAACAATGCGGAAAGATGAAAGAATGCGGAAGATGAAAGATGAAACAATGCGGAAAGATGAAACAAAGCGGAAAGATGAAAGATGAAAGAATGCGGAAGATGAAAGATGAAACAATGCGGAAAGATGAAAGATGAAAGAATGCGGAAAGATGAAAGATGAAACAATGCGGAAAGATGAAAGATGAAAGAATGCGGAAAGATGAAAGATGAAACAATGCGGAAAGATGAAAGATGAAACAATGCGGAAAGATGAAAGATGAAAAAATGCGGAAAGATGAAAGATGAAACAATGCGGAAGATGAAAGATGAAACAATGCGGAAAGATGAAACAATGCGGAAAGATGAAAGATGAAACAATGCGGAAAGATGAAAGATGAAACAATGCGGAAAGATGAAAGATGAAACAATGCGGAAAGATGAAAGATGAAACAATGCGGAAAGATGAAAGATGAAACAATGCGGAAAGATGAAAGATGAAACAATGCGGAAAGATGAAAGATGAAACAATGCGGAAAGATGAAAGATGAAACAATGCGGAAAGATGAAAGATGAAACAATGCGGAAAGATGAAAGATGAAACAATGCGGAAAGATGAAAGATGAATCAATGCGGAAAGATGAAAGATGAAACAATGCGGAAAGATGAAACAATGCGGACATATGAAAGATGAAACAATGCGGAAAGATGAATGATGAAACAATGCGGAAAGATGAAAGATGAAACAATGCGGAAAGATGAAAGATGAAACAATGCGGAAAGATGAAAGATGAAACAATGCGGAAAGATGAAACAATGCGGAAAGATGAAAGATGAAACAATGCGGAAAGATGAAAGATGAAAGAATGCGGAAGATGAAAGATGAAACAATGCGGAAAGATGAAACAATGCGGAAAGATGAAAGATGAAAGAATGCGGAAAGATGAAAGATGAAACAATGCGGAAAGATGAAAGATGAAAGAATGCTGAAGATGAAAGATGAAACAATGCGGAAAGATGAAAGATGAAACAATGCGGAAAGATGAAACAATGCGGAAAGATGAAAGATGAAACAATGCGGAAAGATGAAAGATGAAACAATGCGGAAAGATGAAAGATGAAAGAATGCGGAAGATGAAAGATGAAACAATGCGGAAAGATGAAAGATGAAACAATGCGGAAAGATGAAACAATGCGGAAAGATGAAAGATGAAAAAATGCGGAAAGATGAAAGATGAAACAATGCGGAAAGATGAAAGATGAAACAATGCGGAAAGATGAAAAAATGCGGAAAGATGAAAAATGAAACAATGCGGAAAGATGAAAGATGAAAGAATGCGGAAGATGAAAGATGAAACAATGCGGAAAGATGAAAGATGAAACAATGCGGAAAGATGAAAGATGAAACAATGCGGAAAGATGAAAGATGAAACAATGCGGAAAGATGAAAGATGAAACAATGCGGAAAGATGAAAGATGAAACAATGCGGAAAGATGAAAGATGAAACAATGCGGAAAGATGAAAGATGAAACAATGCGGAAAGATGAAACAATGCGGAAAGATGAAACAATGCGGAAAGATGAAACAATGCGGAAAGATGAAAGATGAAACAATGCGGAAAGATGAAAGATGAAAAAATGCGGAAAGATGAAAGATGAAACAATGCGGAAAGATGAAAGATGAAAAAATGCGGAAAGATGAAAGATGAAACAATGCGGAAAGATGAAAGATGAAAGAATGCGGAAGATGAAAGATGAAACAATGCGGAAAGATGAAAGATGAAACAATGCGGAAAGATTAAAGATGAAACAATGCGGAAAGATGAAAGTTGAAACAATGCGGAAAGATGAAAGATGAAACAATGCGGAAAGATGAAAGATGAAACAATGCGGAAAGATGAAAGATGAAACAATGCGGAAAGATGAAAGATGAAACAATGCGGAAAGATGAAAGATGAAACAATGCGGAAAGATGAAAGATGAAACAATGCGGAAAGATGAAAGATGAAACAATGCGGAAAGATGAAAGATGAAAGAATGCGGAAAGATGAAAGATGAAACAATGCGGAAAGATGAAAGATGAAACAATGCGGAAAGATGAAACAATGCGGAAAGATGAAACAATGCGGAAAGATGAAACAATGCGGAAAGATGAAACAATGCGGAAAGATGAAAGATGAAACAATGCGGAAAGATGAAAGATGAAACAATGCGGAAAGATGAAAGATGAAACAATGCGGAAAGATGAAAGATGAAACAATGCGGAAAGATGAAACAATGCGGAAAGATGAAAGATGAAACAATGCGGAAAGATGAAAGATGAAACAATGCGGAAAGGTGAAAGATGAAAAAATGCGGAAAGATGAAAGAGGAAACAATGCGGAAAGATGAAAGATGAAACAATGCGGAAAGATGAAAGATGAAACAATGCGGAAAGATGAAAGATGAAAGAATGCGGAAGATGAAAGATGAAACAATGCGGAAAGATGAAAGATGAAACATTGCGGATAGATGAAAGATGAAACAATGCGGAAAGATGAAAGATGAAAGAATGCGGAAAGATGAAAGATCAAACAATGCGGAAAGATGAAAGATGAAACAATGCGGAAAGATGAAAGATGAAACAATGCGGAAAGATGAAAGATGAAAGAATGCGGAAAGATGAAAGATGAAACAATGCGGAAAGATGAAAGATGAAACAATGCGGAAAGATGAAAGATGAAACAATGCGGAAAGATGAATGATGAAACAATGCGGAAAGATGAAAGATGAAACAATGCGGAAAGATGAATGATGAAACAATGCGGAAAGATGAAAGATGAAACAATGCGGAAAGATGAAAGATGAAACAATGCGGAAAGATGAAAGATGAAAAAATGCGGAAAGATGAAAGATGAAACAATGCGGAAAGATGAAAGATGAAAAAATGCGGAAAGATGAAAGATGAAACAATGCGGAAAGATGAAACAATGCGGAAAGATGAAAGATGAAACAATGCGGAAAGATGAAAGATGAAACAATGCGGAAAGGTGAAAGATGAAAAAATGCGGAAAGATGAAAGAGGAAACAATGCGGAAAGATGAAAGATGAAACAATGCGGAAAGATGAAAGATGAAACAATGCGGAAAGATGAAAGATGAAAGAATGCGGAAGATGAAAGATGAAACAATGCGGAAAGATGAAAGATGAAACATTGCGGATAGATGAAAGATGAAACAATGCGGAAAGATGAAAGATGAAAGAATGCGGAAAGATGAAAGATCAAACAATGCGGAAAGATGAAAGATGAAACAATGCGGAAAGATGAAAGATGAAACAATGCGGAAAGATGAAAGATGAAAGAATGCGGAAAGATGAAAGATGAAACAATGCGGAAAGATGAAAGATGAAACAATGCGGAAAGATGAAAGATGAAACAATGCGGAAAGATGAAAGATGAAACAATGCGGAAAGATGAAAGATGAAACAATGCGGAAAGATGAAACAATGCGGAAAGATGAAACAATGCGGAAAGATGAAACAATGCGGAAAGATGAAACAATGCGGAAAGATGAAACAATGCGGAAAGATGAAACAATGCGGAAAGATGAAACAATGCGGAAAGATGAAACAATGCGGAAAGATGAAAGATGAAACAATGCGGAAAGATGAAAGATGAAAAAATGCGGAAAGATGAAAGATGAAACAATGCGGAAAGATGAAAGATGAAACAATGCGGAAAGATGAAAGATGAAACAATGCGGAAAGATGAAAGATGAAACAATGCGGAAAGATGAAAGATGAAACAATGCGGAAAGATGAAACAATGCGGAAAGATGAAACAATGCGGAAAGATGAAACAATGCGGAAAGATGAAACAATGCGGAAAGATGAAACAATGTGGAAAGATGAAACAATGCGGAAAGATGAAACAATGCGGAAAGATGAAACAATGCGGAAAGATGAAACAATGCGGAAAGATGAAACAATGCGGAAAGATGAAAGATGAAAGAATGCGGAAAGATGAAAGATGAAACAATGCGGAAAGATGAAAGATGAAAAAATGCGGAAAGATGAAAGATGAAACAATGCGGAAAGATGAAAGATGAAAAAATGCGGAAAGATGAAAGATGAAACAATGCGGAAAGATGAAAGATGAAAGAATGCGGCAGATGAAAGATGAAACAATGCGGAATGATGAAAGATGAAACAATGCGGAAAGATGAAAGATGAAACAATGCGGAAAGATGAAAGATGAAACAATGCGGAAAGATGAAAGATGAAACAATGCGGAAAGATGAAAGATGAAACAATGCGGAAAGATGAAAGATGAAACAATGCGGAGAGATGAAACAATGCGGAAAGATGAAAGATGAAACAATGCGGAAAGATGAAAGATGAAAAAATGCGGAAAGATGAAAGATGAAACAATGCGGAAAGATGAAAGATGAAAGAATGCGGAAGATGAAAGATGAAACAATGCGGAAAGATGAAAGATGAAACATTGCGGAAAGATGAAAGATGAAACAATGCGGAAAGATGAAAGATGAAACAATACGGAAAGATGAAAGATGAAACAATGCGGAAAGATGAAAGATGAAAAAATGCGGAAAGATGAAAGATGAAACAATGCGGAAAGATGAAAGATGAAAGAATGCGGAAGATGAAAGATGAAACAATGCGGAAAGATGAAAGATGAAACATTGCGGAAAGATGAAAGATGAAACAATGCGGAAAGATGAAAGATGAAACAATACGGAAAGATGAAAGATGAAACAATACGGAAAGATGAAAGATGAAACAATGCGGAAAGATGAAACAATGCGGAAAGATGAAAGATGAAAGAATGCGGAAAGATGAAAGATGAAACAATGCGGAAAGATGAAAGATGAAAAAATGCGGAAAGATGAAAGATGAAACAATGCGGAAAGATGAAAGATGAAAAAATGCGGAAAGATGAAAGATGAAACAATGCGGAAAGATGAAAGATGAAAGAATGCGGCAGATGAAAGATGAAACAATGCGGAATGATGAAAGATGAAACAATGCGGAAAGATGAAAGATGAAACAATGCGGAAAGATGAAAGATGAAACAATGCGGAAAGATGAAAGATGAAACAATGCGGAAAGATGAAAGATGAAACAATGCGGAAAGATGAAAGATGAAACAATGCGGAGAGATGAAACAATGCGGAAAGATGAAAGATGAAACAATGCGGAAAGATGAAAGATGAAAAAATGCGGAAAGATGAAAGATGAAACAATGCGGAAAGATGAAAGATGAAAGAATGCGGAAGATGAAAGATGAAACAATGCGGAAAGATGAAAGATGAAACATTGCGGAAAGATGAAAGATGAAACAATGCGGAAAGATGAAAGATGAAACAATACGGAAAGATGAAAGATGAAACAATGCGGAAAGATGAAACAATGCGGAAAGATGAAAGATGAAACAATGCGGAAAGATGAAAGATGAAAAAATGCGGAAAGATGAAAGATGAAACAATGCGGAAAGATGAAAGATGAAAGAATGCGGAAGATGAAAGATGAAACAATGCGGAAAGATGAAAGATGAAACATTGCGGAAAGATGAAAGATGAAACAATGCGGAAAGATGAAAGATGAAAGAATGCGGAAAGATGAAAGATGAAACAATGCGGAAAGATGAAAGATGAAACAATGCGGAAAGATGAAAGATGAAACAATGCGGAAAGATGAAAGATGATAGAATGCGGAAAGATGAAAGATGAAACAATGCGGAAAGATGAAAGATGAAACAATGCGGAAAGATGAAAGATGAAACAATGCGGAAAGATGAATGATGAAACAATGCGGAAAGATGAAAGATGAAACAATGCGGAAAGATGAAACAATTCGGAAAGATGAAACAATGCGGAAAGATGAAACAATGCGGAAAGATGAAACAATGCGGAAAGATGAAACAATGCGGAAAGATGAAACAATGCGGAAAGATGAAAGATGAAACAATGCGGAAAGATGAAAGATGAAAGAATGCGGAAAGATGAAAGATGAAACAATGCGGAAAGATGAAAGATGAAACAATGCGGAAAGATGAAACAATGCGGAAAGATGAAAGATGAAACAATGCGGAAAGATGAAAGATGAAAAAATGCGGAAAGATGAAAGATGAAACAATGCGGAAAGATGAAAGATGAAAAAATGCGGAAAGATGAAAGATGAAAGAATGCGGAAGATGAAAGATGAAACAATGCGGAAAGATGAAAGATGAAACAATGCGGAAAGGTGAAAGATGAAAAAATGCGGAAAGATGAAAGAGGAAACAATGCGGAAAGATGAAAGTTGAAACAATGCGGAAAGATGAAAGATGAAACAATGCGGAAAGATGAAAGATGAAAGAATGCGGAAGATGAAAGATGAAACAATGCGGAAAGATGAAAGATGAAACATTGCGGATAGATGAAAGATGAAACAATGCGGAAAGATGAAAGATGAAAGAATGCGGAAAGATGAAAGATCAAACAATGCGGAAAGATGAAAGATGAAACAATGCGGAAAGATGAAAGATGAAACAATGCGGAAAGATGAAAGATGAAAGAATGCGGAAAGATGAAAGATGAAACAATGCGGAAAGATGAAAGATGAAACAATGCGGAAAGATGAAAGATGAAACAATGCGGAAAGATGAATGATGAAACAATGCGGAAAGATGAAAGATGAAACAATGATGAAAGATGAATGATGAAACAATGCGGAAAGATGAAAGATGAAACAATGCGGAAAGATGAAAGATGAAACAATGCGGAAAGGTGAAAGATGAAAAAATGCGGAAAGATGAAAGAGGAAACAATGCGGAAAGATGAAAGATGAAACAATGCGGAAAGATGAAAGATGAAACAATGCGGAAAGATGAAAGATGAAAGAATGCGGAAGATGAAAGATGAAACAATGCGGAAAGATGAAAGATGAAACATTGCGGATAGATGAAAGATGAAACAATGCGGAAAGATGAAAGATGAAAGAATGCGGAAAGATGAAAGATCAAACAATGCGGAAAGATGAAAGATGAAACAATGCGGAAAGATGAAAGATGAAACAATGCGGAAAGATGAAAGATGAAAGAATGCGGAAAGATGAAAGATGAAACAATGCGGAAAGATGAAAGATGAAACAATGCGGAAAGATGAAAGATGAAACAATGCGGAAAGATGAAAGATGAAACAATGCGGAAAGATGAAAGATGAAACAATGCGGAAAGATGAAACAATGCGGAAAGATGAAACAATGCGGAAAGATGAAACAATGCGGAAAGATGAAACAATGCGGAAAGATGAAACAATGCGGAAAGATGAAACAATGCGGAAAGATGAAACAATGCGGAAAGATGAAACAATGCGGAAAGATGAAAGATGAAACAATGCGGAAAGATGAAAGATGAAAAAATGCGGAAAGATGAAAGATGAAACAATGCGGAAAGATGAAAGATGAAACAATGCGGAAAGATGAAAGATGAAACAATGCGGAAAGATGAAAGATGAAACAATGCGGAAAGATGAAAGATGAAACAATGCGGAAAGATGAAACAATGCGGAAAGATGAAACAATGCGGAAAGATGAAACAATGCGGAAAGATGAAACAATGCGGAAAGATGAAACAATGTGGAAAGATGAAACAATGCGGAAAGATGAAACAATGCGGAAAGATGAAACAATGCGGAAAGATGAAACAATGCGGAAAGATGAAACAATGCGGAAAGATGAAAGATGAAAGAATGCGGAAAGATGAAAGATGAAACAATGCGGAAAGATGAAAGATGAAAAAATGCGGAAAGATGAAAGATGAAACAATGCGGAAAGATGAAAGATGAAAAAATGCGGAAAGATGAAAGATGAAACAATGCGGAAAGATGAAAGATGAAAGAATGCGGCAGATGAAAGATGAAACAATGCGGAATGATGAAAGATGAAACAATGCGGAAAGATGAAAGATGAAACAATGCGGAAAGATGAAAGATGAAACAATGCGGAAAGATGAAAGATGAAACAATGCGGAAAGATGAAAGATGAAACAATGCGGAAAGATGAAAGATGAAACAATGCGGAGAGATGAAACAATGCGGAAAGATGAAAGATGAAACAATGCGGAAAGATGAAAGATGAAACAATGCGGAAAGATGAAAGATGAAAAAATGCGGAAAGATGAAAGATGAAACAATGCGGAAAGATGAAAGATGAAAAAATGCGGAAAGATGAAAGATGAAACAATGCGGAAAGATGAAAGATGAAAGAATGCGGCAGATGAAAGATGAAACAATGCGGAATGATGAAAGATGAAACAATGCGGAAAGATGAAAGATGAAACAATGCGGAAAGATGAAAGATGAAACAATGCGGAAAGATGAAAGATGAAACAATGCGGAAAGATGAAAGATGAAACAATGCGGAAAGATGAAAGATGAAACAATGCGGAGAGATGAAACAATGCGGAAAGATGAAAGATGAAACAATGCGGAAAGATGAAAGATGAAAAAATGCGGAAAGATGAAAGATGAAACAATGCGGAAAGATGAAAGATGAAAGAATGCGGAAGATGAAAGATGAAACAATGCGGAAAGATGAAAGATGAAACATTGCGGAAAGATGAAAGATGAAACAATGCGGAAAGATGAAAGATGAAACAATACGGAAAGATGAAAGATGAAACAATGCGGAAAGATGAAACAATGCGGAAAGATGAAAGATGAAACAATGCGGAAAGATGAAAGATGAAAAAATGCGGAAAGATGAAAGATGAAACAATGCGGAAAGATGAAAGATGAAAGAATGCGGAAGATGAAAGATGAAACAATGCGGAAAGATGAAAGATGAAACATTGCGGAAAGATGAAAGATGAAACAATGCGGAAAGATGAAAGATGAAAGAATGCGGAAAGATGAAAGATGAAACAATGCGGAAAGATGAAAGATGAAACAATGCGGAAAGATGAAAGATGAAACAATGCGGAAAGATGAAAGATGATAGAATGCGGAAAGATGAAAGATGAAACAATGCGGAAAGATGAAAGATGAAACAATGCGGAAAGATGAAAGATGAAACAATGCGGAAAGATGAATGATGAAACAATGCGGAAAGATGAAAGATGAAACAATGCGGAAAGATGAAACAATTCGGAAAGATGAAACAATGCGGAAAGATGAAAC
Source organism: Gastracanthus pulcherrimus (assembly GCA_949152435.1). Taxonomy (NCBI): domain Eukaryota; kingdom Metazoa; phylum Arthropoda; class Insecta; order Hymenoptera; family Pteromalidae; genus Gastracanthus; species Gastracanthus pulcherrimus. The sequence continues at coordinate 167,598 of CASCKD010000041.1, read as the reverse complement.
AATGCGGAAAGATGAAACAATGCGGAAAGATGAAACAATGCGGAAAGATGAAACAATGCGGAAAGATGAAAGATGAAACAATGCGGAAAGATGAAAGATGAAAGAATGCGGAAAGATGAAAGATGAAACAATGCGGAAAGATGAAAGATGAAACAATGCGGAAAGATGAAACAATGCGGAAAGATGAAAGATGAAACAATGCGGAAAGATGAAAGATGAAAAAATGCGGAAAGATGAAAGATGAAACAATGCGGAAAGATGAAAGATGAAAAAATGCGGAAAGATGAAAGATGAAAGAATGCGGAAGATGAAAGATGAAACAATGCGGAAAGATGAAAGATGAAACAATGCGGAAAGGTGAAAGATGAAAAAATGCGGAAAGATGAAAGAGGAAACAATGCGGAAAGATGAAAGATGAAACAATGCGGAAAGATGAAAGATGAAACAATGCGGAAAGATGAAAGATGAAAGAATGCGGAAGATGAAAGATGAAACAATGCGGAAAGATGAAAGATGAAACATTGCGGATAGATGAAAGATGAAACAATGCGGAAAGATGAAAGATGAAAGAATGCGGAAAGATGAAAGATCAAACAATGCGGAAAGATGAAAGATGAAACAATGCGGAAAGATGAAAGATGAAACAATGCGGAAAGATGAAAGATGAAAGAATGCGGAAAGATGAAAGATGAAACAATGCGGAAAGATGAAAGATGAAACAATGCGGAAAGATGAAAGATGAAACAATGCGGAAAGATGAATGATGAAACAATGCGGAAAGATGAAAGATGAAACAATGCGGAAAGATGAATGATGAAACAATGCGGAAAGATGAAAGATGAAACAATGCGGAAAGATGAAAGATGAAACAATGCGGAAAGATGAAAGATGAAAAAATGCGGAAAGATGAAAGATGAAACAATGCGGAAAGATGAAAGATGAAACAATGCGGAAAGATGAAAGATGAAACAATGCGGAAAGGTGAAAGATGAAAAAATGCGGAAAGATGAAAGAGGAAACAATGCGGAAAGATGAAAGATGAAACAATGCGGAAAGATGAAAGATGAAACAATGCGGAAAGATGAAAGATGAAAGAATGCGGAAGATGAAAGATGAAACAATGCGGAAAGATGAAAGATGAAACATTGCGGATAGATGAAAGATGAAACAATGCGGAAAGATGAAAGATGAAAGAATGCGGAAAGATGAAACAATGCGGAAAGATGAAAGATGAAACAATGCGGAAAGATGAAAGATGAAAAAATGCGGAAAGATGAAAGATGAAACAATGCGGAAAGATGAAAGATGAAAGAATGCGGAAGATGAAAGATGAAACAATGCGGAAAGATGAAAGATGAAACATTGCGGAAAGATGAAAGATGAAACAATGCGGAAAGATGAAAGATGAAAGAATGCGGAAAGATGAAAGATGAAACAATGCGGAAAGATGAAAGATGAAACAATGCGGAAAGATGAAAGATGAAACAATGCGGAAAGATGAAAGATGATAGAATGCGGAAAGATGAAAGATGAAACAATGCTGAAAGATGAAAGATGAAACAATGCGGAAAGATGAAAGATGAAACAATGCGGAAAGATGAATGATGAAACAATGCGGAAAGATGAAAGATGAAACAATGCGGAAAGATGAAACAATTCGGAAAGATGAAACAATGCGGAAAGATGAAACAATGCGGAAAGATGAAACAATGCGGAAAGATGAAACAATGCGGAAAGATGAAACAATGCGGAAAGATGAAAGATGAAACAATGCGGAAAGATGAAAGATGAAAGAATGCGGAAAGATGAAAGATGAAACAATGCGGAAAGATGAAAGATGAAACAATGCGGAAAGATGAAACAATGCGGAAAGATGAAAGATGAAACAATGCGGAAAGATGAAAGATGAAAAAATGCGGAAAGATGAAAGATGAAACAATGCGGAAAGATGAAAGATGAAAAAATGCGGAAAGATGAAAGATGAAAGAATGCGGAAGATGAAAGATGAAACAATGCGGAAAGATGAAAGATGAAACAATGCGGAAAGGTGAAAGATGAAAAAATGCGGAAAGATGAAAGAGGAAACAATGCGGAAAGATGAAAGATGAAACAATGCGGAAAGATGAAAGATGAAACAATGCGGAAAGATGAAAGATGAAAGAATGCGGAAGATGAAAGATGAAACAATGCGGAAAGATGAAAGATGAAACATTGCGGATAGATGAAAGATGAAACAATGCGGAAAGATGAAAGATGAAAGAATGCGGAAAGATGAAAGATCAAACAATGCGGAAAGATGAAAGATGAAACAATGCGGAAAGATGAAAGATGAAACAATGCGGAAAGATGAAAGATGAAAGAATGCGGAAAGATGAAAGATGAAACAATGCGGAAAGATGAAAGATGAAACAATGCGGAAAGATGAAAGATGAAACAATGCGGAAAGATGAATGATGAAACAATGCGGAAAGATGAAAGATGAAACAATGCGGAAAGATGAATGATGAAACAATGCGGAAAGATGAAAGATGAAACAATGCGGAAAGATGAAAGATGAAACAATGCGGAAAGATGAAAGATGAAAAAATGCGGAAAGATGAAAGATGAAACAATGCGGAAAGATGAAAGATGAAAAAATGCGGAAAGATGAAAGATGAAACAATGCGGAAAGATGAAAGATGAAAAAATTCGGAAAGATGAAAGATGAAACAATGCGGAAAGATGAAAGATGAAAGAATGCGGAAGATGAAAGATGAAACAATGCGGAAAGATGAAAGATGAAACAATGCGGAATGATGAAACAATGCGGAAAGATGAAACAATGCGGAAAGATGAAAGATGAAACAATGCGGAAAGATGAAAGATGAAACAATGCGGAAAGATGAAAGATGAAAGAATGCGGAAAGATGAAAGATGAAACAATGCGGAAAGATGAAAGATGAAACAATGCGGAAAGATGAAACAATGCGGAAAGATGAAAGATGAAACAATGCGGAAAGATGAAAGATGAAACAATGCAGAAAGATGAAAGATGAAAAAATGCGGAAAGATGGAAGATGAAACAATGCGGAAGGATGAAAGATGAAAGAATGCGGAAGATGAAAGATGAAACAATGCGGAAAGATGAAAGCTGAAACAATGCGGAAAGATGAAAGATGAAACAATGCGGAAAGATGAAACAATGCGGAAAGATGAAAGATGAAACAATGCGGAAAGATGAAAGATGATACAATGCGGAAAGATGAAAGATGAAAGAATGCGGAAAGATGAACGATGAAACAATGCGGAAAGATGAAAGCTGAAACAATGCGGAAAGATGAAACAATGCGGAAAGATGAAACAATGCGGAAAGATGAAACAATGCGGAAAGATGAAACAATGCGGAAAGATGAAACAATGCGGAAAGATGATAGATGAAACAATGCGGAAAGATGAAAGATGAAACAATGCGGAAAGATGAAAGATGAAACAATGCGGAAAGATGAAAGATGAAACAATGCGGAAAGATGAAAGATGAAACATTGCGGAAAGATGAAAGATGAAACAATGCGGAAAGATGAAAAATGAAAGAATGCGGAAAGATGAAAGATGAAACAATGCGGAAAGATGAAAGATGAAACAATGCGGAAAGATGAAAGATGAAACAATGCGGAAAGATGAAAGATGAAATAATGCGGAAAGATGAAAGATGAAACAATGCGGAAAGATGAAAGATGAAACAATGCGGAAAGATGAAAGATGAAACAATGCGGAAAGATGAATGATGAAACAATGCGGAAAGAACAAAGATGAAACAATACGGAAAGATGAAACAATGCGGAAAGATGAAACAATGCGGAAAGATGAAACAATGCGGAAAGATGAAACAATGCGGAAAGATGAAAGATGAAACATTGCGGAAAGATGAAAGATGAAAGAATGCGGAAAGATGAAAGATGAAACAATGCGGAAAGATGAAAGATGAAACAATGCGGAAAGATGAAACAATGCGGAAAGATGAAAGATGAAACAATGCGGAAAGATGAAAGATGAAAGAATGCGGAAGATGAAAGATGAAACAATGCGGAAAGATGAAAGATGAAACAATGCGGAAAGGTGAAAGATGAAAAAATGCGGAAAGATGAAAGAGGAAACAATGCGGAAAGATGAAAGATGAAACAATGCGGAAAGATGAAAGATGAAACAATGCGGAAAGATGAAAGATGAAAGAATGCGGAAGATGAAAGATGAAACAATGCGGAAAGATGAAAGATGAAACATTGCGGATAGATGAAAGATGAAACAATGCGGAAAGATGAAAGATGAAAGAATGCGGAAAGATGAAAGATCAAACAATGCGGAAAGATGAAAGATGAAACAATGCGGAAAGATGAAAGATGAAACAATGCGGAAAGATGAAAGATGAAAGAATGCGGAAAGATGAAAGATGAAACAATGCGGAAAGATGAAAGATGAAACAATGCGGAAAGATGAAAGATGAAACAATGCGGAAAGATGAATGATGAAACAATGCGGAAAGATGAAAGATGAAACAATGCGGAAAGATGAATGATGAAACAATGCGGAAAGATGAAAGATGAAACAATGCGGAAAGATGAAATATGAAACAATGCGGAAAGATGAAAGATGAAAAAATGCGGAAAGATGAAAGATGAAACAATGCGGAACGATGAAAGATGAAAAAATGCGGAAAGATGAAAGATGAAACAATGCGGAAAGATGAAACAATGCGGAAAGATGAAAGATGAAACAATGCGGAAAGATGAAAGATGAAACAATGCGGAAAGGTGAAAGATGAAAAAATGCGGAAAGATGAAAGAGGAAACAATGCGGAAAGATGAAAGATGAAACAATGCGGAAAGATGAAAGATGAAACAATGCGGAAAGATGAAAGATGAAAGAATGCGGAAGATGAAAGATGAAACAATGCGGAAAGATGAAAGATGAAACATTGCGGATAGATGAAAGATGAAACAATGCGGAAAGATGAAAGATGAAAGAATGCGGAAAGATGAAAGATCAAACAATGCGGAAAGATGAATGATGAAACAATGCGGAAAGATGAAAGATGAAACAATGCGGAAAGATGAAAGATGAAAGAATGCGGAAAGATGAAAGATGAAACAATGCGGAAAGATGAAAGATGAAACAATGCGGAAAGATGAAAGATGAAACAATGCGGAAAGATGAAAGATGAAACAATGCGGAAAGATGAAAGATGAAACAATGCGGAAAGATGAAACAATGCGGAAAGATGAAACAATGCGGAAAGATGAAACAATGCGGAAAGATGAAACAATGCGGAAAGATGAAACAATGCGGAAAGATGAAAGATGAAACAATGCGGAAAGATGAAAGATGAAAAAATGCGGAAAGATGAAAGATGAAACAATGCGGAAAGATGAAAGATGAAACAATGCGGAAAGATGAAAGATGAAACAATGCGGAAAGATGAAAGATGAAACAATGCGGAAAGATGAAAGATGAAACAATGCGGAAAGATGAAACAATGCGGAAAGATGAAACAATGCGGAAAGATGAAACAATGCGGAAAGATGAAACAATGCGGAAAGATGAAAGATGAAAGAATGCGGAAAGATGAAAGATGAAACAATGCGGAAAGATGAAAGATGAAAAAATGCGGAAAGATGAAAGATGAAACAATGCGGAAAGATGAAAGATGAAAAAATGCGGAAAGATGAAAGATGAAACAATGCGGAAAGATGAAAGATGAAAGAATGCGGCAGATGAAAGATGAAACAATGCGGAATGATGAAAGATGAAACAATGCGGAAAGATGAAAGATGAAACAATGCGGAAAGATGAAAGATGAAACAATGCGGAAAGATGAAAGATGAAACAATGCGGAAAGATGAAAGATGAAACAATGCGGAAAGATGAAAGATGAAACAATGCGGAGAGATGAAACAATGCGGAAAGATGAAAGATGAAACAATGCGGAAAGATGAAAGATGAAAAAATGCGGAAAGATGAAAGATGAAACAATGCGGAAAGATGAAAGATGAAAGAATGCGGAAGATGAAAGATGAAACAATGCGGAAAGATGAAAGATGAAACATTGCGGAAAGATGAAAGATGAAACAATGCGGAAAGATGAAAGATGAAACAATACGGAAAGATGAAAGATGAAACAATGCGGAAAGATGAAACAATGCGGAAAGATGAAAGATGAAACAATGCGGAAAGATGAAAGATGAAAAAATGCGGAAAGATGAAAGATGAAACAATGCGGAAAGATGAAAGATGAAAGAATGCGGAAGATGAAAGATGAAACAATGCGGAAAGATGAAAGATGAAACAATGCGGAAAGATGAAAGATGAAACAATGCGGAAAGATGAAAGATGAAACAATGCGGAAAGATGAAAGATGAAACAATGCGGAAAGATGAAAGATGAAAGAATGCGGAAGATGAAAGATGAAACAATGCGGAAAGATGAAAGATGAAACAATGCGGAAAGATGAAAGATGAAACAATGCGGAGAGATGAAACAATGCGGAAAGATGAAAGATGAAACAATGCGGAAAGATGAAAGATGAAACAATGCGGAAAGATGAAAGATGAAAAAATGCGGAAAGATGAAAGATGAAACAATGCGGAAAGATGAAAGATGAAAGAATGCGGAAGATGAAAGATGAAACAATGCGGAAAGATGAAAGATGAAACAATGCGGAAAGATTAAAGATGAAACAATGCGGAAAGATGAAAGTTGAAACAATGCGGAAAGATGAAAGATGAAACAATGCGGAAAGATGAAAGATGAAACAATGCGGAAAGATGAAAGATGAAACAATGCGGAAAGATGAAAGATGAAACAATGCGGAAAGATGAAAGATGAAACAATGCGGAAAGATGAAAGATGAAACAATGCGGAAAGATGAAAGATGAAACAATGCGGAAAGATGAAAGATGAAAGAATGCGGAAAGATGAAAGATGAAACAATGCGGAAAGATGAAAGATGAAACAATGCGGAAAGATGAAACAATGCGGAAAGATGAAACAATGCGGAAAGATGAAACAATGCGGAAAGATGAAACAATGCGGAAAGATGAAAGATGAAACAATGCGGAAAGATGAAAGATGAAACAATGCGGAAAGATGAAAGATGAAACAATGCGGAAAGATGAAAGATGAAACAATGCGGAAAGATGAAACAATGCGGAAAGATGAAAGATGAAACAATGCGGAAAGATGAAAGATGAAACAATGCGGAAAGGTGAAAGATGAAAAAATGCGGAAAGATGAAAGAGGAAACAATGCGGAAAGATGAAAGATGAAACAATGCGGAAAGATGAAAGATGAAACAATGCGGAAAGATGAAAGATGAAAGAATGCGGAAGATGAAAGATGAAACAATGCGGAAAGATGAAAGATGAAACATTGCGGATAGATGAAAGATGAAACAATGCGGAAAGATGAAAGATGAAAGAATGCGGAAAGATGAAAGATCAAACAATGCGGAAAGATGAAAGATGAAACAATGCGGAAAGATGAAAGATGAAACAATGCGGAAAGATGAAAGATGAAAGAATGCGGAAAGATGAAAGATGAAACAATGCGGAAAGATGAAAGATGAAACAATGCGGAAAGATGAAAGATGAAACAATGCGGAAAGATGAATGATGAAACAATGCGGAAAGATGAAAGATGAAACAATGCGGAAAGATGAATGATGAAACAATGCGGAAAGATGAAAGATGAAACAATGCGGAAAGATGAAAGATGAAACAATGCGGAAAGATGAAAGATGAAAAAATGCGGAAAGATGAAAGATGAAACAATGCGGAAAGATGAAAGATGAAAAAATGCGGAAAGATGAAAGATGAAACAATGCGGAAAGATGAAACAATGCGGAAAGATGAAAGATGAAACAATGCGGAAAGATGAAAGATGAAACAATGCGGAAAGGTGAAAGATGAAAAAATGCGGAAAGATGAAAGAGGAAACAATGCGGAAAGATGAAAGATGAAACAATGCGGAAAGATGAAAGATGAAACAATGCGGAAAGATGAAAGATGAAAGAATGCGGAAGATGAAAGATGAAACAATGCGGAAAGATGAAAGATGAAACATTGCGGATAGATGAAAGATGAAACAATGCGGAAAGATGAAAGATGAAAGAATGCGGAAAGATGAAAGATCAAACAATGCGGAAAGATGAAAGATGAAACAATGCGGAAAGATGAAAGATGAAACAATGCGGAAAGATGAAAGATGAAAGAATGCGGAAAGATGAAAGATGAAACAATGCGGAAAGATGAAAGATGAAACAATGCGGAAAGATGAAAGATGAAACAATGCGGAAAGATGAAAGATGAAACAATGCGGAAAGATGAAAGATGAAACAATGCGGAAAGATGAAACAATGCGGAAAGATGAAACAATGCGGAAAGATGAAACAATGCGGAAAGATGAAACAATGCGGAAAGATGAAACAATGCGGAAAGATGAAACAATGCGGAAAGATGAAACAATGCGGAAAGATGAAACAATGCGGAAAGATGAAACAATGCGGAAAGATGAAAGATGAAACAATGCGGAAAGATGAAAGATGAAAAAATGCGGAAAGATGAAAGATGAAACAATGCGGAAAGATGAAAGATGAAACAATGCGGAAAGATGAAAGATGAAACAATGCGGAAAGATGAAAGATGAAACAATGCGGAAAGATGAAAGATGAAACAATGCGGAAAGATGAAACAATGCGGAAAGATGAAACAATGCGGAAAGATGAAACAATGCGGAAAGATGAAACAATGCGGAAAGATGAAACAATGTGGAAAGATGAAACAATGCGGAAAGATGAAACAATGCGGAAAGATGAAACAATGCGGAAAGATGAAACAATGCGGAAAGATGAAACAATGCGGAAAGATGAAAGATGAAAGAATGCGGAAAGATGAAAGATGAAACAATGCGGAAAGATGAAAGATGAAAAAATGCGGAAAGATGAAAGATGAAACAATGCGGAAAGATGAAAGATGAAAAAATGCGGAAAGATGAAAGATGAAACAATGCGGAAAGATGAAAGATGAAAGAATGCGGCAGATGAAAGATGAAACAATGCGGAATGATGAAAGATGAAACAATGCGGAAAGATGAAAGATGAAACAATACGGAAAGATGAAAGATGAAACAATGCGGAAAGATGAAAGATGAAACAATGCGGAAAGATGAAAGATGAAACAATGCGGAAAGATGAAAGATGAAACAATGCGGAGAGATGAAACAATGCGGAAAGATGAAAGATGAAACAATGCGGAAAGATGAAAGATGAAAAAATGCGGAAAGATGAAAGATGAAACAATGCGGAAAGATGAAAGATGAAAGAATGCGGAAGATGGAAGATGAAACAATGCGGAAAGATGAAAGATGAAACATTGCGGAAAGATGAAAGATGAAACAATGCGGAAAGATGAAAGATGAAACAATACGGAAAGATGAAAGATGAAACAATGCGGAAAGATGAAAGATGAAAAAATGCGGAAAGATGAAAGATGAAACAATGCGGAAAGATGAAAGATGAAAGAATGCGGAAGATGAAAGATGAAACAATGCGGAAAGATGAAAGATGAAACATTGCGGAAAGATGAAAGATGAAACAATGCGGAAAGATGAAAGATGAAACAATACGGAAAGATGAAAGATGAAACAATACGGAAAGATGAAAGATGAAACAATGCGGAAAGATGAAACAATGCGGAAAGATGAAAGATGAAAGAATGCGGAAAGATGAAAGATGAAACAATGCGGAAAGATGAAAGATGAAAAAATGCGGAAAGATGAAAGATGAAACAATGCGGAAAGATGAAAGATGAAAAAATGCGGAAAGATGAAAGATGAAACAATGCGGAAAGATGAAAGATGAAAGAATGCGGCAGATGAAAGATGAAACAATGCGGAATGATGAAAGATGAAACAATGCGGAAAGATGAAAGATGAAACAATGCGGAAAGATGAAAGATGAAACAATGCGGAAAGATGAAAGATGAAACAATGCGGAAAGATGAAAGATGAAACAATGCGGAAAGATGAAAGATGAAACAATGCGGAGAGATGAAACAATGCGGAAAGATGAAAGATGAAACAATGCGGAAAGATGAAAGATGAAAAAATGCGGAAAGATGAAAGATGAAACAATGCGGAAAGATGAAAGATGAAAGAATGCGGAAGATGAAAGATGAAACAATGCGGAAAGATGAAAGATGAAACATTGCGGAAAGATGAAAGATGAAACAATGCGGAAAGATGAAAGATGAAACAATACGGAAAGATGAAAGATGAAACAATGCGGAAAGATGAAACAATGCGGAAAGATGAAAGATGAAACAATGCGGAAAGATGAAAGATGAAAAAATGCGGAAAGATGAAAGATGAAACAATGCGGAAAGATGAAAGATGAAAGAATGCGGAAGATGAAAGATGAAACAATGCGGAAAGATGAAAGATGAAACATTGCGGAAAGATGAAAGATGAAACAATGCGGAAAGATGAAAGATGAAAGAATGCGGAAAGATGAAAGATGAAACAATGCGGAAAGATGAAAGATGAAACAATGCGGAAAGATGAAAGATGAAACAATGCGGAAAGATGAAAGATGATAGAATGCGGAAAGATGAAAGATGAAACAATGCGGAAAGATGAAAGATGAAACAATGCGGAAAGATGAAAGATGAAACAATGCGGAAAGATGAATGATGAAACAATGCGGAAAGATGAAAGATGAAACAATGCGGAAAGATGAAACAATTCGGAAAGATGAAACAATGCGGAAAGATGAAACAATGCGGAAAGATGAAACAATGCGGAAAGATGAAACAATGCGGAAAGATGAAACAATGCGGAAAGATGAAAGATGAAACAATGCGGAAAGATGAAAGATGAAAGAATGCGGAAAGATGAAAGATGAAACAATGCGGAAAGATGAAAGATGAAACAATGCGGAAAGATGAAACAATGCGGAAAGATGAAAGATGAAACAATGCGGAAAGATGAAAGATGAAAAAATGCGGAAAGATGAAAGATGAAACAATGCGGAAAGATGAAAGATGAAAAAATGCGGAAAGATGAAAGATGAAAGAATGCGGAAGATGAAAGATGAAACAATGCGGAAAGATGAAAGATGAAACAATGCGGAAAGGTGAAAGATGAAAAAATGCGGAAAGATGAAAGAGGAAACAATGCGGAAAGATGAAAGATGAAACAATGCGGAAAGATGAAAGATGAAACAATGCGGAAAGATGAAAGATGAAAGAATGCGGAAGATGAAAGATGAAACAATGCGGAAAGATGAAAGATGAAACATTGCGGATAGATGAAAGATGAAACAATGCGGAAAGATGAAAGATGAAAGAATGCGGAAAGATGAAAGATCAAACAATGCGGAAAGATGAAAGATGAAACAATGCGGAAAGATGAAAGATGAAACAATGCGGAAAGATGAAAGATGAAAGAATGCGGAAAGATGAAAGATGAAACAATGCGGAAAGATGAAAGATGAAACAATGCGGAAAGATGAAAGATGAAACAATGCGGAAAGATGAATGATGAAACAATGCGGAAAGATGAAAGATGAAACAATGCGGAAAGATGAATGATGAAACAATGCGGAAAGATGAAAGATGAAACAATGCGGAAAGATGAAAGATGAAACAATGCGGAAAGATGAAAGATGAAAAAATGCGGAAAGATGAAAGATGAAACAATGCGGAAAGATGAAAGATTAAACAATGCGGAAAGATGAAAGATGAAACAATGCGGAAAGGTGAAAGATGAAAAAATGCGGAAAGATGAAAGAGGAAACAATGCGGAAAGATGAAAGATGAAACAATGCGGAAAGATGAAAGATGAAACAATGCGGAAAGATGAAAGATGAAAGAATGCGGAAGATGAAAGATGAAACAATGCGGAAAGATGAAAGATGAAACATTGCGGATAGATGAAAGATGAAACAATGCGGAAAGATGAAAGATGAAAGAATGCGGAAAGATGAAACAATGCGGAAAGATGAAAGATGAAACAATGCGGAAAGATGAAAGATGAAAAAATGCGGAAAGATGAAAGATGAAACAATGCGGAAAGATGAAAGATGAAAGAATGCGGAAGATGAAAGATGAAACAATGCGGAAAGATGAAAGATGAAACATTGCGGTAAGATGAAAGATGAAACAATGCGGAAAGATGAAAGATGAAAGAATGCGGAAAGATGAAAGATGAAACAATGCGGAAAGATGAAAGATGAAACAATGCGGAAAGATGAAAGATGAAACAATGCGGAAAGATGAAAGATGATAGAATGCGGAAAGATGAAAGATGAAACAATGCTGAAAGATGAAAGATGAAACAATGCGGAAAGATGAAAGATGAAACAATGCGGAAAGATGAATGATGAAACAATGCGGAAAGATGAAAGATGAAACAATGCGGAAAGATGAAACAATTCGGAAAGATGAAACAATGCGGAAAGATGAAACAATGCGGAAAGATGAAACAATGCGGAAAGATGAAACAATGCGGAAAGATGAAACAATGCGGAAAGATGAAAGATGAAACAATGCGGAAAGATGAAAGATGAAAGAATGCGGAAAGATGAAAGATGAAACAATGCGGAAAGATGAAAGATGAAACAATGCGGAAAGATGAAACAATGCGGAAAGATGAAAGATGAAACAATGCGGAAAGATGAAAGATGAAAAAATGCGGAAAGATGAAAGATGAAACAATGCGGAAAGATGAAAGATGAAAAAATGCGGAAAGATGAAAGATGAAAGAATGCGGAAGATGAAAGATGAAACAATGCGGAAAGATGAAAGATGAAACAATGCGGAAAGGTGAAAGATGAAAAAATGCGGAAAGATGAAAGAGGAAACAATGCGGAAAGATGAAAGATGAAACAATGCGGAAAGATGAAAGATGAAACAATGCGGAAAGATGAAAGATGAAAGAATGCGGAAGATGAAAGATGAAACAATGCGGAAAGATGAAAGATGAAACATTGCGGATAGATGAAAGATGAAACAATGCGGAAAGATGAAAGATGAAAGAATGCGGAAAGATGAAAGATCAAACAATGCGGAAAGATGAAAGATGAAACAATGCGGAAAGATGAAAGATGAAACAATGCGGAAAGATGAAAGATGAAAGAATGCGGAAAGATGAAAGATGAAACAATGCGGAAAGATGAAAGATGAAACAATGCGGAAAGATGAAAGATGAAACAATGCGGAAAGATGAATGATGAAACAATGCGGAAAGATGAAAGATGAAACAATGCGGAAAGATGAATGATGAAACAATGCGGAAAGATGAAAGATGAAACAATGCGGAAAGATGAAAGATGAAACAATGCGGAAAGATGAAAGATGAAAAAATGCGGAAAGATGAAAGATGAAACAATGCGGAAAGATGAAAGATGAAAAAATGCGGAAAGATGAAAGATGAAACAATGCGGAAAGATGAAAGATGAAAAAATTCGGAAAGATGAAAGATGAAACAATGCGGAAAGATGAAAGATGAAAGAATGCGGAAGATGAAAGATGAAACAATGCGGAAAGATGAAAGATGAAACAATGCGGAATGATGAAACAATGCGGAAAGATGAAACAATGCGGAAAGATGAAAGATGAAACAATGCGGAAAGATGAAAGATGAAACAATGCGGAAAGATGAAAGATGAAAGAATGCGGAAAGATGAAAGATGAAACAATGCGGAAAGATGAAAGATGAAACAATGCGGAAAGATGAAACAATGCGGAAAGATGAAAGATGAAACAATGCGGAAAGATGAAAGATGAAACAATGCAGAAAGATGAAAGATGAAAAAATGCGGAAAGATGGAAGATGAAACAATGCGGAAGGATGAAAGATGAAAGAATGCGGAAGATGAAAGATGAAACAATGCGGAAAGATGAAAGCTGAAACAATGCGGAAAGATGAAAGATGAAACAATGCGGAAAGATGAAACAATGCGGAAAGATGAAAGATGAAACAATGCGGAAAGATGAAAGATGATACAATGCGGAAAGATGAAAGATGAAAGAATGCGGAAAGATGAACGATGAAACAATGCGGAAAGATGAAAGCTGAAACAATGCGGAAAGATGAAACAATGCGGAAAGATGAAACAATGCGGAAAGATGAAACAATGCGGAAAGATGAAACAATGCGGAAAGATGATAGATGAAACAATGCGGAAAGATGAAAGATGAAACAATGCGGAAAGATGAAAGATGAAACAATGCGGAAAGATGAAAGATGAAACAATGCGGAAAGATGAAAGATGAAACATTGCGGAAAGATGAAAGATGAAACAATGCGGAAAGATGAAAAATGAAAGAATGCGGAAAGATGAAAGATGAAACAATGCGGAAAGATGAAAGATGAAACAATGCGGAAAGATGAAAGATGAAACAATGCGGAAAGATGAAAGATGAAATAATGCGGAAAGATGAAAGATGAAACAATGCGGAAAGATGAAAGATGAAACAATGCGGAAAGATGAAAGATGAAACAATGCGGAAAGATGAATGATGAAACAATGCGGAAAGAACAAAGATGAAACAATACGGAAAGATGAAACAATGCGGAAAGATGAAACAATGCGGAAAGATGAAACAATGCGGAAAGATGAAACAATGCGGAAAGATGAAAGATGAAACATTGCGGAAAGATGAAAGATGAAAGAATGCGGAAAGATGAAAGATGAAACAATGCGGAAAGATGAAAGATGAAACAATGCGGAAAGATGAAACAATGCGGAAAGATGAAAGATGAAACAATGCGGAAAGATGAAAGATGAAAGAATGCGGAAGATGAAAGATGAAACAATGCGGAAAGATGAAAGATGAAACAATGCGGAAAGGTGAAAGATGAAAAAATGCGGAAAGATGAAAGAGGAAACAATGCGGAAAGATGAAAGATGAAACAATGCGGAAAGATGAAAGATGAAACAATGCGGAAAGATGAAAGATGAAAGAATGCGGAAGATGAAAGATGAAACAATGCGGAAAGATGAAAGATGAAACATTGCGGATAGATGAAAGATGAAACAATGCGGAAAGATGAAAGATGAAAGAATGCGGAAAGATGAAAGATCAAACAATGCGGAAAGATGAAAGATGAAACAATGCGGAAAGATGAAAGATGAAACAATGCGGAAAGATGAAAGATGAAAGAATGCGGAAAGATGAAAGATGAAACAATGCGGAAAGATGAAAGATGAAACAATGCGGAAAGATGAAAGATGAAACAATGCGGAAAGATGAATGATGAAACAATGCGGAAAGATGAAAGATGAAACAATGCGGAAAGATGAATGATGAAACAATGCGGAAAGATGAAAGATGAAACAATGCGGAAAGATGAAATATGAAACAATGCGGAAAGATGAAAGATGAAAAAATGCGGAAAGATGAAAGATGAAACAATGCGGAACGATGAAAGATGAAAAAATGCGGAAAGATGAAAGATGAAACAATGCGGAAAGATGAAACAATGCGGAAAGATGAAAGATGAAACAATGCGGAAAGATGAAAGATGAAACAATGCGGAAAGGTGAAAGATGAAAAAATGCGGAAAGATGAAAGAGGAAACAATGCGGAAAGATGAAAGATGAAACAATGCGGAAAGATGAAAGATGAAACAATGCGGAAAGATGAAAGATGAAAGAATGCGGAAGATGAAAGATGAAACAATGCGGAAAGATGAAAGATGAAACATTGCGGATAGATGAAAGATGAAACAATGCGGAAAGATGAAAGATGAAAGAATGCGGAAAGATGAAAGATCAAACAATGCGGAAAGATGAATGATGAAACAATGCGGAAAGATGAAAGATGAAACAATGCGGAAAGATGAAAGATGAAAGAATGCGGAAAGATGAAAGATGAAACAATGCGGAAAGATGAAAGATGAAACAATGCGGAAAGATGAAAGATGAAACAATGCGGAAAGATGAAAGATGAAACAATGCGGAAAGATGAAAGATGAAACAATGCGGAAAGATGAAACAATGCGGAAAGATGAAACAATGCGGAAAGATGAAACAATGCGGAAAGATGAAACAATGCGGAAAGATGAAACAATGCGGAAAGATGAAACAATGCGGAAAGATGAAAGATGAAACAATGCGGAAAGATGAAAGATGAAAAAATGCGGAAAGATGAAAGATGAAACAATGCGGAAAGATGAAAGATGAAACAATGCGGAAAGATGAAAGATGAAACAATGCGGAAAGATGAAAGATGAAACAATGCGGAAAGATGAAAGATGAAACAATGCGGAAAGATGAAACAATGCGGAAAGATGAAACAATGCGGAAAGATGAAACAATGCGGAAAGATGAAACAATGCGGAAAGATGAAACAATGTGGAAAGATGAAACAATGCGGAAAGATGAAACAATGCGGAAAGATGAAACAATGCGGAAAGATGAAACAATGCGGAAAGATGAAACAATGCGGAAAGATGAAAGATGAAAGAATGCGGAAAGATGAAAGATGAAACAATGCGGAAAGATGAAAGATGAAAAAATGCGGAAAGATGAAAGATGAAACAATGCGGAAAGATGAAAGATGAAAAAATGCGGAAAGATGAAAGATGAAACAATGCGGAAAGATGAAAGATGAAAGAATGCGGCAGATGAAAGATGAAACAATGCGGAATGATGAAAGATGAAACAATGCGGAAAGATGAAAGATGAAACAATGCGGAAAGATGAAAGATGAAACAATGCGGAAAGATGAAAGATGAAACAATGCGGAAAGATGAAAGATGAAACAATGCGGAAAGATGAAAGATGAAACAATGCGGAGAGATGAAACAATGCGGAAAGATGAAAGATGAAACAATGCGGAAAGATTAAAGATGAAAAAATGCGGAAAGATGAAAGATGAAACAATGCGGAAAGATGAAAGATGAAAGAATGCGGAAGATGAAAGATGAAACAATGCGGAAAGATGAAAGATGAAACATTGCGGAAAGATGAAAGATGAAACAATGCGGAAAGATGAAAGATGAAACAATACGGAAAGATGAAAGATGAAACAATGCGGAAAGATGAAACAATGCGGAAAGATGAAAGATGAAACAATGCGGAAAGATGAAAGATGAAAAAATGCGGAAAGATGAAAGATGAAACAATGCGGAAAGATGAAAGATGAAAGAATGCGGAAGATGAAAGATGAAACAATGCGGAAAGATGAAAGATGAAACAATGCGGAAAGGTGAAAGATGAAAAAATGCGGAAAGATGAAAGAGGAAACAATGCGGAAAGATGAAAGATGAAACAATGCGGAAAGATGAAAGATGAAACAATGCGGAAAGATGAAAGATGAAAGAATGCGGAAGATGAAAGATGAAACAATGCGGAAAGATGAAAGATGAAACATTGCGGATAGATGAAAGATGAAACAATGCGGAAAGATGAAAGATGAAAGAATGCGGAAAGATGAAAGATGAAACAATGCGGAAAGATGAATGATGAAACAATGCGGAAAGATGAAAGATGAAACAATGCGGAAAGATGAATGATGAAACAATGCGGAAAGATGAAAGATGAAACAATGCGGAAAGATGAAATATGAAACAATGCGGAAAGATGAAAGATGAAAAAATGCGGAAAGATGAAAGATGAAACAATGCGGAACGATGAAAGATGAAAAAATGCGGAAAGATGAAAGATGAAACAATGCGGAAAGATGAAACAATGCGGAAAGATGAAAGATGAAACAATGCGGAAAGATGAAAGATGAAACAATGCGGAAAGGTGAAAGATGAAAAAATGCGGAAAGATGAAAGAGGAAACAATGCGGAAAGATGAAAGATGAAACAATGCGGAAAGATGAAAGATGAAACAATGCGGAAAGATGAAAGATGAAAGAATGCGGAAGATGAAAGATGAAACAATGCGGAAAGATGAAAGATGAAACATTGCGGATAGATGAAAGATGAAACAATGCGGAAAGATGAAAGATGAAAGAATGCGGAAAGATGAAAGATCAAACAATGCGGAAAGATGAATGATGAAACAATGCGGAAAGATGAAAGATGAAACAATGCGGAAAGATGAAAGATGAAAGAATGCGGAAAGATGAAAGATGAAACAATGCGGAAAGATGAAAGATGAAACAATGCGGAAAGATGAAAGATGAAACAATGCGGAAAGATGAAAGATGAAACAATGCGGAAAGATGAAAGATGAAACAATGCGGAAAGATGAAACAATGCGGAAAGATGAAACAATGCGGAAAGATGAAACAATGCGGAAAGATGAAACAATGCGGAAAGATGAAACAATGCGGAAAGATGAAACAATGCGGAAAGATGAAAGATGAAACAATGCGGAAAGATGAAAGATGAAAAAATGCGGAAAGATGAAAGATGAAACAATGCGGAAAGATGAAAGATGAAACAATGCGGAAAGATGAAAGATGAAACAATGCGGAAAGATGAAACAATGCGGAAAGATGAAAGATGAAACAATGCGGAAAGATGAAAGATGAAAAAATGCGGAAAGATGAAAGATGAAACAATGCGGAAAGATGAAAGATGAAACAATGCGGAAAGATGAAAGATGAAACAATGCGGAAAGATGAAAGATGAAACAATGCGGAAAGATGAAAGATGAAACAATGCGGAAAGATGAAACAATGCGGAAAGATGAAACAATGCGGAAAGATGAAACAATGCGGAAAGATGAAACAATGCGGAAAGATGAAACAATGTGGAAAGATGAAACAATGCGGAAAGATGAAACAATGCGGAAAGATGAAACAATGCGGAAAGATGAAACAATGCGGAAAGATGAAACAATGCGGAAAGATGAAAGATGAAAGAATGCGGAAAGATGAAAGATGAAACAATGCGGAAAGATGAAAGATGAAAAAATGCGGAAAGATGAAAGATGAAACAATGCGGAAAGATGAAAGATGAAAAAATGCGGAAAGATGAAAGATGAAACAATGCGGAAAGATGAAAGATGAAAGAATGCGGCAGATGAAAGATGAAACAATGCGGAATGATGAAAGATGAAACAATGCGGAAAGATGAAAGATGAAACAATGCGGAAAGATGAAAGATGAAACAATGCGGAAAGATGAAAGATGAAACAATGCGGAAAGATGAAAGATGAAACAATGCGGAAAGATGAAAGATGAAAGAATGCGGAGAGATGAAACAATGCGGAAAGATGAAAGATGAAACAATGCGGAAAGATGAAAGATGAAAAAATGCGGAAAGATGAAAGATGAAACAATGCGGAAAGATGAAAGATGAAAGAATGCGGAAGATGAAAGATGAAACAATGCGGAAAGATGAAAGATGAAACATTGCGGAAAGATGAAAGATGAAACAATGCGGAAAGATGAAAGATGAAACAATACGGAAAGATGAAAGATGAAACAATGCGGAAAGATGAAACAATGCGGAAAGATGAAAGATGAAACAATGGGGAAAGATGAAAGATGAAAAAATGCGGAAAGATGAAAGATGAAACAATGCGGAAAGATGAAAGATGAAAGAATGCGGAAGATGAAAGATGAAACAATGCGGAAAGATGAAAGATGAAACAATGCGGAAAGGTGAAAGATGAAAAAATGCGGAAAGATGAAAGAGGAAACAATGCGGAAAGATGAAAGATGAAACAATGCGGAAAGATGAAAGATGAAACAATGCGGAAAGATGAAAGATGAAAGAATGCGGAAGATGAAAGATGAAACAATGCGGAAAGATGAAAGATGAAACATTGCGGATAGATGAAAGATGAAACAATGCGGAAAGATGAAAGATGAAAGAATGCGGAAAGATGAAAGATCAAACAATGCGGAAAGATGAAAGATGAAACAATGCGGAAAGATGAAAGATGAAACAATGCGGAAAGATGAAAGATGAAAGAATGCGGAAAGATGAAAGATGAAACAATGCGGAAAGATGAAAGATGAAACAATGCGGAAAGATGAAAGATGAAACAATGCGGAAAGATGAATGATGAAACAATGCGGAAAGATGAAAGATGAAACAATGCGGAAAGATGAATGATGAAACAATGCGGAAAGATGAAAGATGAAACAATGCGGAAAGATGAAAGATGAAACAATGCGGAAAGATGAAAGATGAAAAAATGCGGAAAGATGAAAGATGAAACAATGCGGAAAGATGAAAGATGAAAAAATGCGGAAAGATGAAAGATGAAACAATGCGGAAAGATGAAAGATGAAAAAATTCGGAAAGATGAAAGATGAAACAATGCGGAAAGATGAAAGATGAAAGAATGCGGAAGATGAAAGATGAAACAATGCGGAAAGATGAAAGATGAAACAATGCGGAATGATGAAACAATGCGGAAAGATGAAACAATGCGGAAAGATGAAAGATGAAACAATGCGGAAAGATGAAAGATGAAACAATGCGGAAAGATGAAAGATGAAAGAATGCGGAAAGATGAAAGATGAAACAATGCGGAAAGATGAAAGATGAAACAATGCGGAAAGATGAAACAATGCGGAAAGATGAAAGATGAAACAATGCGGAAAGATGAAAGATGAAACAATGCAGAAAGATGAAAGATGAAAAAATGCGGAAAGATGGAAGATGAAACAATGCGGAAGGATGAAAGATGAAAGAATGCGGAAGATGAAAGATGAAACAATGCGGAATGATGAAAGCTGAAACAATGCGGAAAGATGAAAGATGAAACAATGCGGAAAGATGAAACAATGCGGAAAGATGAAAGATGAAACAATGCGGAAAGATGAAAGATGATACAATGCGGAAAGATGAAAGATGAAAGAATGCGGAAAGATGAACGATGAAACAATGCGGAAAGATGAAAGCTGAAACAATGCGGAAAGATGAAACAATGCGGAAAGATGAAACAATGCGGAAAGATGAAACAATGCGGAAAGATGAAACAATGCGGAAAGATGAAAGATGAAACAATGCGGAAAGATGAAAGATGAAACAATGCGGAAAGATGAAAGATGAAACAATGCGGAAAGATGAAAGATGAAACATTGCGGAAAGATGAAAGATGAAACAATGCGGAAAGATGAAAAATGAAAGAATGCGGAAAGATGAAAGATGAAACAATGCGGAAAGATGAAAGATGAAACAATGCGGAAAGATGAAAGATGAAACAATGCGGAAAGATGAAAGATGAAAGAATGCGGAAAGATGAAAGATGAAACAATGCGGAAAGATGAAAGATGAAACAATGCGGAAAGATGAAAGATGAAACAATGCGGAAAGATGAATGATGAAACAATGCGGAAAGAACAAAGATGAAACAATACGGAAAGATGAAACAATGCGGAAAGATGAAACAATGCGGAAAGATGAAACAATGCGGAAAGATGAAACAATGCGGAAAGATGAAAGATGAAACATTGCGGAAAGATGAAAGATGAAAGAATGCGGAAAGATGAAAGATGAAACAATGCGGAAAGATGAAAGATGAAACAATGCGGAAAGATGAAACAATGCGGAAAGATGAAAGATGAAACAATGCGGAAAGATGAAAGATGAAAGAATGCGGAAGATGAAAGATGAAACAATGCGGAAAGATGAAAGATGAAACAATGCGGAAAGGTGAAAGATGAAAAAATGCGGAAAGATGAAAGAGGAAACAATGCGGAAAGATGAAAGATGAAACAATGCGGAAAGATGAAAGATGAAACAATGCGGAAAGATGAAAGATGAAAGAATGCGGAAGATGAAAGATGAAACAATGCGGAAAGATGAAAGATGAAACATTGCGGATAGATGAAAGATGAAACAATGCGGAAAGATGAAAGATGAAAGAATGCGGAAAGATGAAAGATCAAACAATGCGGAAAGATGAAAGATGAAACAATGCGGAAAGATGAAAGATGAAACAATGCGGAAAGATGAAAGATGAAAGAATGCGGAAAGATGAAAGATGAAACAATGCGGAAAGATGAAAGATGAAACAATGCGGAAAGATGAAAGATGAAACAATGCGGAAAGATGAATGATGAAACAATGCGGAAAGATGAAAGATGAAACAATGCGGAAAGATGAATGATGAAACAATGCGGAAAGATGAAAGATGAAACAATGCGGAAAGATGAAATATGAAACAATGCGGAAAGATGAAAGATGAAAAAATGCGGAAAGATGAAAGATGAAACAATGCGGAACGATGAAAGATGAAAAAATGCGGAAAGATGAAAGATGAAACAATGCGGAAAGATGAAACAATGCGGAAAGATGAAAGATGAAACAATGCGGAAAGATGAAAGATGAAACAATGCGGAAAGGTGAAAGATGAAAAAATGCGGAAAGATGAAAGAGGAAACAATGCGGAAAGATGAAAGATGAAACAATGCGGAAAGATGAAAGATGAAACAATGCGGAAAGATGAAAGATGAAAGAATGCGGAAGATGAAAGATGAAACAATGCGGAAAGATGAAAGATGAAACATTGCGGATAGATGAAAGATGAAACAATGCGGAAAGATGAAAGATGAAAGAATGCGGAAAGATGAAAGATCAAACAATGCGGAAAGATGAATGATGAAACAATGCGGAAAGATGAAAGATGAAACAATGCGGAAAGATGAAAGATGAAAGAATGCGGAAAGATGAAAGATGAAACAATGCGGAAAGATGAAAGATGAAACAATGCGGAAAGATGAAAGATGAAGCAATGCGGAAAGATGAAAGATGAAACAATGCGGAAAGATGAAAGATGAAACAATGCGGAAAGATGAAACAATGCGGAAAGATGAAACAATGCGGAAAGATGAAAGATGAAACAATGCGGAAAGATGAAAGATGAAAGAATGCGGAAAGATGAAAGATGAAACAATGTGGAAAGATGAAAGATGAAACAATGCGGAAAGATGAAACAATGCGGAAAGATGAAACAATGCGGAAAGATGAAACAATGCGGAAAGATGAAACAATGCGGAAAGATGAAACAATGCGGAAAGATGAAACAATGCGGAAAGATGAAACAATGCGGAAAGATGAAACAATGCGGAAAGATGAAACAATGCGGAAAGATGAAACAATGCGGAAAGATGAAACAATGCGGAAAGATGAAACAATGCGGAAAGATGAAACAATGCGGAAAGATGAAACAATGCGGAAAGATGAAACAATGCGGAAAGATGAAACAATGCGGAAAGATGAAACAATGCGGAAAGATGAAACAATGCGGAAAGATGAAACAATGCGGAAAGATGAAACAATGCGGAAAGATGAAACAATGCGGAAAGATGAAACAATGCGGAAAGATGAAACAATGCGGAAAGATGAAACAATGCGGAAAGATGAAACAATGCGGAAAGATGAAACAATGCGGAAAGATGAAACAATGCGGAAAGATGAAACAATGCGGAAAGATGAAACAATGCGGAAAGATGAAACAATGCGGAAAGATGAAACAATGCGGAAAGATGAAACAATGCGGAAAGATGAAACAATGCGGAAAGATGAAACAATGCGGAAAGATGAAACAATGCGGAAAGATGAAAGATGAAACAATGCGGAAAGATGAAAGATGAAAAAATGCGGAAAGATGAAAGATGAAACAATGCGGAAAGATGAAAGAATGCGGAAGATGAAAGATGAAACAATGCGGAAAGATGAAACAAAGCGGAAAGATGAAAGATGAAAGAATGCGGAAGATGAAAGATGAAACAATGCGGAAAGATGAAAGATGAAAGAATGCGGAAAGATGAAAGATGAAACAATGCGGAAAGATGAAAGATGAAAGAATGCGGAAAGATGAAAGATGAAACAATGCGGAAAGATGAAAGATGAAACAATGCGGAAAGATGAAAGATGAAAAAATGCGGAAAGATGAAAGATGAAACAATGCGGAAGATGAAAGATGAAACAATGCGGAAAGATGAAACAATGCGGAAAGATGAAAGATGAAACAATGCGGAAAGATGAAAGATGAAACAAT
This sequence comes from Gastracanthus pulcherrimus, assembly GCA_949152435.1. Classification (NCBI taxonomy): domain Eukaryota; kingdom Metazoa; phylum Arthropoda; class Insecta; order Hymenoptera; family Pteromalidae; genus Gastracanthus; species Gastracanthus pulcherrimus. Next base: position 143,645 of record CASCKD010000041.1, on the reverse strand, counting down.
GCGGAAAGATGAAAGATGAAACAATGCGGAAAGATGAAAGATGAAACAATGCGGAAAGATGAAAGATGAAACAATGCGGAAAGATGAAAGATGAAACAATGCGGAAAGATGAAAGATGAAACAATGCGGAAAGATGAAAGATGAAACAATGCGGAAAGATGAAAGATGAAACAATGCGGAAAGATGAAAGATGAAACAATGCGGAAAGATGAAAGATGAATCAATGCGGAAAGATGAAAGATGAAACAATGCGGAAAGATGAAACAATGCGGACATATGAAAGATGAAACAATGCGGAAAGATGAATGATGAAACAATGCGGAAAGATGAAAGATGAAACAATGCGGAAAGATGAAAGATGAAACAATGCGGAAAGATGAAAGATGAAACAATGCGGAAAGATGAAACAATGCGGAAAGATGAAAGATGAAACAATGCGGAAAGATGAAAGATGAAACAATGCGGAAAGATGAAAGATGAAAGAATGCGGAAGATGAAAGATGAAACAATGCGGAAAGATGAAACAATGCGGAAAGATGAAAGATGAAAGAATGCGGAAAGATGAAAGATGAAACAATGCGGAAAGATGAAAGATGAAAGAATGCTGAAGATGAAAGATGAAACAATGCGGAAAGATGAAAGATGAAACAATGCGGAAAGATGAAACAATGCGGAAAGATGAAAGATGAAACAATGCGGAAAGATGAAAGATGAAACAATGCGGAAAGATGAAAGATGAAAGAATGCGGAAGATGAAAGATGAAACAATGCGGAAAGATGAAAGATGAAACAATGCGGAAAGATGAAACAATGCGGAAAGATGAAAGATGAAAAAATGCGGAAAGATGAAAGATGAAACAATGCGGAAAGATGAAAGATGAAACAATGCGGAAAGATGAAAAAATGCGGAAAGATGAAAAATGAAACAATGCGGAAAGATGAAAGATGAAAGAATGCGGAAGATGAAAGATGAGACAATGCGGAAAGATGAAACAATGCGGAAAGATGAAAGATGAAACAATGCGGAAAGATGAAAGATAAAACAATGCGGAAAGATGAAAGATGAAACAATGCGGAAAGATGAAAGATGAAACAATGCGGAAAGATGAAAGATGAAACAATGCGGAAAGATGAAAGATGAAACAATGCGGAAAGATGAAAGATGAAACAATGCGGAAAGATGAAAGATGAAACAATGCGGAAAGATGAAAGATGAAACAATGCGGAAAGATGAAAGATGAAACAATGCGGAAAGATGAAAGATGAAACAATGCGGAAAGATGAAACAATGCGGAAAGATGAAACAATGCGGAAAGATGAAACAATGCGGAAAGATGAAAGATGAAACAATGCGGAAAGATGAAAGATGAAAAAATGCGGAAAGATGAAAGATGAAACAATGCGGAAAGATGAAAGATGAAAAAATGCGGAAAGATGAAAGATGAAACAATGCGGAAAGATGAAAGATGAAAGAATGCGGAAGATGAAAGATGAAACAATGCGGAAAGATGAAAGATGAAACAATGCGGAAAGATTAAAGATGAAACAATGCGGAAAGATGAAAGTTGAAACAATGCGGAAAGATGAAAGATGAAACAATGCGGAAAGATGAAAGATGAAACAATGCGGAAAGATGAAAGATGAAACAATGCGGAAAGATGAAAGATGAAACAATGCGGAAAGATGAAAGATGAAACAATGCGGAAAGATGAAAGATGAAACAATGCGGAAAGATGAAAGATGAAACAATGCGGAAAGATGAAAGATGAAAGAATGCGGAAAGATGAAAGATGAAACAATGCGGAAAGATGAAAGATGAAACAATGCGGAAAGATGAAACAATGCGGAAAGATGAAACAATGCGGAAAGATGAAACAATGCGGAAAGATGAAACAATGCGGAAAGATGAAACAATGCGGAAAGATGAAAGATGAAACAATGCGGAAAGATGAAAGATGAAACAATGCGGAAAGATGAAAGATGAAACAATGCGGAAAGATGAAAGATGAAACAATGCGGAAAGATGAAACAATGCGGAAAGATGAAAGATGAAACAATGCGGAAAGATGAAAGATGAAACAATGCGGAAAGGTGAAAGATGAAAAAATGCGGAAAGATGAAAGAGGAAACAATGCGGAAAGATGAAAGATGAAACAATGCGGAAAGATGAAAGATGAAACAATGCGGAAAGATGAAAGATGAAAGAATGCGGAAGATGAAAGATGAAACAATGCGGAAAGATGAAAGATGAAACATTGCGGATAGATGAAAGATGAAACAATGCGGAAAGATGAAAGATGAAAGAATGCGGAAAGATGAAAGATGAAACAATGCGGAAAGATGAAAGATGAAACAATGCGGAAAGATGAAAGATGAAACAATGCGGAAAGATGAAAGATGAAAGAATGCGGAAAGATGAAACAATGCGGAAAGATGAAACAATGCGGAAAGATGAAACAATGCGGAAAGATGAAAGATGAAACAATGCGGAAAGATGAAAGATGAAAAAATGCGGAAAGATGAAAGATGAAACAATGCGGAAAGATGAAAGAATGCGGAAGATGAAAGATGAAACAATGCGGAAAGATGAAACAAAGCGGAAAGATGAAAGATGAAAGAATGCGGAAGATGAAAGATGAAACAATGCGGAAAGATGAAAGATGAAAGAATGCGGAAAGATGAAAGATGAAACAATGCGGAAAGATGAAAGATGAAAGAATGCGGAAAGATGAAAGATGAAACAATGCGGAAAGATGAAAGATGAAACAATGCGGAAAGATGAAAGATGAAAAAATGCGGAAAGATGAAAGATGAAACAATGCGGAAGATGAAAGATGAAACAATGCGGAAAGATGAAACAATGCGGAAAGATGAAAGATGAAACAATGCGGAAAGATGAAAGATGAAACAATGCGGAAAGATGAAAGATGAAACAATGCGGAAAGATGAAAGATGAAACAATGCGGAAAGATGAAAGATGAAACAATGCGGAAAGATGAAAGATGAAACAATGCGGAAAGATGAAAGATGAAACAATGCGGAAAGATGAAAGATGAAACAATGCGGAAAGATGAAAGATGAAACAATGCGGAAAGATGAAAGATGAAACAATGCGGAAAGATGAAAGATGAATCAATGCGGAAAGATGAAAGATGAAACAATGCGGAAAGATGAAACAATGCGGACATATGAAAGATGAAACAATGCGGAAAGATGAATGATGAAACAATGCGGAAAGATGAAAGATGAAACAATGCGGAAAGATGAAAGATGAAACAATGCGGAAAGATGAAAGATGAAACAATGCGGAAAGATGAAACAATGCGGAAAGATGAAAGATGAAACAATGCGGAAAGATGAAAGATGAAAGAATGCGGAAGATGAAAGATGAAACAATGCGGAAAGATGAAACAATGCGGAAAGATGAAAGATGAAAGAATGCGGAAAGATGAAAGATGAAACAATGCGGAAAGATGAAAGATGAAAGAATGCTGAAGATGAAAGATGAAACAATGCGGAAAGATGAAAGATGAAACAATGCGGAAAGATGAAACAATGCGGAAAGATGAAAGATGAAACAATGCGGAAAGATGAAAGATGAAACAATGCGGAAAGATGAAAGATGAAAGAATGCGGAAGATGAAAGATGAAACAATGCGGAAAGATGAAAGATGAAACAATGCGGAAAGATGAAACAATGCGGAAAGATGAAAGATGAAAAAATGCGGAAAGATGAAAGATGAAACAATGCGGAAAGATGAAAGATGAAACAATGCGGAAAGATGAAAAAATGCGGAAAGATGAAAAATGAAACAATGCGGAAAGATGAAAGATGAAAGAATGCGGAAGATGAAAGATGAGACAATGCGGAAAGATGAAACAATGCGGAAAGATGAAAGATGAAACAATGCGGAAAGATGAAAGATAAAACAATGCGGAATGATGAAAGATGAAACAATGCGGAAAGATGAAAGATGAAACAATGCGGAAAGATGAAAGATGAAACAATGCGGAAAGATGAAAGATGAAACAATGCGGAAAGATGAAAGATGAAACAATGCGGAAAGATGAAAGATGAAACAATGCGGAAAGATGAAAGATGAAACAATGCGGAAAGATGAAAGATGAAACAATGCGGAAAGATGAAAGATGAAACAATGCGGAAAGATGAAACAATGCGGAAAGATGAAACAATGCGGAAAGATGAAACAATGCGGAAAGATGAAAGATGAAACAATGCGGAAAGATGAAAGATGAAAAAATGCGGAAAGATGAAAGATGAAACAATGCGGAAAGATGAAAGATGAAAAAATGCGGAAAGATGAAAGATGAAACAATGCGGAAAGATGAAAGATGAAAGAATGCGGAAGATGAAAGATGAAACAATGCGGAAAGATGAAAGATGAAACAATGCGGAAAGATTAAAGATGAAACAATGCGGAAAGATGAAAGTTGAAACAATGCGGAAAGATGAAAGATGAAACAATGCGGAAAGATGAAAGATGAAACAATGCGGAAAGATGAAAGATGAAACAATGCGGAAAGATGAAAGATGAAACAATGCGGAAAGATGAAAGATGAAACAATGCGGAAAGATGAAAGATGAAACAATGCGGAAAGATGAAAGATGAAACAATGCGGAAAGATGAAAGATGAAAGAATGCGGAAAGATGAAAGATGAAACAATGCGGAAAGATGAAAGATGAAACAATGCGGAAAGATGAAACAATGCGGAAAGATGAAACAATGCGGAAAGATGAAACAATGCGGAAAGATGAAACAATGCGGAAAGATGAAACAATGCGGAAAGATGAAAGATGAAACAATGCGGAAAGATGAAAGATGAAACAATGCGGAAAGATGAAAGATGAAACAATGCGGAAAGATGAAAGATGAAACAATGCGGAAAGATGAAACAATGCGGAAAGATGAAAGATGAAACAATGCGGAAAAATGAAAGATGAAACAATGCGGAAAGGTGAAAGATGAAAAAATGCGGAAAGATGAAAGAGGAAACAATGCGGAAAGATGAAAGATGAAACAATGCGGAAAGATGAAAGATGAAACAATGCGGAAAGATGAAAGATGAAAGAATGCGGAAGATGAAAGATGAAACAATGCGGAAAGATGAAAGATGAAACATTGCGGATAGATGAAAGATGAAACAATGCGGAAAGATGAAAGATGAAAGAATGCGGAAAGATGAAAGATCAAACAATGCGGAAAGATGAAAGATGAAACAATGCGGAAAGATGAAAGATGAAACAATGCGGAAAGATGAAAGATGAAAGAATGCGGAAAGATGAAAGATGAAACAATGCGGAAAGATGAAAGATGAAACAATGCGGAAAGATGAAAGATGAAACAATGCGGAAAGATGAATGATGAAACAATGCGGAAAGATGAAAGATGAAACAATGCGGAAAGATGAAAGATGAAACAATGCGGAAAGATGAAAGATGAAACATTGCGGAAAGATGAAAGATGAAACAATGCGGAAAGATGAAAAATGAAAGAATGCGGAAAGATGAAAGATGAAACAATGCGGAAAGATGAAAGATGAAACAATGCGGAAAGATGAAAGATGAAAAAATGCGGAAAGATGAAAGATGAAACAATGCGGAAAGATGAAAGATGAAAAAATTCGGAAAGATGAAAGATGAAAGAATGCGGAAGATGAAAGATGAAACAATGCGGAAAAATGAAAGATGAAACAATGCGGAAAGATGAAAGATGAAACAATGCGGAAAGATGAAACAATGCGGAAAGATGAAACAATGCGGAAAGATGAAACAATGCGGAAAGATGAAACAATGCGGAAAGATGAAACAATGCGGAAAGATGAAACAATGCGGAAAGATGAAACAATGCGGAAAGATGAAACAATGCGGAAAGATGAAACAATGCGGAAAGATGAAACAATGCGGAAAGATGAAACAATGCGGAAAGATGGAAGATGAAACAATGCGGAAAGATGAAAGATGAAACAATGCGGAAAGATGAAAGATGAAAAAATGCGGAAAGATGAAAGATGAAACAATGCGGAAAGATGAAAGATGAAAAAATTCGGAAAGATGAAAGATGAAAGAATGCGGAAGATGAAAGATGAAACAATGCGGAAAAATGAAAGATGAAACAATGCGGAAAGATGAAAGATGAAACAATGCGGAAAGATGAAACAATGCGGAAAGATGAAACAATGCGGAAAGATGAAACAATGCGGAAAGATGAAACAATGCGGAAAGATGAAAGATGAAACAATGCGGAAAGATGAAAGATGAAACAATGCGGAAAGATGAAAGATGAAAAAATGCGGAAAGATGAAAGATGAAACAATGCGGAAAGATGAAAGATGAAAAAATTCGGAAAGATGAAAGATGAAAGAATGCGGAAGATGAAAGATGAAACAATGCGGAAAGATGAAAGATGAAACAATGCGGAAAGATGAAAGATGAAACAATGCGGAAAGATGAAAGATGAAAAAATGCGGAAAGATGAAAGATGAAACAATGCGGAAAGATGAAAGATGAAACAATGCGGAAAGATGAAAGATGAAACAATGCGGAAAGATGAAAGATGAAAGAATGCGTAAAGATGAAAGATGAAACAATGCGGAAAGATGAAAGATGAAACAATGCGGAAAGATGAAAGTTGAAAGAATGCGGAAAGATGAAAGATGAAACAATGCGGAAAGATGAAAGATGAAACAATGCGGAAAGATGAAAGATGAAAGAATGCGGAAAGATGAAAGATGAAACAATGCGGAAAGATGAAAGATGAAACAATGCGGAAAGATGAAACAATGCGGAAAGATGGAAGATGAAACAATGCGGAAAGATGAAAGATGAAACAATGCGGAAAGATGAAAGATGAAAGAATGCGGAAAGATGAAAGATGAAACAATGCGGAAAGATGAAAGATGAAACAATGCGGAAAGATGAAAGATGAAACAATGCGGAAAGATGAAAGATGAAACAATGCGGAAAGATGAAAGATGAAACAATGCCGAAAGATGAAACAATGCGGAAAGATGAAAGATGAAAGAATGCGGAAAGATGAAAGATGAAACAATGCGGAAAGATGAAAGATGAAAGAATGCGGAAAGATGAAAGATGAAACAATGCGGAAAGATGAAAGATGAAACAATGAGGAAAGATGAAAGATGAAACAATGCGGAAAGATGAAAGATGAAACAATGCGGAAAGATGAAAGATGAAACAATGCGGAAAGATGAAAGATGAAACAATGCGGAAAGATGAAACAATGCGGAAAGATGAAACAATGCGGAAAGATGAAACAATGCGGAAAGATGAAACAATGCGGAAAGATGAAACAATGCGGAAAGATGAAACAATGCGGAAAGATGAAAGATGAAACAATGCGGAAAGATGAAAGATGAAACAATGCGGAAAGATGAAAGATGAAAAAATGCGGAAAGATGAAAGATGAAACAATGCGGAAAGATGAATGATGAAAGAATGCGGAATATGAAAGATGAAACAATGCGGAAAGATGAAACAATGCGGAAAGATGAAAGATGAAACAATGCGGAAAGATGAAAGATGAAAGAATGCGGAAAGATGAAAGATGAAACAATGCGGAAAGATGAAAGATGAAACAATGCGGAAAGATGAAAGATGAAAGAATGCGGAAAGATGAAAGATGAAACAATGCGGAAAGATGAAAGATGAAACAATGCGGAAAGATGAAAGATGAAAGAATGCGGAAAGATGAAAGATGAAACAATGCGGAAAGATGAAAGATGAAACAATGCGGAAAGATGAAAGATGAAAGAATGCGGAAAGATGAAAGATGAAACAATGCGGAAAGATGAAAGATGAAACAATGCGGAAAGATGAAACAATGCGGAAAGATGAAAGATGAAACAATGCGGAAAGATGAAAGATGAAACAATGCGGAAAGATGAAAGATGAAAGAATGCGGAAAGATGAAAGATGAAACAATGCGGAAAGATGAAAGATGAAACAATGCGGAAAGATGAAAGATGAAACAATGCGGAAAGATGAAAGATGAAACAATGCGGAAAGATGAAAGATGAAACAATGCCGAAAGATGAAAGATGAAACATTGCGGAAAGATGAAAGATGAAACAATGCGGAAAGATGAAAGATGAAAGAATGCGGAAAGATGAAAGATGAAACAATGCGGAAAGATGAAAGATGAAACAATGCGGAAAGATGAAAGATGAAACAATGCGGAAAGATGAAAGATGAAAGAATGCGGAAAGATGAAAGATGAAACAATGCGGAAAGATGAAAGATGAAAGAATGCGGAAAGATGAAAGATGAAACAATGCGGAAAGATGAAACAATGCGGAAAGATGAAACAATGCGGAAAGATGAAACAATGCGGAAAGATGAAACAATGCGGAAAGATGAAACAATGCGGAAAGATGAAACAATGCGGAAAGATGAAACAATGCGGAAAGATGAAACAATGCGGAAAGATGAAAGATGAAACAATGCGGAAAGATGAAAGATGAAACAATGCGGAAAGATGAAAGATGAAAAAATGCGGAAAGATGAAAGATGAAACAATGCGGAAAGATGAAAGATGAAAGAATGCGGAAGATGAAAGATGAAACAATGCGGAAAGATGAAAGATGAAACAATGCGGAAAGATGAAAGATGAAAGAATGCGGAAAGATGAAAGATGAAACAATGCGGAAAGATGAAAGATGAAACAATGCGGAAAGATGAAAGATGAAAGAATGCGGAAAGATGAAAGATGAAACAATGCGGAAAGATGAAAGATGAAACAATGCGGAAAGATGAAAGATGAAAGAATGCGGAAAGATGAAAGATGAAACAATGCGGAAAGATGAAAGATGAAACAATGCGGAAAGATGAAAGATGAAAGAATGCGGAAAGATGAAAGATGAAACAATGCGGAAAGATGAAAGATGAAACAATGCGGAAAGATGAAACAATGCGGAAAGATGAAAGATGAAACAATGCGGAAAGATGAAAGATGAAACAATGCGGAAAGATGAAAGATGAAAGAATGCGGAAAGATGAAAGATGAAACAATGCGGAAAGATGAAAGATAAAACAATGCGGAAAGATGAAAGATGAAACAATGCGGAAAGATAAAAGATGAAACAATGCGGAAAGATGAAAGATGAAACAATGCGGAAAGATGAAAGATGAAACATTGCGGAAAGATGAAAGATGAAACAATGCGGAAAGATGAAAGATGAAAGAATGCGGAAAGATGAAAGATGAAACAATGCGGAAAGATGAAAGATGAAACAATGCGGAAAGATGAAAGATGAAACAATGCGGAAAGATGAAAGATGAAAGAATGCGGAAAGATGAAAGATGAAACAATGCGGAAAGATGAAAGATGAAACAATGCGGAAAGATGAAAGATGAAACAATGCGGAAAGATGAATGATGAAACAATGCGGAAAGAGGAAAGATGAAACAATGCGGAAAGATGAAACAATGCGGAAAGATGAAACAATGCGGAAAGATGAAACAATGCGGAAAGATGAAAGATGAAACAATGCGGAAAGATGAAAGATGAAACAATGCGGAAAGATGAAAGATGAAACAATGCGGAAAGATGAAAGATGAAACAATGCGGAAAGATGAAACAATGCGGAAAGATGAAACAATGCGGAAAGATGAAAGATGAAACAATGCGGAAAGATGAAAGATGAAAAAATGCGGAAAGATCAAAGATGAAACAATGCGGAAAGATGAAAGATGAAAAAATGCGGAAAGATGAAAGATGAAACAATGCGGAAAGATGAAAGATGAAAGAATGCGGAAGATGAAAGATGAAACAATGCGGAAAGATGAAAGATGAAACAATGCGGAAAGATGAAAGATGAAACAATGCGGAAAGATGAAAGATGAAACAATGCGGAAAGATGAAACAATGCGGAAAGATGAAACAATGCGGAAAGATGAAACAATGCGGAAAGATGAAACAATGCGGAAAGATGAAACAATGCGGAAAGATGAAAGATCAAACAATGCGGAAAGATGAAAGATGAAACAATGCGGAAAGATGAAAGATGAAACAATGCGGAAAGATGAAAGATGAAACAATGCGGAAAGATGAAAGATGAAACAATGCGGAAGATGAAAGATGAAACAATGCGGAAAGATGAAAGATGAAACATTGCGGAAAGATGAAAGATGAAACAATGCGGAAAGATGAAAGATGAAAGAATGCGGAAAGATGAAAGATCAAACAATGCGGAAAGATGAAAGATGAAACAATGCGGAAAGATGAAAGATGAAACAATGCGGAAAGATGAAAGATGAAACAATGCGGAAAGATGAAAGATGAAACAATGCGGAAAGATGAAAGATGAAACAATGCGGAAAGATGAAAGATGAAAAAATGCGGAAAGATGAAAGATGAAACAATGCGGAAAGATGAAAGATGAAAAAATGCGGAAAGATGAAAGATGAAACAATGCGGAAAGATGAAAGATGAAAGAATGCGGAAGATGAAAGATGAAACAATGCGGAAAGATGAAAGATGAAACAATGCGGAAAGATGAAAGATGAAACAATGCGGAAAGATGAAAGATGAAACAATGCGGAAAGATGAAACAATGCGGAAAGATGAAACAATGCGGAAAGATGAAACAATGCGGAAAGATGAAACAATGCGGAAAGATGAAACAATGCGGAAAGATGAAACAATGCGGAAAGATGAAAGATGAAACAATGCGGAAAGATGAAAGATGACAAAATGCGGAAAGATGAAAGATGAAACAATGCGGAAAGGTGAAAGATGAAACAATGCGGAAAGATGAAAGATGAAACAATGCGGAAAGGTGAAAGATGAAACAATGCGGAAAGATGAAAGATGAAACAATGCGGAAAGATGAAAGATGAAAGAATGCGGAAGATGAAAGATGAAACAATGCGGAAAGATGAAAGATGAAAGAATGCGGAAAGATGAAAGATCAAACAATGCGGAAAGATGAAAGATGAAACAATGCGGAAAGATGAAAGATGAAACAATGCGGAAAGATGAAAGATGAAAGAATGCGGAATGATGAAAGATGAAACAATGCGGAAAGATGAAAGATGAAACAATGCGGAAAGATGAAAGATGAAACAATGCGGAAAGATGAATGATGAAACAATGCGGAAAGATGAAAGATGAAACAATGCGGAAAGATGAAAGATGAAACAATGCGGAAAGATGAATGATGAAACAATGCGGAAAGATGAAAGATGAAACAATGCGGAAAGATGAAACAATGCGGAAAGATGAAACAATGCGGAAAGATGAATCAATGCGGAAAGATGAAACAATGCGGAAAGATGAAACAATGCGGAAAGATGAAAGATGAAACAATGCGGAAAGATGAAAGATGAAAGAATGCGGAAAGATGAAAGATGAAACAATGTGGAAAGATGAAAGATGAAACAATGCGGAAAGATGAAACAATGCGGAAAGATGAAACAATGCGGAAAGATGAAACAATGCGGAAAGATGAAACAATGCGGAAAGATGAAACAATGCGGAAAGATGAAACAATGCGGAAAGATGAAACAATGCGGAAAGATGAAACAATGCGGAAAGATGAAACAATGCGGAAAGATGAAACAATGCGGAAAGATGAAACAATGCGGAAAGATGAAACAATGCGGAAAGATGAAACAATGCGGAAAGATGAAACAATGCGGAAAGATGAAACAATGCGGAAAGATGAAACAATGCGGAAAGATGAAACAATGCGGAAAGATGAAACAATGCGGAAAGATGAAACAATGCGGAAAGATGAAACAATGCGGAAAGATGAAACAATGCGGAAAGATGAAACAATGCGGAAAGATGAAACAATGCGGAAAGATGAAACAATGCGGAAAGATGAAACAATGCGGAAAGATGAAAGATGAAACAATGCGGAAAGATGAAAGATGAAAAAATGCGGAAAGATGAAAGATGAAACAATGCGGAAAGATGAAAGAATGCGGAAGATGAAAGATGAAACAATGCGGAAAGATGAAACAAAGCGGAAAGATGAAAGATGAAAGAATGCGGAAGATGAAAGATGAAACAATGCGGAAAGATGAAAGATGAAAGAATGCGGAAAGATGAAAGATGAAACAATGCGGAAAGATGAAAGATGAAAGAATGCGGAAAGATGAAAGATGAAACAATGCGGAAAGATGAAAGATGAAACAATGCGGAAAGATGAAAGATGAAAAAATGCGGAAAGATGAAAGATGAAACAATGCGGAAGATGAAAGATGAAACAATGCGGAAAGATGAAACAATGCGGAAAGATGAAAGATGAAACAATGCGGAAAGATGAAAGATGAAACAATGCGGAAAGATGAAAGATGAAACAATGCGGAAAGATGAAAGATGAAACAATGCGGAAAGATGAAAGATGAAACAATGCGGAAAGATGAAAGATGAAACAATGCGGAAAGATGAAAGATGAAACAATGCGGAAAGATGAAAGATGAAACAATGCGGAAAGATGAAAGATGAAACAATGCGGAAAGATGAAAGATGAAACAATGCGGAAAGATGAAAGATGAATCAATGCGGAAAGATGAAAGATGAAACAATGCGGAAAGATGAAACAATGCGGACATATGAAAGATGAAACAATGCGGAAAGATGAATGATGAAACAATGCGGAAAGATGAAAGATGAAACAATGCGGAAAGATGAAAGATGAAACAATGCGGAAAGATGAAAGATGAAACAATGCGGAAAGATGAAACAATGCGGAAAGATGAAAGATGAAACAATGCGGAAAGATGAAAGATGAAAGAATGCGGAAGATGAAAGATGAAACAATGCGGAAAGATGAAACAATGCGGAAAGATGAAAGATGAAAGAATGCGGAAAGATGAAAGATGAAACAATGCGGAAAGATGAAAGATGAAAGAATGCTGAAGATGAAAGATGAAACAATGCGGAAAGATGAAAGATGAAACAATGCGGAAAGATGAAACAATGCGGAAAGATGAAAGATGAAACAATGCGGAAAGATGAAAGATGAAACAATGCGGAAAGATGAAAGATGAAAGAATGCGGAAGATGAAAGATGAAACAATGCGGAAAGATGAAAGATGAAACAATGCGGAAAGATGAAACAATGCGGAAAGATGAAAGATGAAAAAATGCGGAAAGATGAAAGATGAAACAATGCGGAAAGATGAAAGATGAAACAATGCGGAAAGATGAAAAAATGCGGAAAGATGAAAAATGAAACAATGCGGAAAGATGAAAGATGAAAGAATGCGGAAGATGAAAGATGAGACAATGCGGAAAGATGAAACAATGCGGAAAGATGAAAGATGAAACAATGCGGAAAGATGAAAGATAAAACAATGCGGAAAGATGAAAGATGAAACAATGCGGAAAGATGAAAGATGAAACAATGCGGAAAGATGAAAGATGAAACAATGCGGAAAGATGAAAGATGAAACAATGCGGAAAGATGAAAGATGAAACAATGCGGAAAGATGAAAGATGAAACAATGCGGAAAGATGAAAGATGAAACAATGCGGAAAGATGAAAGATGAAACAATGCGGAAAGATGAAAGATGAAACAATGCGGAAAGATGAAACAATGCGGAAAGATGAAACAATGCGGAAAGATGAAACAATGCGGAAAGATGAAAGATGAAACAATGCGGAAAGATGAAAGATGAAAAAATGCGGAAAGATGAAAGATGAAACAATGCGGAAAGATGAAAGATGAAAAAATGCGGAAAGATGAAAGATGAAACAATGCGGAAAGATGAAAGATGAAAGAATGCGGAAGATGAAAGATGAAACAATGCGGAAAGATGAAAGATGAAACAATGCGGAAAGATTAAAGATGAAACAATGCGGAAAGATGAAAGTTGAAACAATGCGGAAAGATGAAAGATGAAACAATGCGGAAAGATGAAAGATGAAACAATGCGGAAAGATGAAAGATGAAACAATGCGGAAAGATGAAAGATGAAACAATGCGGAAAGATGAAAGATGAAACAATGCGGAAAGATGAAAGATGAAACAATGCGGAAAGATGAAAGATGAAACAATGCGGAAAGATGAAAGATGAAAGAATGCGGAAAGATGAAAGATGAAACAATGCGGAAAGATGAAAGATGAAACAATGCGGAAAGATGAAACAATGCGGAAAGATGAAACAATGCGGAAAGATGAAACAATGCGGAAAGATGAAACAATGCGGAAAGATGAAAGATGAAACAATGCGGAAAGATGAAAGATGAAACAATGCGGAAAGATGAAAGATGAAACAATGCGGAAAGATGAAAGATGAAACAATGCGGAAAGATGAAACAATGCGGAAAGATGAAAGATGAAACAATGCGGAAAGATGAAAGATGAAACAATGCGGAAAGGTGAAAGATGAAAAAATGCGGAAAGATGAAAGAGGAAACAATGCGGAAAGATGAAAGATGAAACAATGCGGAAAGATGAAAGATGAAACAATGCGGAAAGATGAAAGATGAAAGAATGCGGAAGATGAAAGATGAAACAATGCGGAAAGATGAAAGATGAAACATTGCGGATAGATGAAAGATGAAACAATGCGGAAAGATGAAAGATGAAAGAATGCGGAAAGATGAAAGATCAAACAATGCGGAAAGATGAAAGATGAAACAATGCGGAAAGATGAAAGATGAAACAATGCGGAAAGATGAAAGATGAAAGAATGCGGAAAGATGAAAGATGAAACAATGCGGAAAGATGAAAGATGAAACAATGCGGAAAGATGAAAGATGAAACAATGCGGAAAGATGAATGATGAAACAATGCGGAAAGATGAAAGATGAAACAATGCGGAAAGATGAATGATGAAACAATGCGGAAAGATGAAAGATGAAACAATGCGGAAAGATGAAAGATGAAACAATGCGGAAAGATGAAAGATGAAAAAATGCGGAAAGATGAAAGATGAAACAATGCGGAAAGATGAAAGATGAAAAAATGCGGAAAGATGAAAGATGAAACAATGCGGAAAGATGAAACAATGCGGAAAGATGAAAGATGAAACAATGCGGAAAGATGAAAGATGAAACAATGCGGAAAGGTGAAAGATGAAAAAATGCGGAAAGATGAAAGAGGAAACAATGCGGAAAGATGAAAGATGAAACAATGCGGAAAGATGAAAGATGAAACAATGCGGAAAGATGAAAGATGAAAGAATGCGGAAGATGAAAGATGAAACAATGCGGAAAGATGAAAGATGAAACATTGCGGATAGATGAAAGATGAAACAATGCGGAAAGATGAAAGATGAAAGAATGCGGAAAGATGAAAGATCAAACAATGCGGAAAGATGAAAGATGAAACAATGCGGAAAGATGAAAGATGAAACAATGCGGAAAGATGAAAGATGAAAGAATGCGGAAAGATGAAAGATGAAACAATGCGGAAAGATGAAAGATGAAACAATGCGGAAAGATGAAAGATGAAACAATGCGGAAAGATGAAAGATGAAACAATGCGGAAAGATGAAAGATGAAACAATGCGGAAAGATGAAACAATGCGGAAAGATGAAACAATGCGGAAAGATGAAACAATGCGGAAAGATGAAACAATGCGGAAAGATGAAACAATGCGGAAAGATGAAAGATGAAACAATGCGGAAAGATGAAAGATGAAAAAATGCGGAAAGATGAAAGATGAAACAATGCGGAAAGATGAAAGATGAAACAATGCGGAAAGATGAAAGATGAAACAATGCGGAAAGATGAAAGATGAAACAATGCGGAAAGATGAAAGATGAAACAATGCGGAAAGATGAAACAATGCGGAAAGATGAAACAATGCGGAAAGATGAAACAATGCGGAAAGATGAAACAATGCGGAAAGATGAAACAATGTGGAAAGATGAAACAATGCGGAAAGATGAAACAATGCGGAAAGATGAAACAATGCGGAAAGATGAAACAATGCGGAAAGATGAAACAATGCGGAAAGATGAAAGATGAAAGAATGCGGAAAGATGAAAGATGAAACAATGCGGAAAGATGAAAGATGAAAAAATGCGGAAAGATGAAAGATGAAACAATGCGGAAAGATGAAACATGAAAAAATGCGGAAAGATGAAAGATGAAACAATGCGGAAAGATGAAAGATGAAAGAATGCGGCAGATGAAAGATGAAACAATGCGGAATGATGAAAGATGAAACAATGCGGAAAGATGAAAGATGAAACAATGCGGAAAGATGAAAGATGAAACAATGCGGAAAGATGAAAGATGAAACAATGCGGAAAGATGAAAGATGAAACAATGCGGAAAGATGAAAGATGAAACAATGCGGAGAGATGAAACAATGCGGAAAGATGAAAGATGAAACAATGCGGAAAGATGAAAGATGAAAAAATGCGGAAAGATGAAAGATGAAACAATGCGGAAAGATGAAAGATGAAAGAATGCGGAAGATGAAAGATGAAACAATGCGGAAAGATGAAAGATGAAACATTGCGGAAAGATGAAAGATGAAACAATGCGGAAAGATGAAAGATGAAACAATACGGAAAGATGAAAGATGAAACAATGCGGAAAGATGAAAGATGAAAAAATGCGGAAAGATGAAAGATGAAACAATGCGGAAAGATGAAAGATGAAAGAATGCGGAAGATGAAAGATGAAACAATGCGGAAAGATGAAAGATGAAACATTGCGGAAAGATGAAAGATGAAACAATGCGGAAAGATGAAAGATGAAACAATACGGAAAGATGAAAGATGAAACAATACGGAAAGATGAAAGATGAAACAATGCGGAAAGATGAAACAATGCGGAAAGATGAAAGATGAAAGAATGCGGAAAGATGAAAGATGAAACAATGCGGAAAGATGAAAGATGAAAAAATGCGGAAAGATGAAAGATGAAACAATGCGGAAAGATGAAAGATGAAAAAATGCGGAAAGATGAAAGATGAAACAATGCGGAAAGATGAAAGATGAAAGAATGCGGCAGATGAAAGATGAAACAATGCGGAATGATGAAAGATGAAACAATGCGGAAAGATGAAAGATGAAACAATGCGGAAAGATGAAAGATGAAACAATGCGGAAAGATGAAAGATGAAACAATGCGGAAAGATGAAAGATGAAACAATGCGGAAAGATGAAAGATGAAACAATGCGGAGAGATGAAACAATGCGGAAAGATGAAAGATGAAACAATGCGGAAAGATGAAAGATGAAAAAATGCGGAAAGATGAAAGATGAAACAATGCGGAAAGATGAAAGATGAAAGAATGCGGAAGATGAAAGATGAAACAATGCGGAAAGATGAAAGATGAAACATTGCGGAAAGATGAAAGATGAAACAATGCGGAAAGATGAAAGATGAAACAATACGGAAAGATGAAAGATGAAACAATGCGGAAAGATGAAACAATGCGGAAAGATGAAAGATGAAACAATGCGGAAAGATGAAAGATGAAAAAATGCGGAAAGATGAAAGATGAAACAATGCGGAAAGATGAAAGATGAAAGAATGCGGAAGATGAAAGATGAAACAATGCGGAAAGATGAAAGATGAAACATTGCGGAAAGATGAAAGATGAAACAATGCGGAAAGATGAAAGATGAAAGAATGCGGAAAGATGAAAGATGAAACAATGCGGAAAGATGAAAGATGAAACAATGCGGAAAGATGAAAGATGAAACAATGCGGAAAGATGAAAGATGATAGAATGCGGAAAGATGAAAGATGAAACAATGCGGAAAGATGAAAGATGAAACAATGCGGAAAGATGAAAGATGAAACAATGCGGAAAGATGAATGATGAAACAATGCGGAAAGATGAAAGATGAAACAATGCGGAAAGATGAAACAATTCGGAAAGATGAAACAATGCGGAAAGATGAAACAATGCGGAAAGATGAAACAATGCGGAAAGATGAAACAATGCGGAAAGATGAAACAATGCGGAAAGATGAAAGATGAAACAATGCGGAAAGATGAAAGATGAAAGAATGCGGAAAGATGAAAGATGAAACAATGCGGAAAGATGAAAGATGAAACAATGCGGAAAGATGAAACAATGCGGAAAGATGAAAGATGAAACAATGCGGAAAGATGAAAGATGAAAAAATGCGGAAAGATGAAAGATGAAACAATGCGGAAAGATGAAAGATGAAAAAATGCGGAAAGAT
Source organism: Gastracanthus pulcherrimus (assembly GCA_949152435.1). NCBI lineage: Eukaryota > Metazoa > Arthropoda > Insecta > Hymenoptera > Pteromalidae > Gastracanthus > Gastracanthus pulcherrimus. The sequence continues at coordinate 125,491 of CASCKD010000041.1, read as the reverse complement.
GAAAGATGAAAGAATGCGGAAGATGAAAGATGAAACAATGCGGAAAGATGAAAGATGAAACAATGCGGAAAGGTGAAAGATGAAAAAATGCGGAAAGATGAAAGAGGAAACAATGCGGAAAGATGAAAGATGAAACAATGCGGAAAGATGAAAGATGAAACAATGCGGAAAGATGAAAGATGAAAGAATGCGGAAGATGAAAGATGAAACAATGCGGAAAGATGAAAGATGAAACATTGCGGATAGATGAAAGATGAAACAATGCGGAAAGATGAAAGATGAAAGAATGCGGAAAGATGAAAGATCAAACAATGCGGAAAGATGAAAGATGAAACAATGCGGAAAGATGAAAGATGAAACAATGCGGAAAGATGAAAGATGAAAGAATGCGGAAAGATGAAAGATGAAACAATGCGGAAAGATGAAAGATGAAACAATGCGGAAAGATGAAAGATGAAACAATGCGGAAAGATGAATGATGAAACAATGCGGAAAGATGAAAGATGAAACAATGCGGAAAGATGAATGATGAAACAATGCGGAAAGATGAAAGATGAAACAATGCGGAAAGATGAAAGATGAAACAATGCGGAAAGATGAAAGATGAAAAAATGCGGAAAGATGAAAGATGAAACAATGCGGAAAGATGAAAGATGAAACAATGCGGAAAGATGAAAGATGAAACAATGCGGAAAGGTGAAAGATGAAAAAATGCGGAAAGATGAAAGAGGAAACAATGCGGAAAGATGAAAGATGAAACAATGCGGAAAGATGAAAGATGAAACAATGCGGAAAGATGAAAGATGAAAGAATGCGGAAGATGAAAGATGAAACAATGCGGAAAGATGAAAGATGAAACATTGCGGATAGATGAAAGATGAAACAATGCGGAAAGATGAAAGATGAAAGAATGCGGAAAGATGAAACAATGCGGAAAGATGAAAGATGAAACAATGCGGAAAGATGAAAGATGAAAAAATGCGGAAAGATGAAAGATGAAACAATGCGGAAAGATGAAAGATGAAAGAATGCGGAAGATGAAAGATGAAACAATGCGGAAAGATGAAAGATGAAACATTGCGGAAAGATGAAAGATGAAACAATGCGGAAAGATGAAAGATGAAAGAATGCGGAAAGATGAAAGATGAAACAATGCGGAAAGATGAAAGATGAAACAATGCGGAAAGATGAAAGATGAAACAATGCGGAAAGATGAAAGATGATAGAATGCGGAAAGATGAAAGATGAAACAATGCTGAAAGATGAAAGATGAAACAATGCGGAAAGATGAAAGATGAAACAATGCGGAAAGATGAATGATGAAACAATGCGGAAAGATGAAAGATGAAACAATGCGGAAAGATGAAACAATTCGGAAAGATGAAACAATGCGGAAAGATGAAACAATGCGGAAAGATGAAACAATGCGGAAAGATGAAACAATGCGGAAAGATGAAACAATGCGGAAAGATGAAAGATGAAACAATGCGGAAAGATGAAAGATGAAAGAATGCGGAAAGATGAAAGATGAAACAATGCGGAAAGATGAAAGATGAAACAATGCGGAAAGATGAAACAATGCGGAAAGATGAAAGATGAAACAATGCGGAAAGATGAAAGATGAAAAAATGCGGAAAGATGAAAGATGAAACAATGCGGAAAGATGAAAGATGAAAAAATGCGGAAAGATGAAAGATGAAAGAATGCGGAAGATGAAAGATGAAACAATGCGGAAAGATGAAAGATGAAACAATGCGGAAAGGTGAAAGATGAAAAAATGCGGAAAGATGAAAGAGGAAACAATGCGGAAAGATGAAAGATGAAACAATGCGGAAAGATGAAAGATGAAACAATGCGGAAAGATGAAAGATGAAAGAATGCGGAAGATGAAAGATGAAACAATGCGGAAAGATGAAAGATGAAACATTGCGGATAGATGAAAGATGAAACAATGCGGAAAGATGAAAGATGAAAGAATGCGGAAAGATGAAAGATCAAACAATGCGGAAAGATGAAAGATGAAACAATGCGGAAAGATGAAAGATGAAACAATGCGGAAAGATGAAAGATGAAAGAATGCGGAAAGATGAAAGATGAAACAATGCGGAAAGATGAAAGATGAAACAATGCGGAAAGATGAAAGATGAAACAATGCGGAAAGATGAATGATGAAACAATGCGGAAAGATGAAAGATGAAACAATGCGGAAAGATGAATGATGAAACAATGCGGAAAGATGAAAGATGAAACAATGCGGAAAGATGAAAGATGAAACAATGCGGAAAGATGAAAGATGAAAAAATGCGGAAAGATGAAAGATGAAACAATGCGGAAAGATGAAAGATGAAAAAATGCGGAAAGATGAAAGATGAAACAATGCGGAAAGATGAAAGATGAAAAAATTCGGAAAGATGAAAGATGAAACAATGCGGAAAGATGAAAGATGAAAGAATGCGGAAGATGAAAGATGAAACAATGCGGAAAGATGAAAGATGAAACAATGCGGAATGATGAAACAATGCGGAAAGATGAAACAATGCGGAAAGATGAAAGATGAAACAATGCGGAAAGATGAAAGATGAAACAATGCGGAAAGATGAAAGATGAAAGAATGCGGAAAGATGAAAGATGAAACAATGCGGAAAGATGAAAGATGAAACAATGCGGAAAGATGAAACAATGCGGAAAGATGAAAGATGAAACAATGCGGAAAGATGAAAGATGAAACAATGCAGAAAGATGAAAGATGAAAAAATGCGGAAAGATGGAAGATGAAACAATGCGGAAGGATGAAAGATGAAAGAATGCGGAAGATGAAAGATGAAACAATGCGGAAAGATGAAAGCTGAAACAATGCGGAAAGATGAAAGATGAAACAATGCGGAAAGATGAAACAATGCGGAAAGATGAAAGATGAAACAATGCGGAAAGATGAAAGATGATACAATGCGGAAAGATGAAAGATGAAAGAATGCGGAAAGATGAACGATGAAACAATGCGGAAAGATGAAAGCTGAAACAATGCGGAAAGATGAAACAATGCGGAAAGATGAAACAATGCGGAAAGATGAAACAATGCGGAAAGATGAAACAATGCGGAAAGATGATAGATGAAACAATGCGGAAAGATGAAAGATGAAAGAATGCGGAAGATGAAAGATGAAACAATGCGGAAAGATGAAAGATGAAAGAATGCGGAAGATGAAAGATGAAACAATGCGGAAAGATGAAAGATGAAACAATGCGGAAAGGTGAAAGATGAAAAAATGCGGAAAGATGAAAGAGGAAACAATGCGGAAAGATGAAAGATGAAACAATGCGGAAAGATGAAAGATGAAACAATGCGGAAAGATGAAAGATGAAACAATGCGGAAGATGAAAGATGAAACAATGCGGAAAGATGAAAGATGAAACATTGCGGATAGATGAAAGATGAAACAATGCGGAAAGATGAAAGATGAAAGAATGCGGAAAGATGAAAGATCAAACAATGCGGAAAGATGAAAGATGAAACAATGCGGAAAGATGAAAGATGAAAGAATGCGGAAGATGAAAGATGAAACAATGCGGAAAGATGAAAGATGAAACAATGCGGAAAGGTGAAAGATGAAAAAATGCGGAAAGATGAAAGAGGAAACAATGCGGAAAGATGAAAGATGAAACAATGCGGAAAGATGAAAGATGAAACAATGCGGAAAGATGAAAGATGAAACAATGCGGAAGATGAAAGATGAAACAATGCGGAAAGATGAAAGATGAAACATTGCGGATAGATGAAAGATGAAACAATGCGGAAAGATGAAAGATGAAAGAATGCGGAAAGATGAAAGATCAAACAATGCGGAAAGATGAAAGATGAAACAATGCGGAAAGATGAAAGATGAAACAATGCGGAAAGATGAAAGATGAAAGAATGCGGAAAGATGAAAGATGAAACAATGCGGAAAGATGAAAGATGAAACAATGCGGAAAGATGAAAGATGAAACAATGCGGAAAGATGAATGATGAAACAATGCGGAAAGATGAAAGATGAAACAATGCGGAAAGATGAATGATGAAACAATGCGGAAAGATGAAAGATGAAACAATGCGGAAAGATGAAATATGAAACAATGCGGAAAGATGAAAGATGAAAAAATGCGGAAAGATGAAAGATGAAACAATGCGGAACGATGAAAGATGAAAAAATGCGGAAAGATGAAAGATGAAACAATGCGGAAAGATGAAACAATGCGGAAAGATGAAAGATGAAACAATGCGGAAAGATGAAAGATGAAACAATGCGGAAAGGTGAAAGATGAAAAAATGCGGAAAGATGAAAGAGGAAACAATGCGGAAAGATGAAAGATGAAACAATGCGGAAAGATGAAAGATGAAACAATGCGGAAAGATGAAAGATGAAAGAATGCGGAAGATGAAAGATGAAACAATGCGGAAAGATGAAAGATGAAACATTGCGGATAGATGAAAGATGAAACAATGCGGAAAGATGAAAGATGAAAGAATGCGGAAAGATGAAAGATCAAACAATGCGGAAAGATGAATGATGAAACAATGCGGAAAGATGAAAGATGAAACAATGCGGAAAGATGAAAGATGAAAGAATGCGGAAAGATGAAAGATGAAACAATGCGGAAAGATGAAAGATGAAACAATGCGGAAAGATGAAAGATGAAACAATGCGGAAAGATGAAAGATGAAACAATGCGGAAAGATGAAAGATGAAACAATGCGGAAAGATGAAACAATGCGGAAAGATGAAACAATGCGGAAAGATGAAACAATGCGGAAAGATGAAACAATGCGGAAAGATGAAACAATGCGGAAAGATGAAACAATGCGGAAAGATGAAAGATGAAACAATGCGGAAAGATGAAAGATGAAAAAATGCGGAAAGATGAAAGATGAAACAATGCGGAAAGATGAAAGATGAAACAATGCGGAAAGATGAAAGATGAAACAATGCGGAAAGATGAAAGATGAAACAATGCGGAAAGATGAAAGATGAAACAATGCGGAAAGATGAAACAATGCGGAAAGATGAAACAATGCGGAAAGATGAAACAATGCGGAAAGATGAAACAATGCGGAAAGATGAAACAATGTGGAAAGATGAAACAATGCGGAAAGATGAAACAATGCGGAAAGATGAAACAATGCGGAAAGATGAAACAATGCGGAAAGATGAAACAATGCGGAAAGATGAAAGATGAAAGAATGCGGAAAGATGAAAGATGAAACAATGCGGAAAGATGAAAGATGAAAAAATGCGGAAAGATGAAAGATGAAACAATGCGGAAAGATGAAAGATGAAAAAATGCGGAAAGATGAAAGATGAAACAATGCGGAAAGATGAAAGATGAAAGAATGCGGCAGATGAAAGATGAAACAATGCGGAATGATGAAAGATGAAACAATGCGGAAAGATGAAAGATGAAACAATGCGGAAAGATGAAAGATGAAACAATGCGGAAAGATGAAAGATGAAACAATGCGGAAAGATGAAAGATGAAACAATGCGGAAAGATGAAAGATGAAACAATGCGGAGAGATGAAACAATGCGGAAAGATGAAAGATGAAACAATGCGGAAAGATGAAAGATGAAAAAATGCGGAAAGATGAAAGATGAAACAATGCGGAAAGATGAAAGATGAAAGAATGCGGAAGATGAAAGATGAAACAATGCGGAAAGATGAAAGATGAAACATTGCGGAAAGATGAAAGATGAAACAATGCGGAAAGATGAAAGATGAAACAATACGGAAAGATGAAAGATGAAACAATGCGGAAAGATGAAACAATGCGGAAAGATGAAAGATGAAACAATGCGGAAAGATGAAAGATGAAAAAATGCGGAAAGATGAAAGATGAAACAATGCGGAAAGATGAAAGATGAAAGAATGCGGAAGATGAAAGATGAAACAATGCGGAAAGATGAAAGATGAAACAATGCGGAAAGGTGAAAGATGAAAAAATGCGGAAAGATGAAAGAGGAAACAATGCGGAAAGATGAAAGATGAAACAATGCGGAAAGATGAAAGATGAAACAATGCGGAAAGATGAAAGATGAAAGAATGCGGAAGATGAAAGATGAAACAATGCGGAAAGATGAAAGATGAAACATTGCGGATAGATGAAAGATGAAACAATGCGGAAAGATGAAAGATGAAAGAATGCGGAAAGATGAAAGATGAAACAATGCGGAAAGATGAATGATGAAACAATGCGGAAAGATGAAAGATGAAACAATGCGGAAAGATGAATGATGAAACAATGCGGAAAGATGAAAGATGAAACAATGCGGAAAGATGAAATATGAAACAATGCGGAAAGATGAAAGATGAAAAAATGCGGAAAGATGAAAGATGAAACAATGCGGAACGATGAAAGATGAAAAAATGCGGAAAGATGAAAGATGAAACAATGCGGAAAGATGAAATAATGCGGAAAGATGAAAGATGAAACAATGCGGAAAGATGAAAGATGAAACAATGCGGAAAGGTGAAAGATGAAAAAATGCGGAAAGATGAAAGAGGAAACAATGCGGAAAGATGAAAGATGAAACAATGCGGAAAGATGAAAGATGAAACAATGCGGAAAGATGAAAGATGAAAGAATGCGGAAGATGAAAGATGAAACAATGCGGAAAGATGAAAGATGAAACATTGCGGATAGATGAAAGATGAAACAATGCGGAAAGATGAAAGATGAAAGAATGCGGAAAGATGAAAGATCAAACAATGCGGAAAGATGAATGATGAAACAATGCGGAAAGATGAAAGATGAAACAATGCGGAAAGATGAAAGATGAAAGAATGCGGAAAGATGAAAGATGAAACAATGCGGAAAGATGAAAGATGAAACAATGCGGAAAGATGAAAGATGAAACAATGCGGAAAGATGAAAGATGAAACAATGCGGAAAGATGAAAGATGAAACAATGCGGAAAGATGAAACAATGCGGAAAGATGAAACAATGCGGAAAGATGAAACAATGCGGAAAGATGAAACAATGCGGAAAGATGAAACAATGCGGAAAGATGAAACAATGCGGAAAGATGAAACAATGCGGAAAGATGAAACAATGCGGAAAGATGAAAGATGAAACAATGCGGAAAGATGAAAGATGAAAAAATGCGGAAAGATGAAAGATGAAACAATGCGGAAAGATGAAAGATGAAACAATGCGGAAAGATGAAAGATGAAACAATGCGGAAAGATGAAAGATGAAACAATGCGGAAAGATGAAAGATGAAACAATGCGGAAAGATGAAACAATGCGGAAAGATGAAACAATGCGGAAAGATGAAACAATGCGGAAAGATGAAACAATGCGGAAAGATGAAACAATGTGGAAAGATGAAACAATGCGGAAAGATGAAACAATGCGGAAAGATGAAACAATGCGGAAAGATGAAACAATGCGGAAAGATGAAACAATGCGGAAAGATGAAAGATGAAAGAATGCGGAAAGATGAAAGATGAAACAATGCGGAAAGATGAAAGATGAAAAAATGCGGAAAGATGAAAGATGAAACAATGCGGAAAGATGAAAGATGAAAAAATGCGGAAAGATGAAAGATGAAACAATGCGGAAAGATGAAAGATGAAAGAATGCGGCAGATGAAAGATGAAACAATGCGGAATGATGAAAGATGAAACAATGCGGAAAGATGAAAGATGAAACAATGCGGAAAGATGAAAGATGAAACAATGCGGAAAGATGAAAGATGAAACAATGCGGAAAGATGAAAGATGAAACAATGCGGAAAGATGAAAGATGAAACAATGCGGAGAGATGAAACAATGCGGAAAGATGAAAGATGAAACAATGCGGAAAGATGAAAGATGAAAAAATGCGGAAAGATGAAAGATGAAACAATGCGGAAAGATGAAAGATGAAAGAATGCGGAAGATGAAAGATGAAACAATGCGGAAAGATGAAAGATGAAACATTGCGGAAAGATGAAAGATGAAACAATGCGGAAAGATGAAAGATGAAACAATACGGAAAGATGAAAGATGAAACAATGCGGAAAGATGAAACAATGCGGAAAGATGAAAGATGAAACAATGCGGAAAGATGAAAGATGAAAAAATGCGGAAAGATGAAAGATGAAACAATGCGGAAAGATGAAAGATGAAAGAATGCGGAAGATGAAAGATGAAACAATGCGGAAAGATGAAAGATGAAACAATGCGGAAAGGTGAAAGATGAAAAAATGCGGAAAGATGAAAGAGGAAACAATGCGGAAAGATGAAAGATGAAACAATGCGGAAAGATGAAAGATGAAACAATGCGGAAAGATGAAAGATGAAAGAATGCGGAAGATGAAAGATGAAACAATGCGGAAAGATGAAAGATGAAACATTGCGGATAGATGAAAGATGAAACAATGCGGAAAGATGAAAGATGAAAGAATGCGGAAAGATGAAAGATCAAACAATGCGGAAAGATGAAAGATGAAACAATGCGGAAAGATGAAAGATGAAACAATGCGGAAAGATGAAAGATGAAAGAATGCGGAAAGATGAAAGATGAAACAATGCGGAAAGATGAAAGATGAAACAATGCGGAAAGATGAAAGATGAAACAATGCGGAAAGATGAATGATGAAACAATGCGGAAAGATGAAAGATGAAACAATGCGGAAAGATGAATGATGAAACAATGCGGAAAGATGAAAGATGAAACAATGCGGAAAGATGAAAGATGAAACAATGCGGAAAGATGAAAGATGAAAAAATGCGGAAAGATGAAAGATGAAACAATGCGGAAAGATGAAAGATGAAAAAATGCGGAAAGATGAAAGATGAAACAATGCGGAAAGATGAAAGATGAAAAAATTCGGAAAGATGAAAGATGAAACAATGCGGAAAGATGAAAGATGAAAGAATGCGGAAGATGAAAGATGAAACAATGCGGAAAGATGAAAGATGAAACAATGCGGAATGATGAAACAATGCGGAAAGATGAAACAATGCGGAAAGATGAAAGATGAAACAATGCGGAAAGATGAAAGATGAAACAATGCGGAAAGATGAAAGATGAAAGAATGCGGAAAGATGAAAGATGAAACAATGCGGAAAGATGAAAGATGAAACAATGCGGAAAGATGAAACAATGCGGAAAGATGAAAGATGAAACAATGCGGAAAGATGAAAGATGAAACAATGCAGAAAGATGAAAGATGAAAAAATGCGGAAAGATGGAAGATGAAACAATGCGGAAGGATGAAAGATGAAAGAATGCGGAAGATGAAAGATGAAACAATGCGGAAAGATGAAAGCTGAAACAATGCGGAAAGATGAAAGATGAAACAATGCGGAAAGATGAAACAATGCGGAAAGATGAAAGATGAAACAATGCGGAAAGATGAAAGATGATACAATGCGGAAAGATGAAAGATGAAAGAATGCGGAAAGATGAACGATGAAACAATGCGGAAAGATGAAAGCTGAAACAATGCGGAAAGATGAAACAATGCGGAAAGATGAAACAATGCGGAAAGATGAAACAATGCGGAAAGATGAAACAATGCGGAAAGATGAAACAATGCGGAAAGATGAAAGATGAAACAATGCGGAAAGATGAAAGATGAAACAATGCGGAAAGATGAAAGATGAAACAATGCGGAAAGATGAAAGATGAAACATTGCGGAAAGATGAAAGATGAAACAATGCGGAAAGATGAAAAATGAAAGAATGCGGAAAGATGAAAGATGAAACAATGCGGAAAGATGAAAGATGAAACAATGCGGAAAGATGAAAGATGAAACAATGCGGAAAGATGAAAGATGAAAGAATGCGGAAAGATGAAAGATGAAACAATGCGGAAAGATGAAAGATGAAACAATGCGGAAAGATGAAAGATGAAACAATGCGGAAAGATGAATGATGAAACAATGCGGAAAGAACAAAGATGAAACAATACGGAAAGATGAAACAATGCGGAAAGATGAAACAATGCGGAAAGATGAAACAATGCGGAAAGATGAAACAATGCGGAAAGATGAAAGATGAAATATTGCGGAAAGATGAAAGATGAAAGAATGCGGAAAGATGAAAGATGAAACAATGCGGAAAGATGAAAGATGAAACAATGCGGAAAGATGAAACAATGCGGAAAGATGAAAGATGAAACAATGCGGAAAGATGAAAGATGAAACAATGCGGAAAGATGAAAGATGAAACAATGCGGAAAGATGAAACAATGCGGAAAGATGAAAGATGAAACAATGCGGAAAGATGAAAGATGAAAGAATGCGGAAGATGAAAGATGAAACAATGCGGAAAGATGAAAGATGAAACAATGCGGAAAGGTGAAAGATGAAAAAATGCGGAAAGATGAAAGAGGAAACAATGCGGAAAGATGAAAGATGAAACAATGCGGAAAGATGAAAGATGAAACAATGCGGAAAGATGAAAGATGAAAGAATGCGGAAGATGAAAGATGAAACAATGCGGAAAGATGAAAGATGAAACATTGCGGATAGATGAAAGATGAAACAATGCGGAAAGATGAAAGATGAAAGAATGCGGAAAGATGAAAGATCAAACAATGCGGAAAGATGAAAGATGAAACAATGCGGAAAGATGAAAGATGAAACAATGCGGAAAGATGAAAGATGAAAGAATGCGGAAAGATGAAAGATGAAACAATGCGGAAAGATGAAAGATGAAACAATGCGGAAAGATGAAAGATGAAACAATGCGGAAAGATGAATGATGAAACAATGCGGAAAGATGAAAGATGAAACAATGCGGAAAGATGAATGATGAAACAATGCGGAAAGATGAAAGATGAAACAATGCGGAAAGATGAAATATGAAACAATGCGGAAAGATGAAAGATGAAAAAATGCGGAAAGATGAAAGATGAAACAATGCGGAACGATGAAAGATGAAAAAATGCGGAAAGATGAAAGATGAAACAATGCGGAAAGATGAAACAATGCGGAAAGATGAAAGATGAAACAATGCGGAAAGATGAAAGATGAAACAATGCGGAAAGGTGAAAGATGAAAAAATGCGGAAAGATGAAAGAGGAAACAATGCGGAAAGATGAAAGATGAAACAATGCGGAAAGATGAAAGATGAAACAATGCGGAAAGATGAAAGATGAAAGAATGCGGAAGATGAAAGATGAAACAATGCGGAAAGATGAAAGATGAAACATTGCGGATAGATGAAAGATGAAACAATGCGGAAAGATGAAAGATGAAACAATGCGGAAAGATGAAAGATGAAACAATGCGGAAAGATGAAAGATGAAACAATGCGGAAAGATGAAAGATGAAACAATGCGGAAAGATGAAACAATGCGGAAAGATGAAACAATGCGGAAAGATGAAACAATGCGGAAAGATGAAACAATGCGGAAAGATGAAACAATGCGGAAAGATGAAACAATGCGGAAAGATGAAACAATGCGGAAAGATGAAAGATGAAACAATGCGGAAAGATGAAAGATGAAAAAATGCGGAAAGATGAAAGATGAAACAATGCGGAAAGATGAAAGATGAAACAATGCGGAAAGATGAAAGATGAAACAATGCGGAAAGATGAAACAATGCGGAAAGATGAAACAATGCGGAAAGATGAAACAATGCGGAAAGATGAAAGATGAAACAATGCGGAAAGATGAAAGATGAAACAATGCGGAAAGGTGAAAGATGAAAAAATGCGGAAAGATGAAAGAGGAAACAATGCGGAAAGATGAAAGATGAAACAATGCGGAAAGATGAAAGATCAAACAATGCGGAAAGATGAATGATGAAACAATGCGGAAAGATGAAAGATGAAACAATGCGGAAAGATGAAAGATGAAAGAATGCGGAAAGATGAAAGATGAAACAATGCGGAAAGATGAAAGATGAAACAATGCGGAAAGATGAAAGATGAAACAATGCGGAAAGATGAAAGATGAAACAATGCGGAAAGATGAAAGATGAAACAATGCGGAAAGATGAAACAATGCGGAAAGATGAAACAATGCGGAAAGATGAAACAATGCGGAAAGATGAAACAATGCGGAAAGATGAAACAATGCGGAAAGATGAAACAATGCGGAAAGATGAAACAATGCGGAAAGATGAAAGATGAAACAATGCGGAAAGATGAAAGATGAAAAAATGCGGAAAGATGAAAGATGAAACAATGCGGAAAGATGAAAGATGAAACAATGCGGAAAGATGAAAGATGAAACAATGCGGAAAGATGAAAGATGAAACAATGCGGAAAGATGAAAGATGAAACAATGCGGAAAGATGAAACAATGCGGAAAGATGAAACAATGCGGAAAGATGAAACAATGCGGAAAGATGAAACAATGCGGAAAGATGAAACAATGTGGAAAGATGAAACAATGCGGAAAGATGAAACAATGCGGAAAGATGAAACAATGCGGAAAGATGAAACAATGCGGAAAGATGAAACAATGCGGAAAGATGAAAGATGAAAGAATGCGGAAAGATGAAAGATGAAACAATGCGGAAAGATGAAAGATGAAAAAATGCGGAAAGATGAAAGATGAAACAATGCGGAAAGATGAAAGATGAAAAAATGCGGAAAGATGAAAGATGAAACAATGCGGAAAGATGAAAGATGAAAGAATGCGGCAGATGAAAGATGAAACAATGCGGAATGATGAAAGATGAAACAATGCGGAAAGATGAAAGATGAAACAATGCGGAAAGATGAAAGATGAAACAATGCGGAAAGATGAAAGATGAAACAATGCGGAAAGATGAAAGATGAAACAATGCGGAAAGATGAAAGATGAAACAATGCGGAGAGATGAAACAATGCGGAAAGATGAAAGATGAAACAATGCGGAAAGATGAAAGATGAAAAAATGCGGAAAGATGAAAGATGAAACAATGCGGAAAGATGAAAGATGAAAGAATGCGGAAGATGAAAGATGAAACAATGCGGAAAGATGAAAGATGAAAGAATGCGGAAGATGAAAGATGAAACAATGCGGAAAGATGAAAGATGAAACATTGCGGAAAGATGAAAGATGAAACAATGCGGAAAGATGAAAGATGAAACAATACGGAAAGATGAAAGATGAAACAATGCGGAAAGATGAAACAATGCGGAAAGATGAAAGATGAAACAATGCGGAAAGATGAAAGATGAAAAAATGCGGAAAGATGAAAGATGAAACAATGCGGAAAGATGAACGATGAAAGAATGCGGAAGATGAAAGATGAAACAATGCGGAAAGATGAAAGATGAAACATTGCGGAAAGATGAAAGATGAAACAATGCGGAAAGATGAAAGATGAAAGAATGCGGAAAGATGAAAGATGAAACAATGCGGAAAGATGAAAGATGAAACAATGCGGAAAGATGAAAGATGAAACAATGCGGAAAGATGAAAGATGATAGAATGCGGAAAGATGAAAGATGAAACAATGCGGAAAGATGAAAGATGAAACAATGCGGAAAGATGAAAGATGAAACAATGCGGAAAGATGAATGATGAAACAATGCGGAAAGATGAAAGATGAAACAATGCGGAAAGATGAAACAATTCGGAAAGATGAAACAATGCGGAAAGATGAAACAATGCGGAAAGATGAAACAATGCGGAAAGATGAAACAATGCGGAAAGATGAAACAATGCGGAAAGATGAAAGATGAAACAATGCGGAAAGATGAAAGATGAAAGAATGCGGAAAGATGAAAGATGAAACAATGCGGAAAGATGAAAGATGAAACAATGCGGAAAGATGAAACAATGCGGAAAGATGAAACAATGCGGAAAGATGAAAGATGAAACAATGCGGAAAGATGAAAGATGAAAAAATGCGGAAAGATGAAAGATGAAACAATGCGGAAAGATGAAAGATGAAAAAATGCGGAAAGATGAAAGATGAAACAATGCGGAAAGATGAAAGATGAAAGAATGCGGAAGATGAAAGATGAAACAATGCGGAAAGATGAAAGATGAAACAATGCGGAAAGATGAACGATGAAACAATGCGGAAAGATGAAAGATGAAACAATGCGGAAAGATGAAACAATGCGGAAAGATGAAAGATGAAACAATGCGGAAAGATGAAAGATGAAACAATGCGGAAAGGTGAAAGATGAAAAAATGCGGAAAGATGAAAGAGGAAACAATGCGGAAAGATGAAAGATGAAACAATGCGGAAAGATGAAAGATGAAACAATGCGGAAAGATGAAAGATGAAAGAATGCGGAAGATGAAAGATGAAACAATGCGGAAAGATGAAAGATGAAACATTGCGGATAGATGAAAGATGAAACAATGCGGAAATTTGAAAGATGAAAGAATGCGGAAAGATGAAAGATCAAACAATGCGGAAAGATGAAAGATGAAACAATGCGGAAAGATGAAAGATGAAACAATGCGGAAAGATGAAAGATGAAAGAATGCGGAAAGATGAAAGATGAAACAATGCGGAAAGATGAAAGATGAAACAATGCGGAAAGATGAAAGATGAAACAATGCGGAAAGATGAATGATGAAACAATGCGGAAAGATGAAAGATGAAACAATGCGGAAAGATGAATGATGAAACAATGCGGAAAGATGAAAGATGAAACAATGCGGAAAGATGAAAGATGAAACAATGCGGAAAGATGAAAGATGAAAAAATGCGGAAAGATGAAAGATGAAACAATGCGGAAAGATGAAAGATGAAAAAATGCGGAAAGATGAAAGATGAAACAATGCGGAAAGATGAAAGATGAAAAAATTCGGAAAGATGAAAGATGAAACAATGCGGAAAGATGAAAGATGAAAGAATGCGGAAGATGAATGATGAAACAATGCGGAAAGATGAAAGATGAAACAATGCGGAATGATGAAACAATGCGGAAAGATGAAACAATGCGGAAAGATGAAAGATGAAACAATGCGGAAAGATGAAAGATGAAACAATGCGGAAAGATGAAAGATGAAAGAATGCGGAAAGATGAAAGATGAAACAATGCGGAAAGATGAAAGATGAAACAATGCGGAAAGATGAAACAATGCGGAAAGATGAAAGATGAAACAATGCGGAAAGATGAAAGATGAAACAATGCAGAAAGATGAAAGATGAAAAAATGCGGAAAGATGAAAGATGAAACAATGCGGAAGGATGAAAGATGAAAGAATGCGGAAGATGAAAGATGAAACAATGCGGAAAGATGAAACAATGCGGAAAGATGAAAGCTGAAACAATGCGGAAAGAGGAAAGATGAAACAATGCGGAAAGATGAAACAATGCGGAAAGATGAAAGATGAAACAATGCGGAAAGATGAAAGATGATACAATGCGGAAAGATGAAAGATGAAAGAATGCGGAAAGATGAACGATGAAACAATGCGGAAAGATGAAAGCTGAAACAATGCGGAAAGATGAAACAATGCGGAAAGATGAAACAATGCGGAAAGATGATAGATGAAACAATGCGGAAAGATGAAAGATGAAACAATGCGGAAAGATGAAAGATGAAACAATGCGGAAAGATGAAAGATGAAACAATGCGGAAAGATGAAAGATGAAACATTGCGGAAAGATGAAAGATGAAACAATGCGGAAAGATGAAAAATGAAAGAATGCGGAAAGATGAAAGATGAAACAATGCGGAAAGATGAAAGATGAAACAATGCGGAAAGATGAAAGATGAAACAATGCGGAAAGATGAAAGATGAAAGAATGCGGAAAGATGAAAGATGAAACAATGCGGAAAGATGAAAGATGAAACAATGCGGAAAGATGAAAGATGAAACAATGCGGAAAGATGAATGATGAAACAATGCGGAAAGAACAAAGATGAAAGAATACGGAAAGATGAAACAATGCGGAAAGATGAAACAATGCGGAAAGATGAAACAATGCGGAAAGATGAAACAATGCGGAAAGATGAAAGATGAAACATTGCGGAAAGATGAAAGATGAAAGAATGCGGAAAGATGAAAGATGAAACAATGCGGAAAGATGAAAGATGAAACAATGCGGAAAGATGAAACAATGCGGAAAGATGAAAGATGAAACAATGCGGAAAGATGAAAGATGAAAGAATGCGGAAGATGAAAGATGAAACAATGCGGAAAGATGAAAGATGAAACAATGCGGAAAGATGAAAGATGAAACAATGCGGAAAGATGAAAGATGAAACAATGCGGAAAGATGAAACAATGCGGAAAGATGAAAGATGAAACAATGCGGAAAGATGAAAGATGAAACAATGCGGAAAGATGAAAGATGAAAAAATGCGGTAAGATGAAAGATGAAACAATGCGGAAAGATGAAAGATGAAACAATGCGGAAAGATGAAAGATGAAACAATGCGGAAAGATGAAAGATGAAAGAATGCGGAAGATGAAAGATGAAACAATGCGGAAAGATGAAAGATGAAACATTGCGGATAGATAAAAGATGAAACAATGCGGAAAGATGAAAGATGAAAGAATGCGGAAAAATGAAAGATCAAACAATGCGGAAAGATGAAAGATGAAACAATGCGGAAAGATGAAAGATGAAACAATGCGGAAAGATGAAAGATGAAAGAATGCGGAAAGATGAAAGATGAAACAATGCGGAAAGATGAAAGATGAAACAATGCGGAAAGATGAAAGATGAAACAATGCGGAAAGATGAATGATGAAACAATGCGGAAAGATGAAAGATGAAACAATGCGGAAAGATGAAAGATGAAACAATGCGGAAAGATGAAAGATGAAACAATGCGGAAAGATGAAAGATGAAAAAATGCGGAAAGATGAAAGATGAAACAATGCGGAAAGATGAAAGATGAAAAAATGCGGAAAGATGAAAGATGAAACAATGCGGAAAGATGAAAGATGAAAAAATTCGGAAAGATGAAAGATGAAACAATGCGGAAAGATGAAAGATGAAAGAATGCGGAAGATGAAAGATGAAACAATGCGGAAAGATGAAAGATGAAACAATGCGGAAAGATGAAACAATGCGGAAAGATGAAACAATGCGGAAAGATGAAAGATGAAACAATGCGGAAAGATGAAAGATGAAACAATGCGGAAAGATGAAAGATGAAAGAATGCGGAAAGATGAAAGATGAAACAATGCGGAAAGATGAAAGATGAAACAATGCGGAAAGATGAAACAATGCGGAAAGATGAAACAATGCGGAAAGATGAAAGATGAAACAATGCGGAAAGATGAAAGATGAAACAATGCGGAAAGATGAAAGATGAAAAAATGCGGAAAGATGAAAGATGAAACAATGCGGAAAGATGAAAGATGAAAGAATGCGGAAGATGAAAGATGAAACAATGCGGAAAGATGAAACAATGCGGAAAGATGAAAGCTGAAACAATGCGGAAAGATGAAAGATGAAACAATGCGGAAAGATGAAAGATGAAACAATGCGGAAAGATGAAAGATGAAAGAATGCGGAAAGATGAAAGATGAAACAATGCGGAAAGATGAAAGATGAAACAATGCGGAAAGATGAAAGATGAAAGAATGCGGAAAGATGAAAGATGAAACAATGCGGAAAGATGAAAGCTGAAACAATGCGGAAAGATGAAACAATGCGGAAAGATGAAACAATGCGGAAAGATGAAACAATGCGGAAAGATGAAACAATGCGGAAAGATGAAAGATGAAACAATGCGGAAAGATGAAAGATGAAACAATGCGGAAAGATGAAAGATGAAACAATGCGGAAAGATGAAAGATGAAACAATGCGGAAAGATGAAAGATGAAACATTGCGGAAAGATGAAAGATGAAACAATGCGGAAAGATGAAAAATGAAAGAATGCGGAAAGATGAAAGATGAAACAATGCGGAAAGATGAAAGATGAAACAATGCGGAAAGATGAAAGATGAAACAATGCGGAAAGATGAAAGATGAAAGAATGCGGAAAGATGAAAGATGAAACAATGCGGAAAGATGAAAGATGAAACAATGCGGAAAGATGAAAGATGAAACAATGCGGAAAGATGAATGATGAAACAATGCGGAAAGAAGAAAGATGAAACAATACGGAAAGATGAAACAATGCGGAAAGATGAAACAATGCGGAAAGATGAAACAATGCGGAAAGATGAAACAATGCGGAAAGATGAAAGATGAAACAATGCGGAAAGATGAAAGATGAAAGAATGCGGAAAGATGAAAGATGAAACAATGCGGAAAGATGAAAGATGAAACAATGCGGAAAGATGAAACAATGCGGAAAGATGAAAGATGAAACAATGCGGAAAGATGAAAGATGAAAAAATGCGGAAAGATGAAAGATGAAATAATGCGGAAAGATGAAAGATGAAAAAATGCGGAAAGATGAAAGATGAAACAATGCGGAAAGATGAAAGATGAAAGAATGCGGAAGATGAAAGATGAAACAATGCGGAAATATGAAAGATGAAACAATGCGGAAAGATGAAAGATGAAACAATGCGGAAAGATGAAAGATGAAACAATGCGGAAAGGTGAAAGATGAAAGAATGCGGAAAGATGAAAGATGAAACAATGCGGAAAGATGAAAGATGAAACAATGCGGAAAGATGAAAGATGAAACAATGCGGAAAGATGAAAGATGAAAAAATGCGGAAAGATGAAAGATGAAATAATGCGGAAAGATGAAAGATGAAAAAATGCGGAAAGATGAAAGATGAAAGAATGCGGAAGATGAAAGATGAAACAATGCGGAAATATGAAAGATGAAACAATGCGGAAAGATGAAAGATGAAACAATGCGGAAAGATGAAAGATGAAAGAATGCGGAAAGATGAAAGATGAAACAATGCGGAAAGATGAAAGCTGAAACAATGCGGAAAGATGAAACAATGCGGAAAGATGAAACAATGCGGAAAGATGAAACAATGCGGAAAGATGAAAGATGAAACAATGCGGAAAGATGAAAGATGAAACAATGCGGAAAGATGAAAGATGAAACAATGCGGAAAGATGAAAGATGAAACAATGCGGAAAGATGAAAGATGAAAGAATGCGGAAAGATGAAAGATGAAACAATGCGGAAAGATGAAAGATGAAACAATGCGGAAAGATGAAAGATGAAACAATGCGGAAAGATGAATGATGAAACAATGCGGAAAGAAGAAAGATGAAACAATACGGAAAGATGAAACAATGCGGAAAGATGAAACAATGCGGAAAGATGAAACAATGCGGAAAGATGAAACAATGCGGAAAGATGAAACAATGCGGAAAGATGAAAGATGAAACAATGCGGAAAGATGAAACAATGCGGAAAGATGAAACAATGCGGAAAGATGAAACAATGCGGAAAGATGAAACAATGCGGAAAGATGAAAGATGAAACAATGCGGAAAGATGAAAGATGAAAGAATGCGGAAAGATGAAAGATGAAACAATGCGGAAAGATGAAAGATGAAACAATGCGGAAAGATGAAAGATGAAACAATGCGGAAAGATGAAAGATGAAAAAATGCGGAAAGATGAAAGATGAAATAATGCGGAAAGATGAAAGATGAAAAAATGCGGAAAGATGAAAGATGAAACAATGCGGAAAGATGAAAGATGAAAGAATGCGGAAGATGAAAGATGAAACAATGCGGAAAGATGAAAGATGAAACAATGCGGAAAGGTGAAACAATGCGGAAAGATGAAACAATGCGGAAAGATGAAACAATGCGGAAAGATGAAACAATGCGGAAAGATGAAAGATGAAACAATGCGGAAAGATGAAAGATGAAACAATGCGGAAAGATGAAAGATGAAACAATGTGGAAAGATGAAAGATGAAACAATGCCGAAAGATGAAACAATGCGGAAAGATGAAACAATGCGGAAAGATGAAACAATGCGGAAAGATGAAACAATGCGGAAAGATGAAACAATGCGGAAAGATGAAACAATGCGGAAAGATGAAACAATGCGGAAAGATGAAACAATGCGGAAAGATGAAACAATGCGGAAAGATGAAAGATGAAACAATGCGGAAAGATGAAAGATGAAAAAATGCGGAAAGATGAAAGATGAAACAATGCGGAAAGATGAAAGATGAAAAATGCGGAAAGATGAAAGATGAAACAATGCGGAAAGATGAAAGATGAAAGAATGCGGAAGATGAAAGATGAAACAATGCGGAAGGATGAAAGATGAAACAATGCGGAAAGATGGAACAATGCGGAAAGATGAAACAATGCGGAAAGATGAAACAATGCGGAAAGATGAAACAATGCGGAAAGATGAAAGATTAAACAATGCGGAAAGATGAAAGATGAAAAAATGCGGAAAGATGAAACATGAAACAATGCGGAAAGATGAAAGATGAAACAATGCGGAAAGATGAAAGATGAAAGAATGCGGAAAGATGAAAGATGAAACAATGCGGAAAGATGAAAGATGAAACAATGCGGAAAGATGAAAGATGAAACAATGCGGAAAGATGAAAGATGAAACAATGCGGAAAGATGAAAGATGAAACAATGCGGAAAGATGAAACAATGCGGAAAGATGAAACAATGCGGAAAGATGAAACAATGCGGAAAGATGAAACAATGCGGAAAGATGAAAGATGAAACAATGCGGAAAGATGAAAGATGAAACAATGCGGAAAGATGAAAGATGAAACAATGTGGAAAGATGAAAGATGAAACAATGCCGAAAGATGAAACAATGCGGAAAGATGAAACAATGCGGAAAGATGAAACAATGCGGAAAGATGAAACAATGCGGAAAGATGAAACAATGCGGAAAGATGAAACAATGCGGAAAGATGAAACAATGCGGAAAGATGAAACAATGCGGAAAGATGAAACAATGCGGAAAGATGAAACAATGCGGAAAGATGAAACAATGCGGAAAGATGAAAGATGAAACCATGCGGAAAGATGAAAGATGAAAAAATGCCGAAAGATGAAACAATGCGGAAAGATGAAACAATGCGGAAAGATGAAACAATGCGGAAAGATGAAACAATGCGGAAAGATGAAACAATGCGGAAAGATGAAACAATGCGGAAAGATGAAACAATGCGGAAAGATGAAACAATGCGGAAAGATGAAACAATGCGGAAAGATGAAACAATGCGGAAAGATGAAAGATGAAACAATGCGGAAAGATGAAAGATGAAAAAATGCGGAAAGATGAAAGATGAAACAATGCGGAAAGATGAAAAATGAAAGAATGCGGAAGATGAAAGATGAAACAATGCGGAAAGATGAAAGATGAAACAATGCGGAAAGATGGAACAATGCGGAAAGATGAAACAATGCGGAAAGATGAAACAATGCGGAAAGATGAAACAATGCGGAAAGATGAAAGATGAAACAATGCGGAAAGATGAAAGATGAAAGAATGCGGAAAGATGAAAGATGAAACAATGCGGAAAGATGAAAGATGAAACAATGCGGAAAGATGAAAGATGAAACAATGCGGAAAGATGAAAGATGAAACAATGCGGAAAGATGAAAGATGAAACAATGCGGAAAGATGAAACAATGCGGAAAGATGAAACAATGCGGAAAGATGAAACAATGCGGAAAGATGAAACAATGCGGAAAGATGAAAGATGAAACAATGCGGAAAGATGAAAGATGAAAAAATGCGGAAAGATGAAAGATGAAACAATGCGGAAAGATGAAAGATGAAAAAATGCGGAAAGATGAAAGATGAAACAATGCGGAAAGATGAAAGATGAAAGAATGCGGAAGATGAAAGATGAAACAATGCGGAAAGATGAAAGATGAAACAATGCGGAAAGATGAAAGATGAAAGAATGCGGTAAGATGAAAGATGAAACAATGCGGAAAGATGAAAGATGAAACAATGCGGAAAGATGAAAGATGAAACAATGCGGAAAGATGAAACAATGCGGAAAGATGAAAGATGAAACAATGCGGAAAGATGAAAGATGAAAGAATGCGGAAAGATGAAAGATGAAACAATGCGGAAAGATGAAAGACGAAACAATGCGGAAAGATGAAAGATGAAAAAATGCGGAAAGATGAAAGATGAAACAATGCTGAAAGATGAAAGAATGCAGAAGATGAAAGATGAAACAATGCGGAAAGATGAAACAAAGCGGAAAGATGAAAGATGAAAGAATGCGGAAGATGAAAGATGAAACAATGCGGAAAGATGAAAGATGAAACAATGCGGAAAGATGAAAGATGAAACAATGCGGAAAGATGAAAGATGAAACAATGCGGAAAGATGAAAGATGAAACAATGCGGAAAGATGAAAGATGAAACAATGCGGAAAGATGAAACAATGCGGAAAGATGAAAGATGAAACAATGCGGAAACATGAAAGATGAAAAAATGCGGGAAGATGAAAGATGAAACAATGCGGAAAGATGAAAGATGAAAAAATGCGGAAAGATGAAAGATGAAACAATGCGGAAAGATGAAAGATGAAAGAATGCGGAAGATGAAAGATGAAACAATGCGGAAAGATGAAAGATGAAACAATGCGGAAAGATTAAAGATGAAACAATGCGGAAAGATGAAAGATGAAACAATGCGGAAAGATGAAACAATGCGGAAAGATGAAAGATGAAACAATGCGGAAAGATGAAAGATGAAACAATGTGGAAAGATGAAAGATGAAACAATGCGGAAAGATGAAAGATGAAACAATGCGGAAAGATGAAAGATGAAACAATGCGGAAAGATGAAAGATGAAACAATGCGGAAAGATGAATGATAAAACAATGCGGAAAGATGAAACAATGCGGAAAGATGAAAGATGAAACAATGCGGAAAGATGAAAGATGAAAAAATGCGGAAAGATGAAAGATGAAACAATGCGGAAAGATGAAAGATGAAAAAATGCGGAAAGATGAAAGATGAAACAATGCGGAAAGATGAAAGATGAAAGAATGCGGAAGATGAAAGATGAAACAATGCGGAAAGATGAAAGATGAAACAATGCGGAAAGATGAAACAATGCGGAAAGATGAAACAATGCGGAAAGATGAAACAATGCGGAAAGATGAAACAATGCGGAAAGATGAAAGATGAAACAATGCGGAAAGATGAAAGATGAAACAATGCGGAAAGATGAAAGATGAAAAAATGCGGAACGATGAAAGATGAAACAATGCGGAAAGATGAAAGATGAAACAATGCGAAAAGATGAAAGATGCAACAATGCGGAAAGATGAAAGATGAAAGAATGCGGAAAGATGAAAGATGAAACAATGCGGAAAGATGAAAGATGAAACAATGCGGAAAGATGAAAGATGAAACAATGCGGAAAGATGAAAGATGAAACAATGCGGAAAGATGAAAGATGAAACAATGCGGAAAGATGAAAGATGAAACAATGCGGAAAGATGAAAGATGAAACAATGCGGAAAGATGAAAGATGAAACAATGCGGAAAGATGAAAGATGAAACAATGCGGAAAGATGAAAGATGAAACAATGCGGAAAGATGAATGATGAAACAATGCGGAAAGATGAAAGATGAAACAATGCGGAAAGATGAAACAATGCGGAAAGATGAAAGATGAAACAATGCGGAAAGATGAAAGATGAAACAATGCGGAAAGATGAAAGATGAAACAATGCGGAAAGATGAAAGATGAAACAATGCGGAAAGATGAAACAATGCGGAAAGATGAAACAATGCGGAAAGATGAAACAATGCGGAAAGATGAAACAATGCGGAAAGATGAAACAATGCGGAAAGATGAAACAATGCGGAAAGATGAAACAATGCGGAAAGATGAAACAATGCGGAAAGATGAAACAATGCGGAAAGATGAAACAATGCGGAAAGATGAAACAATGCGGAAAGATGAAACAATGCGGAAAGATGAAACAATGCGGAAAGATGAAACAATGCGGAAAGATGAAACAATGCGGAAAGATGAAACAATGCGGAAAGATGAAACAATGCGGAAAGATGAAACAATGCGGAAAGATGAAACAATGCGGAAAGATGAAACAATGCGGAAAGATGAAACAATGCGGAAAGATGAAACAATGCGGAAAGATGAAACAATGCGGAAAGATGAAAGATGAAACAATGCGGAAAGATGAAAGATGAAAAAATGCGGAAAGATGAAAGATGAAACAATGCGGAAAGATGAAAGATGAAAAAATGCGGAAAGATGAAAGATGAAACAATGCGGAAAGATGAAAGATGAAACAATACGGAAAGATGAAAGATGAAAAAATGCGGAAAGATGAAAGAAGAAACAATGCGGAAAGATGAAAGATGAAAAAATGCGGAAAGATGAAAGATGAAACAATGCGGAAAGATGAAAGATGAAAGAATGCGGAAGATGAAAGATGAAACAATGCGGAAAGATGAAAGATGAAACAATGCGGAAAGATGAAACAATGCGGAAAGATGAAACAATGCGGAAAGATGAAAGATGAAACAATGCGGAAAGATGAAAGATGAAAAAATGCGGAAAGATGAAAGATGAGACAATGCGGAAAGATGAAAGATGAAACAATGCGGAAAGATGAAAGATGAAACAATGCGGAAAGATGAAAGATGAAAGAATGCGGAAAGATGAAAGATGAAACAATGCGGAAAGATGAAAGATGAAACAATGCGGAAAGATGAAAGATGAAACAATGCGGAAAGATGAAAGATGAAACAATGCGGAAAGATGAAACAATGCGGAAAGATGAAACAATGCGGAAAGATGAAACAATGCGGAAAGATGAAACAATCCGGAAAGATGAAGGATGAAACAATGCGGAAAGATGAAAGATGAAAAAATGCGGAAAGATGAAAGATGAAACAATGCGGAAAGATGAAAGATGAAAGAATGCGGAAGATGAAAGATGAAACAATGCGGAAAGATGAAAGATGAAACAATGCGGAAAGATGAAAGATGAAAGAATGCGGAAAGATGAAAGATGAAACAATGCGGAAAGATGAAAGATGAAACAATGCGGAAAGATGAAAGATGAAAGAATGCGGAAAGATGAAAGATGAAACAATGCGGAAAGATGAAAGATGAAACAATGCGGAAAGATGAAAGATGAAAGAATGCGGAAAGATGAAAGATGAAACAATGCGGAAAGATGAAAGATGAAACAATGCGGAAAGATGAAAGATGAAACAATGCGGAAAGATGAAAGATGAAAAAATGCGGAAAGATGAGAGATGAAAGAATGCGGAAAGATGAAAGATGAAACAATGCGGAAAGATGAAAGATGAAAGAATGCGGAAAGATGAAAGATGAATCAATGCGGAAAGATGAAAGATGAAAAAATGCGGAAAGATGAGAGATGAAAGAATGCGGAAAGATGAAAGATGAAACAATGCGAAAAGATGAAAGATGAAAGAATGCGGAAAGATGAAAGATGAAACAATGCGGAAAGATGAAAGATGAAACAATGCGGAAAGATGAAAGATGAAACAATGCGGAAAGATGAAAGATGAAACAATGCGGAAAGATGAAAGATGAAACAATGCGGAAAGATGAAAGATGAAACAATGCGGAAAGATGAAAGATGAAACAATGCGGAAAGATGAAAGATGAAACAATGCGGAAAGATGAAACAATGCGGAAAGATGAAACAATGCGGAAAGATGAAACAATGCGGAAAGATGAAACAATGCGGAAAGATGAAACAATGCGGAAAGATGAAACAATGCGGAAATATGAAACAATGCGGAAAGATGAAAGATGAAACAATGCGGAAAGATGAAAGATGAAAAAATGCGGAAAGATGAAAGATGAAACAATGCGGAAAGATGAAAGATGAAACAATGCGGAAAGATGAAAGATGAAACAATGCGGAAGGATGAAAGATGAAACAATGCGGAAAGATGAAAGATGAAACAATGCGGAAAGATGAAACAATGCGGAAAGATGAAACAATGCGGAAAGATGAAACAATGCGGAAAGATGAAACAATGCGGAAAGATGAAACAATGCGGAAAGATGAAACAATGCGGAAAGATGAAACAATGCGGAAAGATGAAACAATGCGGAAAGATGAAACAATGCGGAAAGATGAAACAATGCGGAAAGATGAAACAATGCGGAAAGATGAAACAATGCGGAAAGATGAAACAATGCGGAAAGATGAAACAATGCGGAAAGATGAAACAATGCGGAAAGATGAAACAATGCGGAAAGATGAAAGATGAAACAATGCGGAAAGATGAAACAATGCGGAAAGATGAAACAATGCGGAAAGATGAAACAATGCGGAAAGATGAAACAATGCGGAAAGATGAAACAATGCGGAAAGATGAAACAATGCGGAAAGATGAAACAATGCGGAAAGATGAAACAATGCGGAAAGATGAAAGATGAAAGAATGCGGAAAGATGAAAGATGAAACAATGCGGAAAGATGAAAGATGAAAAAATGCGGAAAGATGAAAGATGAAACAATGCGGAAAGATGAAAGATGAAAAAATGCGAAAAGATGAAAGATGAAACAATGCGGAAAGATGAAAGATGAAAGAATGCGGCAGATGAAAGATGAAACAATGCGGAATGATGAAAGATGAAACAATGCGGAAAGATGAAAGATGAAACAATGCGGAAAGATGAAAGATGAAACAATGCGGAAAGATGAAAGATGAAACAATGCGGAAAGATGAAAGATGAAACAATGCGGAAAGATGAAAGATGAAACAATGCGGAAAGATGAAAGATGAAACAATGCGGAAAGATGAAAGATGAAAAAATGCGGAAAGATGAAAGATGAAACAATGCGGAAAGATGAAAGATGAAAGAATGCGGAAGATGAAAGATGAAACAATGCGGAAAGATGAAAGATGAAACAATGCGGAAAGATGAAAGTTGAAACAATGCGGAAAGATGAAAGATGAAAAAATGCGGAAAGATGAAAGATGAAAGAATGCGGAAAGATGAAAGATGAAACAATACGGAAAGATGAAAGATGAAACAATGCGGAAAGATGAAACAATGCGGAAAGATGAAAGATGAAACAATGCGGAAAGATGAAAGATGAAAAAATGCGGAAAGATGAAAGATGAAACAATGCGGAAAGATGAAAGATGAAAGAATGCGGAAGATGAAAGATGAAACAATGCGGAAAGATGAAAGATGAAACATTGCGGAAAGATGAAAGATGAAACAATGCGGAAAGATGAAAGATGAAAGAATGCGGAAAGATGAAAGATGAAACAATGCGGAAAGATGAAAGATGAAACAATGCGGGAAGATGAAAGATGAAACAATGCGGAAAGATGAAAGATGAAACAATGCGGAAAGATGAATGATGAAACAATGCGGAAAGATGAAAGATGAAACAATGCGGAAAGATGAAAGATGAAACAATGCGGAAAGATGAAAGATGAAAAAATGCGGAAA
Organism: Gastracanthus pulcherrimus; assembly: GCA_949152435.1. Lineage (NCBI taxonomy): Eukaryota > Metazoa > Arthropoda > Insecta > Hymenoptera > Pteromalidae > Gastracanthus > Gastracanthus pulcherrimus. Next base: position 98,222 of record CASCKD010000041.1, on the reverse strand, counting down.
GATGAAAGATGAAACAATGCGGAAAGATGAAAGATGAAAGAATGCGGAAGATGAAAGATGAAACAATGCGGAAAGATGAAAGATGAAACAATGCGGAAAGATGAAAGATGAAACAATGCGGAAAGATGAAAGATGAAAAAATGCGGAAAGATGAAAGATGAAAGAATGCGGAATGATGAAAGATGAAACAATACGGAAAGATGAAAGATGAAACAATGCGGAAAGATGAAATAATGCGGAAAGATGAAAGATGAAACAATGCGGAAAGATGAAAGATGAAAAAATGCGGAAAGATGAAAGATGAAACAATGCGGAAAGATGAAAGATGAAAGAATGCGGTAGATGAAAGATGAAACAATGCGGAAAGATGAAAGATGAAACATTGCGGAAAGATGAAAGATGAAACAATGCGGAAAGATGAAAGATGAAAGGATGCGGAAAGATGAAAGATGAAACAATGCGGAAAGATGAAAGATGAAACAATGCGGAAAGATGAAAGATGAAACAATGCGGAAAGATGAAAGATGATAGAATGCGGAAAGATGAAAGATGAAACAATGCGGAAAGATGAAAGATGAAACAATGCGGAAAGATGAAAGATGAAACAATGCGGAAAGATGAATGATGAAACAATGCGGAAAGATGAAAGATGAAACAATGCGGAAAGATGAAACAATTCGGAAAGATGAAACAATGCGGAAAGATGAAACAATGCGGAAAGATGAAACAATGCGGAAAGATGAAACAATGCGGAAAGATGAAACAATGCGGAAAGATGAAAGATGAAACAATGCGGAAAGATGAAAGATGAAAGAATGCGGAAAGATGAAAGATGAAACAATGCGGAAAGATGAAAGATGAAACAATGCGGAAAGATGAAACAATGCGGAAAGATGAAAGATGAAACAATGCGGAAAGATGAAAGATGAAAAAATGCGGAAAGATGAAAGATGAAACAATGCGGAAAGATGAAAGATGAAAGAATGCGGAAAGATGAAAGATGAAACAATGCGGAAAGATGAAAGATGAAACAATGCGGAAAGATGAAAGATGAAAGAATGCGGAAAGATGAAAGATGAAACAATGCGGAAAGATGAAAGATGAAACAATGCGGAAAGATGAAAGATGAAAGAATGCGGAAAGATGAAAGATGAAACAATGCGGAAAGATGAAAGATGAAACAATGCGGAAAGATGAAAGATGAAACAATGCGGAAAGATGAAAGATGAAAAAATGCGGAAAGATGAGAGATGAAAGAATGCGGAAAGATGAAAGATGAAACAATGCGGAAAGATGAAAGATGAAAGAATGCGGAAAGATGAAAGATGAATCAATGCGGAAAGATGAAAGATGAAACAATGCGGAAAGATGAAAGATGAAACAATGCGGAAAGATGAAAGATGAAACAATGCGGAAAGATGAAAGATGAAACAATGCGGAAAGATGAAAGATGAAACAATGCGGAAAGATGAAAGATGAAAGAATGCGGAAGATGAAAGATGAAACAATGCGGAAAGATGAAAGATGAAACATTGCGGATAGATGAAAGATGAAACAATGCGGAAAGATGAAAGATGAAAGAATGCGGAAAGATGAAAGATCAAACAATGCGGAAAGATGAAAGATGAAACAATGCGGAAAGATGAAAGATGAAACAATGCGGAAAGATGAAAGATGAAAGAATGCGGAAAGATGAAAGATGAAACAATGCGGAAAGATGAAAGATGCAACAATGCGGAAAGATGAATTATGAAACAATGCGGAAAGATGAAAGATGAAACAATGCGGAAAGATGAAAGATGAAACAATGCGGAAAGATGAAAGATGAAACAATGCGGAAAGATGAAAGATGAAAAAATGCGGAAAGATGAAAGATGAAACAATGCGGAAAGATGAAAGATGAAAAAATGCGGAAAGATGAAAGATGAAACAATGCGGAAAGATGGAAGATGAAAAAATTCGGAAAGATGAAAGATGAAACAATGCGGAAAGATGAAAGATGAAAGAATGCGGAAGATGAAAGATGAAACAATGCGGAAAGATGAAAGATGAAACAATGCGGAAAGATAAAACAATGCGGAAAGATGAAACAATGCGGAAAGATGAAAGATGAAACAATGCGGAAAGATAAAACAATGCGGAAAGATGAAACAATGCGGAAAGATGAAAGATGAAACAATGCGGAAAGATGAAAGATGAAACAATGCGGAAAGATGAAAGATGAAACAATGCGGAAAGATGAAAGATGAAAGAATGCGGAAAGATGAAAGATGAAACAATGCGGAAAGATGAAAGATGAAACAATGCGGAAAGATGAAACAATGCGGAAAGATGAAAGATGAAACAATGCGGAAAGATGAAAGATGAAACAATGCGGAAAGATGAAAGATGAAAAAATGCGGAAAGATGAAAGATGAAACAATGCGGAAAGATGAAAGATGAAAGAATGCGGAAGATGAAAGATGAAACAATGCGGAAAGATGAAACAATGCGGAAAGATGAAAGCTGAAACAATGCGGAAAGATGAAAGATGAAACAATGCGGAAAGATGAAACAATGCGGAAAGATGAAACAATGCGGAAAGATGAAAGATGAAACAATGCGGAAAGATGAAAGATGATACAATGCGGAAAGATGAAAGATGAAACAATGCGGAAAGATGAAAGATGAAACAATGCGGAAAGATAAAACAATGCGGAAAGATGAAACAATGCGGAAAGATGAAAGATGAAACAATGCGGAAAGATAAAACAATGCGGAAAGATGAAACAATGCGGAAAGATGAAAGATGAAACAATGCGGAAAGATGAAAGATGAAACAATGCGGAAAGATGAAAGATGAAACAATGCGGAAAGATGAAAGATGAAAGAATGCGGAAAGATGAAAGATGAAACAATGCGGAAAGATGAAAGATGAAACAATGCGGAAAGATGAAACAATGCGGAAAGATGAAAGATGAAACAATGCGGAAAGATGGAAGATGAAAAAATTCGGAAAGATGAAAGATGAAACAATGCGGAAAGATGAAAGATGAAAGAATGCGGAAGATGAAAGATGAAACAATGCGGAAAGATGAAAGATGAAACAATGCGGAAAGATAAAGCAATGCGGAAAGATGAAACAATGCGGAAAGATGAAAGATGAAACAATGCGGAAAGATAAAACAATGCGGAAAGATGAAACAATGCGGAAAGATGAAAGATGAAACAATGCGGAAAGATGAAAGATGAAACAATGCGGAAAGATGAAAGATGAAACAATGCGGAAAGATGAAAGATGAAACAATGCGGAAAGATGAAAGATGAAAGAATGCGGAAGATGAAAGATGAAACAATGCGGAAAGATGAAACAATGCGGAAAGATGAAAGATGAAACAATGCGGAAAGATGAAAGATGATACAATGCGGAAAGATGAAAGATGAAAGAATGCGGAAAGATGAACGATGAAACAATGCGGAAAGATGAAAGCTGAAACAATGCGGAAAGATGAAACAATGCGGAAAGATGACACAATGCGGAAAGATGAAAGATGAAACAATGCGGAAAGATGAAAGATGACACAATGCGGAAAGATGAAAGATGAAACATTGCGGAAAGATGAAAGATGAAACAATGCGGAAAGATGAAAAATGAAAGAATCCGGAAAGATCAAAGATGAAACAATGCGGAAAGATGAAAGATGAAACAATGCGGAAAGATGAAAGATGAAACAATGCGGAAAGAAGAAAGATGAAACAATACGGAAAGATGAAACAATGCGGAAAGATGAAACAATGCGGAAAGATGAAACAATGCGGAAAGATGAAACAATGCGGAAAGATGAAACAATGCGGAAAGATGAAAGATGAAACATTGCGGAAAGATGAAAGATGAAAGAATGCGGAAAGATGAAAGATGAAACAATGCGGAAAGATGAAACAATGCGGAAAGATGAAACAATGCGGAAAGATGAAAGCTGAAACAATGCGGAAAGATGAAAGATGAAACAATGCGGAAAGATGAAAGATGAAACAATGCGGAAAGATGAAAGATGAAAGAATGCGGAAAGATGAAAGATGAAACAATGCGGAAAGATGAAAGATGAAACAATGCGGAAAGATGAAAGATGAAAGAATGCGGAAAGATGAAAGATGAAACAATGCAGAAAGATGAAAGCTGAAACAATGCGGAAAGATGAAACAATGCGGAAAGATGAAACAATGCGGAAAGATGAAACAATGCGGAAAGATGAAAGATGAAACAATGCGGAAAGATGAAAGATGAAACAATGCGGAAAGATGAAAGATGAAACAATGCGGAAAGATGAAAGATGAAACATTGCGGAAAGATGAAAGATGAAACAATGCGGAAAGATGAAAAATGAAAGAATGCGGAAAGATGAAAGATGAAACAATGCGGAAAGATGAAAGATGAAACAATGCGGAAAGATGAAAGATGAAACAATGCGGAAAGATGAAACAATGCGGAAAGATGAAAGATGAAAGAATGCGGAAAGATGAAAGATGAAACAATGCGGAAAGATGAAAGATGAAACAATGCGGAAAGATGAAACAATGCGGAAAGATGAAAGATGAAAGAATGCGGAAAGATGAAAGATGAAACAATGCGGAAAGATGAAAGATGAAAAAATGCGGAAAGATGAAAGATGAAACAATGCGGAAAGATGAAAGATGAAAGAATGCGGAAGATGAAAGATGAAACAATGCGGAAAGATGAAACAATGCGGAAAGATGAAAGCTGAAACAATGCGGAAAGATGAAAGATGAAACAATGCGGAAAGATGAAACAATGCGGAAAGATGAAAGATGAAACAATGCGGAAAGATGAAAGATGATACAATGCGGAAAGATGAAAGATGAAACAATGCGGAAAGATGAAAGATGAAACAATGCGGAAAGATAAAACAATGCGGAAAGATGAAACAATGCGGAAAGATGAAAGATGAAACAATGCGGAAAGATAAAACAATGCGGAAAGATGAAACAATGCGGAAAGATGAAAGATGAAACAATGCGGAAAGATGAAAGATGAAACAATGCGGAAAGATGAAAGATGAAAGAATGCGGAAAGATGAAAGATGAAACAATGCGGAAAGATGAAAGATGAAACAATGCGGAAAGATGAAACAATGCGGAAAGATGAAAGATGAAACAATGCGGAAAGATGGAAGATGAAAAATTCGGAAAGATGAAAGATGAAACAATGCGGAAAGATGAAAGATGAAAGAATGCGGAAGATGAAAGATGAAACAATGCGGAAAGATGAAAGATGAAACAATGCGGAAAGATAAAACAATGCGGAAAGATGAAACAATGCGGAAAGATGAAAGATGAAACAATGCGGAAAGATAAAACAATGCGGAAAGATGAAACAATGCGGAAAGATGAAAGATGAAACAATGCGGAAAGATGAAAGATGAAACAATGCGGAAAGATGAAAGATGAAACAATGCGGAAAGATGAAAGATGAAACAATGCGGAAAGATGAAAGATGAAAGAATGCGGAAGATGAAAGATGAAACAATGCGGAAAGATGAAACAATGCGGAAAGATGAAAGCTGAAACAATGCGGAAAGATGAAAGATGAAACAATGCGGAAAGATGAAACAATGCGGAAAGATGAAAGATGAAACAATGCGGAAAGATGAAAGATGATACAATGCGGAAAGATGAAAGATGAAAGAATGCGGAAAGATGAACGATGAAACAATGCGGAAAGATGAAAGCTGAAACAATGCGGAAAGATGAAACAATGCGGAAAGATGAAACAATGCGGAAAGATGAAACAATGCGGAAAGATGAAACAATGCGGAAAGATGAAACAATGCGGAAAGATGAAACAATGCGGAAAGATGAAAGATGAAACAATGCGGAAAGATGAAAGATGAAACAATGCGGAAAGATGAAAGATGAAACATTGCGGAAAGGTGAAAGATGAAACAATGCGGAAAGATGAAAAATGAAAGAATGCGGAAAGATCAAAGATGAAACAATGCGGAAAGATGAAAGATGAAACAATGCGGAAAGATGAAAGATGAAACAATGCGGAAAGAAGAAAGATGAAACAATACGGAAAGATGAAACAATGCGGAAAGATGAAACAATGCGGAAAGATGAAACAATGCGGAAAGATGAAACAATGCGGAAAGATGAAAGATGAAACATTGCGGAAAGATGAAAGATGAAAGAATGCGGAAAGATGAAAGATGAAACAATGCGGAAAGATGAAACAATGCGGAAAGATGAAACAATGCGGAAAGATGAAACAATGCGGAAAGATGAAACAATGCGGAAAGATGAAAGCTGAAACAATGCGGAAAGATGAAAGATGAAACAATGCGGAAAGATGAAAGATGAAACAATGCGGAAAGATGAAAGATGAAAGAATGCGGAAAGATGAAAGATGAAACAATGCGGAAAGATGAAAGATGAAACAATGCGGAAAGATGAAAGATGAAAGAATGCGGAAAGATGAAAGATGAAACAATGCGGAAAGATGAAAGCTGAAACAATGCGGAAAGATGAAAGATGAAACAATGCGGAAAGATGAAAGATGAAACAATGCGGAAAGATGAAAGATGAAACAATGCGGAAAGATGAAAGATGAAACAATGCGGAAAGATGAAAGATGAAACAATGCGGAAAGATGAAAGATGAAACATTGCGGAAAGATGAAAGATGAAACAATGCGGAAAGATGAAAAATGAAAGAATGCGGAAAGATGAAAGATGAAACAATGCGGAAAGATGAAAGATGAAACAATGCGGAAAGATGAAAGATGAAACAATGCGGAAAGATGAAACAATGCGGAAAGATGAAACAATGCGGAAAGATGAAACAATGCGGAAAGATGAAACAATGCGGAAAGATGAAACAATGCGGAAAGATGAAACAAAGCGGAAAGATGAAAGATTAAAAAATGCGGAAAGATGAAAGATGAAACAATGCGGATAGAAGAAAGATGAAACAATGCGGAAAGATGAAAGATGAAACAATGCGGAAAGATGAAAGATGAAACAATGCGGAAAGATGAAAGATGAAACAATGCGGAAAGATGAAACAATGCGGAAAGATGAAACAATGCGGAAAGATGAAACAATGCGGAAAGATGAAACAATGCGGAAAGATGAAACAATGCGGAAAGATGAAACAATACGGAAAGATGAAACAATGCGGAAATATGAAACAATGCGGAAAGATGAAACAATGCGGAAAGATGAAACAATGCGGAAAGATGAAACAATGCGGAAAGATGAAACAATGCGGAAAGATGAAAGATGAAAGAATGCGGAAAGATGAAAGATGAAACAATGCGGAAAGATGAAAGATGAAAAAATGCGGAAAGATGAAAGATGAAACAATGCGGAAAGATGAAAGATGAAAAAATGCGGAAAGATGAAAGATGAAACAATGCGGAAAGATGAAAGATGAAAGAATGCGGCAGATGAAAGATGAAACAATGCGGAATGATGAAAGATGAAACAATGCGGAAAGATGAAAGATGAAACAATGCGGAAGGATGAAAGATGAAACAATGCGGAAAGATGAAAGATGAAACAATGCGGAAAGATGAAAGATGAAACAATGCGGAAAGATGAAAGATGAAACAATGCGGAAAGATGATAGATGAAACAATGCGGAAAGATGAAAGATGAAAAAATGCGGAAAGATGAAAGATGAAACAATGCGGAAAGATGAAAGATGAAAGAATGCGGAAGATGAAAGATGAAACAATGCGGAAAGATGAAAGATGAAACAATGCGGAAAGATGAAAGATGAAACAATGCGGAAAGATGAAAGATGAAAAAATGCGGAAAGATGAAAGATGAAAGAATGCGGAAAGATGAAACAATTCGGAAAGATGAAACAATGCGGAAAGATGAAACAATGCGGAAAGATGAAACAATGCGGAAAGATGAAACAATGCGGAAAGATGAAACAATGCGGAAAGATGAAAGATGAAACAATGCGGAAAGATGAAAGATGAAAGAATGCGGAAAGATGAAAGATGAAAGAATGCGGAAAGATGAAAGATGAAACAATGCGGAAAGATGAAAGATGAAACAATGCGGAAAGATGAAACAATGCGGAAAGATGAAAGATGAAACAATGCGGAAAGATGAAAGATGAAAAAATGCGGAAAGATGAAAGATGAAACAATGCGGAAAGATGAAAGATGAAAAAATGCGGAAAGATGAAACAATGCGGAAAGATGAAAGATGAAAGAATGCGGAAGATGAAAGATGAAACAATGCGGAAAGATGAAAGATGAAACAATGCGGAAAGATGAAAGATGAAACAATGCGGAAAGATGAAAGATGAAACAATGCGGAAAGATGAAAGATGAAACAATGCGGAAAGATGAAAGATGAAACAATGCGGAAAGATGAAAGATGAAAGAATGCGGAAGATGAAAGATGAAACAATGCGGAATGATGAAAGATGAAACATTGCGGATAGATGAACGATGAAACAATGCGGAAAGATGAAAGATGAAAGAATGCGGAAAGATGAAAGATCAAACAATGCGGAAAGATGAAAGATGAAACAATGCGGAAAGATGAAAGATGAAACAATGCGGAACGATGAAAGATGAAAGAATGCGGAAAGATGAAAGATGAAACAATGCGGAAAGATGAAAGATGAAACAATGCGGAAAGATGAAAGATGAAACAATGCGGAAAGATGAATGATGAAACAATGCGGAAAGATGAAAGATGAAACAATGCGGAAAGATGAAAGATGAAACAATGCGGAAAGATGAAAGATGAAACAATGCGGAAAGATGAAAGATGAAAAAATGCGGAAAGATGAAAGATGAAACAATGCGGAAAGATGAAAGATGAAAAAATGCGGAAAGATGAAAGATGAAACAATGCGGAAAGATGAAAGATGAAAAAATTCGGAAAGATGAAAGATGAAACAATGCGGAAAGATGAAAGATGAAAGAATGCGGAAGATGAAAGATGAAATAATGCGGAAAGATGAAAGATGAAACAATGCGGAAAGATAAAACAATGCGGAAAGATGAAACAATGCGGAAAGATGAAAGATGAAACAATGCGGAAAGATGAAAGATGAAACAATGCGGAAAGATGAAAGATGAAAGAATGCGGAAAGATGAAAGATGAAACAATGCGGAAAGATGAAAGATGAAACAATGCGGAAAGATGAAACAATGCGGAAAGATGAAAGATGAAACAATGCGGAAAGATGAAAGATGAAACAATGCGGAAAGATGAAAGATGAAAAAATGCGGAAAGATGAAAGATGAAACAATGCGGAAAGATGAAAGATAAAAGAATGCGGAAGATGAAAGATGAAACAATGCGGAAAGATGAAACAATGCGGAAAGATGAAAGCTGAAACAATGCGGAAAGATGAAAGATGAAACAATGCGGAAAGATGAAACAATGCGGAAAGATGAAAGATGAAACAATGCGGAAAGATGAAAGATGATACAATGCGGAAAGATGAAAGATGAAAGAATGCGGAAAGATGAACGATGAAACAATGCGGAAAGATGAAAGCTGAAACAATGCGGAAAGATGAAACAATGCGGAAAGATGAAACAATGCGGAAAGATGAAACAATGCGGAAAGATGAAACAATGCGGAAAAATGAAACAATGCGGAAAGATGAAACAATGCGGAAAGATGAAAGATGAAACAATGCGGAAAGATGAAAGATGAAACAATGCGGAAAGATGAAAGATGAAACATTGCGGAAAGATGAAAGATGAAACAATGCGGAAAGATGAAAAATGAAAGAATGCGGAAAGATGAAAGATGAAACAATGCGGAAAGATGAAAGATGAAACAATGCGGAAAGATGAAAGATGAAACAATGCGGAAAGATGAAACAATGCGGAAAGATGAAAGATGAAACAATGCGGAAAGATGAAAGATGAAAGAATGCGGAAGATGAAAGATGAAACAATGCGGAAAGATGAAAGATGAAACAATGCGGAAAGATGAAAGATGAAACAATGCGGAAAGATGAAAGATGAAACAATGCGGAAAGATGAAACAATGCGGAAAGATGAAAGATGAAACAATGCGGAAAGATGAAAGATGAAACAATGCGGAAAGATGAAAGATGAAAAAATGCGGAAAGATGAAAGATGAAACAATGCGGAAAGATGAAAGATGAAACAATGCGGAAAGATGAAAGATGAAACAATGCGGAAAGATGAAAGATGAAAGAATGCGGAAGATGAAAGATGAAACAATGCGGAAAGATGAAAGATGAAACATTGCGGATAGATGAAAGATGAAACAATGCGGAAAGATGAAAGATGAAAGAATGCGGAAAGATGAAAGATGAAACAATGCGGAAAGATGAAAGATGAAAAAATGCGGAAAGATGAAAGATGAAACAATGCGGAAAGATGAAAGATGAAAGAATGCGGCAGATGAAAGATGAAACAATGCGGAATGATGAAAGATGAAACAATGCGGAAATATGAAAGATGAAACAATGCGGAAAGATGAAAGATGAAACAATGCGGAAAGATGAAAGATGAAACAATGCGGAAAGATGAAAGATGAAACAATGCGGAAAGATGAAAGATGAAACAATGCGGAAAGATGAAAGATGGAACAATGCGGAAAGATGAAAGATGAAAGAATGCGGAATGATGAAAGATGAAACAATGCGGAAAGATGAAAGATGAAACAATGCGGAAAGATGAAAGATGAAACAATGCGGAAAGATGAATGATGAAACAATGCGGAAAGATGAAAGATGAAACAATGCGGAAAGATGAAAGATGAAACAATGCGGAAAGATGAAAGATGAAACAATGCAGAAAGATGAAAGATGAAAAAATGCGGAAAGATGAAAGATGAAACAATGCGGAAAGATGAAAGATGAAAAAATGCGGAAAGATGAAAGATGAAACAATGCGGAAAGATGAAAGATGAAAAAATTCGGAAAAATGAAAGATGAAACAATGCGGAAAGATGAAAGATGAAAGAATGCGGAAGATGAAAGATGAAACAATGCGGAAAGATGAAAGATGAAACAATGCGGAAAGATGAAACAATGCGGAAAGATGAAACAATGCGGAAAGATGAAAGATGAAACAATGCGGAAAGATGAAAGATGAAACAATGCGGAAAGATGAAAGATGAAAGAATGCGGAAAGATGAAAGATGAAACAATGCGGAAAGATGAAAGATGAAACAATGCGGAAAGATGAAACAATGCGCAAAGATGAAAGATGAAACAATGCGGAAAGATGAAAGATGAAACAATGCGGAAAGATGAAAGATGAAAAAATGCGGAAAGATGAAAGATGAAACAATGCGGAAAGATGAAAGATGAAAGAATGCGGAAAGATGAAAGATGAAACAATGCGGAAAGATGAAAGCTGAAACAATGCGGAAAGATGAAACAATGCGGAAAGATGAAACAATGCGGAAAGATGAAACAATGCGGAAAGATGAAACAATGCGGAAAGATGAAACAATGCGGAAAGATGAAAGATGAAACAATGCGGAAAGATGAAAGATGAAACAATGCGGAAAGATGAAAGATGAAACAATGCGGAAAGATGAAAGATGAAACAATGCGGAAAGATGAAAGATGAAACATTGCGGAAAGATGAAAGATGAAACAATGCGGAAAGATGAAAGATGAAACAATGCGGAAAGATGAAAGATGAAACAATGCGGAAAGATGAATGATGAAACAATGCGGAAAGATGAAAGATGAAACAATGCGGAAAGATGAAAGATGAAACAATGCGGAAAGATGAAAGATGAAAAAATGCGGAAAGATGAAAGATGAAACAATGCGGAAAGATGAAAGATGAAAGAATGCGGAAGATGAAAGATGAAACAATGCGCAAAGATGAAAGATGAAACAATGCGGAAAGATGAAAGATGAAACAATGCGGAAAGATGAAAGATGAAAAAATGCGGAAAGATGAAAGATGAAAGAATGCGGAAAGATGAAAGATGAAACAATACGGAAAGATGAAAGATGAAACAATGCGGAAAAATGAAAGATGATAGAATGCGGAAAGATGAAAGATGAAACAATGCGGAAAGATGAAAGATGAAACAATGCGGAAAGATGAAAGATGAAACAATGCGGAAAGATGAATGATGAAACAATGCGGAAAGATGAAAGATGAAACAATGCGGAAAGATGAAAGATGAAACAATGCGGAAAGATGAAACAATGCGGAAAGATGAAACAATGCGGAAAGATGAAACAATGCGGAAAGATGAAACAATGCGGAAAGATGAAACAATGCGGAAAGATGAAACAATGCGGAAAGATGAAACAATGCGGAAAGATGAAACAATGCGGAAAGATGAAACAATGCGGAAAGATGAAACAATGCGGAAAGATGAAAGATGAAACAATGCGGAAAGATGAAAGATGAAAGAATGCGGAAAGATGAAAGATGAAACAATGCGGAAAGATGAAAGATGAAACAATGCGGAAAGATGAAAGAAGAAACAATGCGGAAAGATGAAAGATGAAACAATGCGGAAAGATGAAAGATGAAACAATGCGGAAAGATGAAAGATGAAACAATGCGGAAAGATGAAAGATGAAAGAATGCGGAATGATGAAAGATGAAACAATGCGGAAAGATGAAAGATGAAACAATGCGGAAAGATGAAAGATGAAACAATGCAGAAAGATGAAAGATGAAAAAATGCGGAAAGATGAAAGATGAAACAATGCGGAAAGATGAAAGATGAAAAAATGCGGAAAGATGAAAGATGAAACAATGCGGAAAGATGAAAGATGAAAAAATTCGGAAAGATGAAAGATGAAACAATGCGGAAAGATGAAAGATGAAAGAATGCGGAAGATGAAAGATGAAACAATGCGGAAAGATGAAAGATGAAACAATGCGGAAAGATGAAACAATGCGGAAAGATGAAACAATGCGGAAAGATGAAAGATGAAACAATGCGGAAAGATGAAAGATGAAACAATGCGGAAAGATGAAAGATGAAAGAATGCGGAAAGATGAAAGATGAAACAATGCGGAAAGATGAAAGATGAAACAATGCGGAAAGATGAAACAATGCGCAAAGATGAAAGATGAAACAATGCGGAAAGATGAAAGATGAAACAATGCGGAAAGATGAAAGATGAAAAAATGCGGAAAGATGAAAGATGAAACAATGCGGAAAGATGAAAGATGAAAGAATGCGGAAAGATGAAAGATGAAACAATGCGGAAAGATGAAAGCTGAAACAATGCGGAAAGATGAAACAATGCGGAAAGATGAAACAATGCGGAAAGATGAAACAATGCGGAAAGATGAAACAATGCGGAAAGATGAAACAATGCGGAAAGATGAAAGATGAAACAATGCGGAAAGATGAAAGATGAAACAATGCGGAAAGATGAAAGATGAAACAATGCGGAAAGATGAAAGATGAAACAATGCGGAAAGATGAAAGATGAAACATTGCGGAAAGATGAAAGATGAAACAATGCGGAAAGATGAAAGATGAAACAATGCGGAAAGATGAAAGATGAAACAATGCGGAAAGATGAATGATGAAACAATGCGGAAAGATGAAAGATGAAACAATGCGGAAAGATGAAAGATGAAACAATGCGGAAAGATGAAAGATGAAAAAATGCGGAAAGATGAAAGATGAAACAATGCGGAAAGATGAAAGATGAAAGAATGCGGAAGATGAAAGATGAAACAATGCGCAAAGATGAAAGATGAAACAATGCGGAAAGATGAAAGATGAAACAATGCGGAAAGATGAAAGATGAAAAAATGCGGAAAGATGAAAGATGAAAGAATGCGGAAAGATGAAAGATGAAACAATACGGAAAGATGAAAGATGAAACAATGCGGAAAGATGAAAGATGATAGAATGCGGAAAGATGAAAGATGAAACAATGCGGAAAGATGAAAGATGAAACAATGCGGAAAGATGAAAGATGAAACAATGCGGAAAGATGAATGATGAAACAATGCGGAAAGATGAAAGATGAAACAATGCGGAAAGATGAAAGATGAAACAATGCGGAAAGATGAAACAATGCGGAAAGATGAAACAATGCGGAAAGATGAAACAATGCGGAAAGATGAAACAATGCGGAAAGATGAAACAATGCGGAAAGATGAAACAATGCGGAAAGATGAAACAATGCGGAAAGATGAAACAATGCGGAAAGATGAAACAATGCGGAAAGATGAAACAATGCGGAAAGATGAAACAATGCGGAAAGATGAAACAATGCGGAAAGATGAAAGATGAAACAATGCGGAAAGATGAAAGATGAAAGAATGCGGAAAGATGAAAGATGAAACAATGCGGAAAGATGAAAGATGAAACAATGCGGAAAGATTAAACAATGCGGAAAGATGAAAGATGAAACAATGCGGAAAGATGAAAGATGAAAAAATGCGGAAAGATGAAAGATGAAACAATGCGGAAAGATGAAAGATGAAAAAATGCGGAAAGATGAAAGATGAAACAATGCGGAAAGATGAAAGATGAAAGAATGCGGAAGATGAAAGATGAAACAATGCGGAAAGATGAAAGATGAAACAATGCGGAAAGATGAAAGATGAAACAATGCGGAAAGATGAAAGATGAAACAATGCGGAAAGATGAAACAATGCGGAAAGATGAAACAATGCGGAAAGATGAAAGATGAAACAATGCGGAAAGATGAAAGATGAAACAATGCGGAAAGATGAAAGATGAAAAAATGCGGAAAGATGAAAGATGAAACAATGCGGAAAGATGAAAGATGAAACAATGCGGAAAGATGAAAGATGAAACAATGCGGAAAGATGAAAGATGAAAGAATGCGGAAGATGAAAGATGAAACAATGCGGAAAGATGAAAGATGAAACATTGCGGATAGATGAAAGATGAAACAATGCGGAAAGATGAAAGATGAAAGAATGCGGAAAGATGAAAGATCAAACAATGCGGAAAGATGAAAGATGAAACAATGCTGAAAGATGAAAGATGAAACAATGCGGAAAGATGAAAGATGAAACAATGCGGAAAGATGAAAGATGAAACAATGCGGAAAGATGAAAGATGAAACATTGCGGAAAGATGAAAGATGAAACAATGCGGAAAGATGAAAAATGAAAGAATGCGGAAAGATGAAAGATGAAACAATGCGGAAAGATGAAAGATGAAACAATGCGGAAAGATGAAAGATGAAACAATGCGGAAAGATGAAAGATGAAAGAATGCGGAAAGATGAAAGATGAAACAATGCGGAAAGATGAAAGATGAAACAATGCGGAAAGATGAAAGATGAAACAATGCGGAAAGATGAATGATGAAACAATGCGGAAAGAAGAAAGATGAAACAATACGGAAAGATGAAACAATGCGGAAAGATGAAACAATGCGGAAAGATGAAACAATGCGGAAAGATGAAACAATGCGGAAAGATGAAAGATGAAACAATGCGGAAAGATGAAAGATGAAAGAATGCGGAAAGATGAAAGATGAAACAATGCGGAAAGATGAAAGATGAAACAATGCGGAAAGATGAAACAATGCGGAAAGATGAAAGATGAAACAATGCGGAAAGATGAAAGATGAAAGAATGCGGAAGATGAAAGATGAAACAATGCGGAAAGATGAAAGATGAAACAATGCGGAAAGATGAAAGATGAAACAATGCGGAAAGATGAAAGATGAAACAATGCGGAAAGATGAAACAATGCGGAAAGATGAAAGATGAAACAATGCGGAAAGATGAAAGATGAAACAATGCGGAAAGATGAAAGATGAAAAAATGCGGAAAGATGAAAGATGAAACAATGCGGAAAGATGAAAGATGAAACAATGCGGAAAGATGAAAGATGAAACAATGCGGAAAGATGAAAGATGAAAGAATGCGGAAGATGAAAGATGAAACAATGCGGAAAGATGAAAGATGAAACATTGCGGATAGATGAAAGATGAAACAATGCGGAAAGATGAAAGATGAAAGAATGCGGAAAGATGAAAGATCAAACAATGCAGAAAGATGAAAGATGAAACAATGCGGAAAGATGAAAGATGAAACAATGCGGAAAGATGAAAGATGAAAGAATGCGGAAAGATGAAAGATGAAACAATGCGGAAAGATGAAAGATGAAACAATGCGGAAAGATGAAACAATGCGGAAAGATGAAAGATGAAACAATGCGGAAAGATGAAAGATGAAACAATGCGGAAAGATGAAAGATGAAAGAATGCGGAAAGATGAAAGATGAAACAATGCGGAAAGATGAAAGATGAAACAATGCGGAAAGATGAAACAATGCGCAAAGATGAAAGATGAAACAATGCGGAAAGATGAAAGATGAAACAATGCGGAAAGATGAAAGATGAAAAAATGCGGAAAGATGAAAGATGAAACAATGCGGAAAGATGAAAGATGAAAGAATGCGGAAAGATGAAAGATGAAACAATGCGGAAAGATGAAAGCTGAAACAATGCGGAAAGATGAAACAATGCGGAAAGATGAAACAATGCGGAAAGATGAAACAATGCGGAAAGATGAAACAATGCGGAAAGATGAAACAATGCGGAAAGATGAAACAATGCGGAAAGATGAAACAATGCGGAAAGATGAAACAATGCGGAAAGATGAAACAATGCGGAAAGATGAAACAATGCGGAAAGATGAAACAATGCGGAAAGATGAAAGATGAAACAATGCGGAAAGATGAAAGATGAAACAATGCGGAAAGATGAAAGATGAAACAATGCGGAAAGATGAAAGATGAAACAATGCGGAAAGATGAAAGATGAAACATTGCGGAAAGATGAAAGATGAAACAATGCGGAAAGATGAAAGATGAAACAATGCGGAAAGATGAAAGATGAAACAATGCGGAAAGATGAATGATGAAACAATGCGGAAAGATGAAAGATGAAACAATGCGGAAAGATGAAAGATGAAACAATGCGGAAAGATGAAAGATGAAAAAATGCGGAAAGATGAAAGATGAAACAATGCGGAAAGATGAAAGATGAAAGAATGCGGAAGATGAAAGATGAAACAATGCGCAAAGATGAAAGATGAAACAATGCGGAAAGATGAAAGATGAAACAATGCGGAAAGATGAAAGATGAAAAAATGCGGAAAGATGAAAGATGAAAGAATGCGGAAAGATGAAAGATGAAACAATACGGAAAGATGAAAGATGAAACAATGCGGAAAGATGAAAGATGATAGAATGCGGAAAGATGAAAGATGAAACAATGCGGAAAGATGAAAGATGAAACAATGCGGAAAGATGAAAGATGAAACAATGCGGAAAGATGAATGATGAAACAATGCGGAAAGATGAAAGATGAAACAATGCGGAAAGATGAAAGATGAAACAATGCGGAAAGATGAAACAATGCGGAAAGATGAAACAATGCGGAAAGATGAAACAATGCGGAAAGATGAAACAATGCGGAAAGATGAAAGATGAAAGAATGCGGAATGATGAAAGATGAAACAATGCGGAAAGATGAAAGATGAAACAATGCGGAAAGATGAAAGATGAAACAATGCGGAAAGATGAATGATGAAACAATGCGGAAAGATGAAAGATGAAACAATGCGGAAAGATGAAAGATGAAACAATGCGGAAAGATGAAAGATGAAACAATGCAGAAAGATGAAAGATGAAAAAATGCGGAAAGATGAAAGATGAAACAATGCGGAAAGATGAAAGATGAAAAAATGCGGAAAGATGAAAGATGAAACAATGCGGAAAGATGAAAGATGAAAAAATTCGGAAAGATGAAAGATGAAACAATGCGGAAAGATGAAAGATGAAAGAATGCGGAAGATGAAAGATGAAACAATGCGGAAAGATGAAAGATGAAACAATGCGGAAAGATGAAACAATGCGGAAAGATGAAAGATGAAACAATGCGGAAAGATGAAAGATGAAACAATGCGGAAAGATGAAAGATGAAAGAATGCGGAAAGATGAAAGATGAAACAATGCGGAAAGATGAAAGATGAAACAATGCGGAAAGATGAAACAATGCGCAAAGATGAAAGATGAAACAATGCGGAAAGATGAAAGATGAAACAATGCGGAAAGATGAAAGATGAAAAAATGCGGAAAGATGAAAGATGAAACAATGCGGAAAGATGAAAGATGAAAGAATGCGGAAAGATGAAAGATGAAACAATGCGGAAAGATGAAAGCTGAAACAATGCGGAAAGATGAAACAATGCGGAAAGATGAAACAATGCGGAAAGATGAAACAATGCGGAAAGATGAAACAATGCGGAAAGATGAAACAATGCGGAAAGATGAAACAATGCGGAAAGATGAAACAATGCGGAAAGATGAAACAATGCGGAAAGATGAAACAATGCGGAAAGATGAAACAATGCGGAAAGATGAAAGATGAAACAATGCGGAAAGATGAAAGATGAAACAATGCGGAAAGATGAAAGATGAAACAATGCGGAAAGATGAAAGATGAAACAATGCGGAAAGATGAAAGATGAAACATTGCGGAAAGATGAAAGATGAAACAATGCGGAAAGATGAAAGATGAAACAATGCGGAAAGATGAAAGATGAAACAATGCGGAAAGATGAATGATGAAACAATGCGGAAAGATGAAAGATGAAACAATGCGGAAAGATGAAAGATGAAACAATGCGGAAAGATGAAAGATGAAAAAATGCGGAAAGATGAAAGATGAAACAATGCGGAAAGATGAAAGATGAAAGAATGCGGAAGATGAAAGATGAAACAATGCGCAAAGATGAAAGATGAAACAATGCGGAAAGATGAAAGATGAAACAATGCGGAAAGATGAAAGATGAAAAAATGCGGAAAGATGAAAGATGAAAGAATGCGGAAAGATGAAAGATGAAACAATACGGAAAGATGAAAGATGAAACAATGCGGAAAGATGAAAGATGATAGAATGCGGAAAGATGAAAGATGAAACAATGCGGAAAGATGAAAGATGAAACAATGCGGAAAGATGAAAGATGAAACAATGCGGAAAGATGAATGATGAAACAATGCGGAAAGATGAAAGATGAAACAATGCGGAAAGATGAAAGATGAAACAATGCGGAAAGATGAAACAATGCGGAAAGATGAAACAATGCGGAAAGATGAAACAATGCGGAAAGATGAAACAATGCGGAAAGATGAAACAATGCGGAAAGATGAAACAATGCGGAAAGATGAAACAATGCGGAAAGATGAAACAATGCGGAAAGATGAAACAATGCGGAAAGATGAAAGATGAAACAATGCGGAAAGATGAAAGATGAAAGAATGCGGAAAGATGAAAGATGAAACAATGCGGAAAGATGAAAGATGAAACAATGCGGAAAGATGAAAGAAGAAACAATGCGGAAAGATGAAAGATGAAACAATGCGGAAAGATGAAAGATGAAACAATGCGGAAAGATGAAAGATGAAACAATGCGGAAAGATGAAAGATGAAAGAATGCGGAATGATGAAAGATGAAACAATGCGGAAAGATGAAAGATGAAACAATGCGGAAAGATGAAAGATGAAACAATGCAGAAAGATGAAAGATGAAAAAATGCGGAAAGATGAAAGATGAAACAATGCGGAAAGATGAAAGATGAAAAAATGCGGAAAGATGAAAGATGAAACAATGCGGAAAGATGAAAGATGAAAAAATTCGGAAAGATGAAAGATGAAACAATGCGGAAAGATGAAAGATGAAAGAATGCGGAAGATGAAAGATGAAACAATGCGGAAAGATGAAAGATGAAACAATGCGGAAAGATGAAACAATGCGGAAAGATGAAACAATGCGGAAAGATGAAAGATGAAACAATGCGGAAAGATGAAAGATGAAACAATGCGGAAAGATGAAAGATGAAAGAATGCGGAAAGATGAAAGATGAAACAATGCGGAAAGATGAAAGATGAAACAATGCGGAAAGATGAAACAATGCGCAAAGATGAAAGATGAAACAATGCGGAAAGATGAAAGATGAAACAATGCGGAAAGATGAAAGATGAAAAAATGCGGAAAGATGAAAGATGAAACAATGCGGAAAGATGAAAGATGAAAGAATGCGGAAAGATGAAAGATGAAACAATGCGGAAAGATGAAAGCTGAAACAATGCGGAAAGATGAAACAATGCGGAAAGATGAAACAATGCGGAAAGATGAAACAATGCGGAAAGATGAAACAATGCGGAAAGATGAAACAATGCGGAAAGATGAAAGATGAAACAATGCGGAAAGATGAAAGATGAAACAATGCGGAAAGATGAAAGATGAAACAATGCGGAAAGATGAAAGATGAAACAATGCGGAAAGATGAAAGATGAAACATTGCGGAAAGATGAAAGATGAAACAATGCGGAAAGATGAAAGATGAAACAATGCGGAAAGATGAAAGATGAAACAATGCGGAAAGATGAATGATGAAACAATGCGGAAAGATGAAAGATGAAACAATGCGGAAAGATGAAAGATGAAACAATGCGGAAAGATGAAAGATGAAAAAATGCGGAAAGATGAAAGATGAAACAATGCGGAAAGATGAAAGATGAAAGAATGCGGAAGATGAAAGATGAAACAATGCGCAAAGATGAAAGATGAAACAATGCGGAAAGATGAAAGATGAAACAATGCGGAAAGATGAAAGATGAAAAAATGCGGAAAGATGAAAGATGAAAGAATGCGGAAAGATGAAAGATGAAACAATACGGAAAGATGAAAGATGAAACAATGCGGAAAGATGAAAGATGATAGAATGCGGAAAGATGAAAGATGAAACAATGCGGAAAGATGAAAGATGAAACAATGCGGAAAGATGAAAGATGAAACAATGCGGAAAGATGAATGATGAAACAATGCGGAAAGATGAAAGATGAAACAATGCGGAAAGATGAAAGATGAAACAATGCGGAAAGATGAAACAATGCGGAAAGATGAAACAATGCGGAAAGATGAAACAATGCGGAAAGATGAAACAATGCGGAAAGATGAAACAATGCGGAAAGATGAAACAATGCGGAAAGATGAAACAATGCGGAAAGATGAAACAATGCGGAAAGATGAAACAATGCGGAAAGATGAAACAATGCGGAAAGATGAAACAATGCGGAAAGATGAAACAATGCGGAAAGATGAAAGATGAAACAATGCGGAAAGATGAAAGATGAAAGAATGCGGAAAGATGAAAGATGAAACAATGCGGAAAGATGAAAGATGAAACAATGCGGAAAGATTAAACAATGCGGAAAGATGAAAGATGAAACAATGCGGAAAGATGAAAGATGAAAAAATGCGGAAAGATGAAAGATGAAACAATGCGGAAAGATGAAAGATGAAAAAATGCGGAAAGATGAAAGATGAAACAATGCGGAAAGATGAAAGATGAAAGAATGCGGAAGATGAAAGATGAAACAATGCGGAAAGATGAAAGATGAAACAATGCGGAAAGATGAAAGATGAAACAATGCGGAAAGATGAAAGATGAAACAATGCGGAAAGATGAAACAATGCGGAAAGATGAAACAATGCGGAAAGATGAAAGATGAAACAATGCGGAAAGATGAAAGATGAAACAATGCGGAAAGATGAAAGATGAAAAAATGCGGAAAGATGAAAGATGAAACAATGCGGAAAGATGAAAGATGAAACAATGCGGAAAGATGAAAGATGAAACAATGCGGAAAGATGAAAGATGAAAGAATGCGGAAGATGAAAGATGAAACAATGCGGAAAGATGAAAGATGAAACATTGCGGATAGATGAAAGATGAAACAATGCGGAAAGATGAAAGATGAAAGAATGCGGAAAGATGAAAGATCAAACAATGCGGAAAGATGAAAGATGAAACAATGCTGAAAGATGAAAGATGAAACAATGCGGAAAGATGAAAGATGAAACAATGCGGAAAGATGAAAGATGAAACAATGCGGAAAGATGAAAGATGAAACATTGCGGAAAGATGAAAGATGAAACAATGCGGAAAGATGAAAAATGAAAGAATGCGGAAAGATGAAAGATGAAACAATGCGGAAAGATGAAAGATGAAACAATGCGGAAAGATGAAAGATGAAACAATGCGGAAAGATGAAAGATGAAAGAATGCGGAAAGATGAAAGATGAAACAATGCGGAAAGATGAAAGATGAAACAATGCGGAAAGATGAAAGATGAAACAATGCGGAAAGATGAATGATGAAACAATGCGGAAAGAAGAAAGATGAAACAATACGGAAAGATGAAACAATGCGGAAAGATGAAACAATGCGGAAAGATGAAACAATGCGGAAAGATGAAACAATGCGGAAAGATGAAAGATGAAACAATGCGGAAAGATGAAAGATGAAAGAATGCGGAAAGATGAAAGATGAAACAATGCGGAAAGATGAAAGATGAAACAATGCGGAAAGATGAAACAATGCGGAAAGATGAAAGATGAAACAATGCGGAAAGATGAAAGATGAAAGAATGCGGAAGATGAAAGATGAAACAATGCGGAAAGATGAAAGATGAAACAATGCGGAAAGATGAAAGATGAAACAATGCGGAAAGATGAAAGATGAAACAATGCGGAAAGATGAAACAATGCGGAAAGATGAAAGATGAAACAATGCGGAAAGATGAAAGATGAAACAATGCGGAAAGATGAAAGATGAAAAAATGCGGAAAGATGAAAGATGAAACAATGCGGAAAGATGAAAGATGAAACAATGCGGAAAGATGAAAGATGAAACAATGCGGAAAGATGAAAGATGAAAGAATGCGGAAGATGAAAGATGAAACAATGCGGAAAGATGAAAGATGAAACATTGCGGATAGATGAAAGATGAAACAATGCGGAAAGATGAAAGATGAAAGAATGCGGAAAGATGAAAGATCAAACAATGCAGAAAGATGAAAGATGAAACAATGCGGAAAGATGAAAGATGAAACAATGCGGAAAGATGAAAGATGAAAGAATGCGGAAAGATGAAAGATGAAACAATGCGGAAAGATGAAAGATGAAACAATGCGGAAAGATGAAAGATGAAACAATGCGGAAAGATGAATGATGAAACAATGCGGAAAGATGAAAGATGAAACAATGCGGAAAGATGAAAGATGAAACAATGCGGAAAGATGAAAGATGAAACAATGCGGAAAGATGAAAGATCAAAAAATGCGGAAAGATGAAAGATGAAACAATGCGGAAAGATGAAAGATGAAAAAATTCGGAAAGATGAAAGATGAAACAATGCGGAAAGATGAAAGATGAAAGAATGCGGAAGATGAAAGATGAAACAATGCGGAAAGATGAAAGATGAAAGAATGCGGAAAGATGAAACAATGCGGAAAGATGAAACAATGCGGAAAGATGAAAGATGAAACAATGCGGAAAGATGAAAGATGAAACAATGCGGAAAGATGAAAGATGAAAGAATGCGGAAAGATGAAAGATGAAACAATGCGGAAAGATGAAAGATGAAACAATGCGGAAAGATGAAGCAATGCGGAAAGATGAAACAATGCGAAAAGATGAAAGATGAAACAATGCGGAAAGATGAAAGATGAAACAATGCGGAAAGATGAAAGATGAAAAAATGCGGAAAGATGAAAGATGAAACAATGCGGAAAGATGAAAGATGAAAGAATGCGGAAGATGAAAGATGAAACAATGCGGAAAGATGAAACAATGCGGAAAGATGAAAGCTGAAACAATGCGGAAAGATGAAAGATGAAACAATGCGGAAAGATGAAAGATGAAACAATGCGGAAAGATGAAAGATGAAAGAATGCGGAAAGATGAAAGATGAAACAATGCGGAAAGATGAAAGATGAAACAATGCGGAAAGATGAAAGATGAAAGAATGCGGAAAGATGAAAGATGAAACAATGCGGAAAGATGAAAGCTGAAACAATGCGGAAAGATGAAACAATGCGGAAATATGAAACAATGCGGAAAGATGAAACAATGCGGAAAGATGAAAGATGATTCAATGCGGAAAGATGAAATATGAAACAATGCGGAAAGATGAAAGATGAAACAATGCGGAAAGATGAAAGATGAAACAATGCGGAAAGATGAAAGATGAAACATTGCGGAAAGATGAAAGATGAAACAATGCGGAAAGATGAAAAATGAAAGAATGCGGAAAGATGAAAGATGAAACAATGCGGAAAGATGAAAGATGAAACAATGCGGAAAGATGAAAGATGAAACAATGCGGAAAGATGAAAGATGAAAGAATGCGGAAAGATGAAAGATGAAACAATGCGGAAAGATGAAAGATGAAACAATGCGGAAAGATGAAAGATGAAACAATGCGGAAAGATGAATGATGAAACAATGCGGAAAGAAGAAAGATGAAACAATACGGAAAGATGAAACAATGCGGAAAGATGAAACAATGCGGAAAGATGAAACAATGCGGAAAGATGAAACAATGCGGAAAGATGAAAGATGAAACAATGCGGAAAGATGAAAGATGAAAGAATGCGGAAAGATGAAAGATGAAACAATGCGGAAAGATGAAAGATGAAACGATGCGGAAAGATGAAACAATGCGGAAAGATGAAAGATGAAACAATGCGGAAAGATGAAAGATGAAAAAATGCGGAAAGATGAAAGATGAAATAATGCGGAAAGATGAAAGATGAAAAAATGCGGAAAGATGAAAGATGAAACAATGCGGAAAGATGAAAGATGAAAGAATGCGGAAGATGAAAGATGAAACAATGCGGAAATATGAAAGATGAAACAATGCGGAAAGATGAAAGATGAAACAATGCGGAAAGATGAAAGATGAAACAATGCGGAAAGGTGAAACAATGCGGAAAGATGAAACAATGCGGAAAGATGAAACAATGCGGAAAGATGAAAGATGAAACAATGCGGAAAGATGAAAGATGAAAGAATGCGGAAGATGAAAGATGAAACAATGCGGAAAGATGAAAGATGAAACATTGCGGAAAGATGAAAGATGAAACAATGCGGAAAGATGAATGATGAAACAATGCGGAAAGATGAAAGATGAAACAATGCGGAAAGATGAAACAATGCGGAAAGATGAAACAATGCGGAAAGATGAAACAATGCGGAAAGATGAAACAATGCGGAAAGATGAAACAATGCGGAAAGATGAAACAATGCGGAAAGATGAAACAATGCGGAAAGATGAAACAATGCGGAAAGATGAAACAATGCGGAAAGATGAAAGATGAAACAATGCGGAAAGATGAAAGATGAAACAATGCGGAAAGATGAAAGATGAAACAATGTGGAAAGATGAAAGATGAAACAATGCCGAAAGATGAAACAATGCGGAAAGATGAAACAATGCGGAAAGATGAAACAATGCGGAAATATGAAACAATGCGGAAAGATGAAACAATGCGGAAAGATGAAACAATGCGGAAAGATGAAACAATGCGGAAAGATGAAACAATGCGGAAAGATGAAACAATGCGGAAAGATGAAAGATGAAACAATGCGGAAAGATGAAAGATGAAAAAATGCGGAAAGATGAAAGATGAAACAATGCGGAAAGATGAAAGATGAAAAAATGCGGAAAGATGAAAGATGAAAAAATGCGGAAAGATGAAAGATGAAACAATGCGGAAAGATGAAAGATGAAAAAATGCGGAAAGATGAAAGATGAAACAATGCGGAAAGATGAAAGATGAAAGAATGCGGAAAGATGAAAGATGAAACAATGCGGAAAGATGAATGATGAAACAATGCGGAAAGATGAAAGATGAAACAATGCGGAAAGATGAAACAATGCGGAAAGATGAAACAATGCGGAAAGATGAAACAAAGCGGGAAGATGAAACAATGCGGAAAGATGAAACAATGCGGAAAGATGAAACAATGCGGAAAGATGAAACAATGCGGAAAGATGAAAGATGAAACAATGCGGAAAGATGAAAGATGAAACAATGCGGAAAGATGAAAGATGAAACAATGTGGAAAGATGAAAGATGAAACAATGCCGAAAGATGAAACAATGCGGAAAGATGAAACAATGCGGAAAGATGAAACAATGCGGAAAGATGAAACAATGCGGAAAGATGAAACAATGCGGAAAGATGAAACAATGCGGAAAGATGAAACAATGCGGAAAGATGAAACAATGCGGAAAGATGAAACAATGCGGAAAGATGAAAGATGAAACAATGCGGAAAGATGAAGGATGAAAAAATGCGGAAAGATGAAAGATGAAACAATGCGGAAAGATGAAAGATGAAAAAATGCGGAAAGATGAAAGATGAAACAATGCGGAAAGATGAAAGATGAAAGAATGCGGAAGATGAAAGATGAAACAATGCGGAAAGATGAAAGATGAAACAATGCGGAAAGATGGAACAATGCGGAAAGATGAAACAATGCGGAAAGATGAAACAATGCGGAAAGATGAAACAATGCGGAAAGATGAAAGATGAAACAATGCGGAAAGATGAAAGATGAAACAATGCGGAAAGATGAAAGATGAAAGAATGCGGAAAGATGAAAGATGAAAGAATGCGGAAAGATGAAACATGAAACAATGCGGAAAGATGAAAGATGAAACAATGCGGAAAGATGAAAGATGAAACAATGCGGAAAGATGAAAGATGAAACAATGCGGAAAGATGAAAGATGAAACAATGCGGAAAGATGAAAGATGAAAGAATGCGGAAAGATGAAAGATGAAACAATGCGGAAAGATGAAAGATGAAACAATGCGGAAAGATGAAAGATGAAACAATGCGGAAAGATGAATGATGAAACAATGCGGTAAGAAGAAAGATGAAACAATACGGAAAGATGAAACAATGCGGAAAGATGAAACAATGCGGAAAGATGAAACAATGCGGAAAGATGAAACAATGCGGAAAGATGAAACAATGCGGAAAGATGAAACAATGCGGAAAGATGAAAGATGAAACAATGCGGAAAGTTGAAAGATGAAAGAATGCGGAAAGATGAAAGATGAAACAATGCGGAAAGATGAAAGATGAAAAAATGCGGAAAGATGAAAGACGAAACAATGCGGAAAGATGAAAGATGAAACAATGCGGAAAGATGAAAGATGAAACAATGCGGAAAGATGAAAGATGAAAGAATGCGGAAGATGAAAGATGAAACAATGCGGAAAGATGAAAGATGAAACATTGCGGAAAGATGAAAGATGAAACAATGCGGAAAGATGAATGATGAAACAATGCGGAAAGATGAAAGATGAAACAATGCGGAAAGATGAAACAATGCGGAAAGATGAAACAATGCGGAAAGATGAAACAATGCGGAAAGATGAAACAATGCGGAAAGATGAAACAATGCGGAAAGATGAAACAATGCGGAAAGATGAAACAATGCGGAAAGATGAAACAATGCGGAAAGATGAAACAATGCGGAAAGATGAAAGATGAAACAATGCGGAAAGATGAAAGATGAAACAATGCGGAAAGATGAAAGATGAAACAATGTGGAAAGATGAAAGATGAAACAATGCCGAAAGATGAAACAATGCGGAAAGATGAAACAATGCGGAAAGATGAAACAATGCGGAAATATGAAACAATGCGGAAAGATGAAACAATGCGGAAAGATGAAACAATGCGGAAAGATGAAACAATGCGGAAAGATGAAACAATGCGGAAAGATGAAACAATGTGGAAAGATGAAAGATGAAACAATGCGGAAAGATGAAAGATGAAAAAATGCGGAAA
This sequence comes from Gastracanthus pulcherrimus, assembly GCA_949152435.1. Taxonomy (NCBI): domain Eukaryota; kingdom Metazoa; phylum Arthropoda; class Insecta; order Hymenoptera; family Pteromalidae; genus Gastracanthus; species Gastracanthus pulcherrimus. Next base: position 70,551 of record CASCKD010000041.1, on the reverse strand, counting down.
GATGAAAGATGAAACAATGCGGAAAGATGAAAGATGAAAAAATGCGGAAAGATGAAAGATGAAACAATGCGGAAAGATGAAAGATGAAAGAATGCGGAAGATGAAAGATGAAACAATTCGGAAAGATGAAAGATGAAACAATGCGGAAAGATGGAACAATGCGGAAAGATGAAACAATGCGGAAAGATGAAACAATGCGGAAAGATGAAACAATGCGGAAATATGAAAGATGAAACAATCCGGAAAGATGAAAGATGAAAAAATGCGGAAAGATGAAACATGAAACAATGCGGAAAGATGAAAGATGAAACAATGCGGAAAGATGAAAGATGAAAGAATGCGGAAAGATGAAAGATGAAACAATGCGGAAAGATGAAAGATGAAACAATGCGGAAAGATGAAAGATGAAACAATGCGGAAAGATGAAAGATGAAACAATGCGGAAAGATGAAAGATGAAACAATGCGGAAAGATGAAACAATGCGGAAAGATGAAACAATGCGGAAAGATGAAGAAATGCGGAAAGATGAAACAATGCGGAAAGATGAAAGATGAAACAATGCGGAAAGATGAAAGATGAAAAAATGCGGAAAGATGAAAGATGAAACAATGCGGAAAGATGAAAGATGAAAAAATGCGGAAAGATGAAAGATGAAACAATGCGGAAAGATGAAAGATGAAAGAATGCGGAAGATGAAAGATGAAACAATGCGGAAAGATGAAAGATGAAACAATGCGGAAAGATGAAAGATGAAAGAATGCGGAAAGATGAAAGATGAAACAATGCGGAAAGATGAAAGATGAAACAATGCGGAAAGATGAAACAATGCGGAAAGATGAAAGATGAAACAATGCGGAAAGATGAAACAATGCGGAAAGATGAAAGATGAAACAATGCGGAAAGATGAAAGATGAAAGAATGCGGAAAGATGAAAGATGAAACAATGCGGAAAGATGAAAGATGAAACAATGCGGAAAGATGAAAGATGAAAAAATGCGGAAAGATGAAAGATGAAACAATGCGGAAAGATGAAAGAATGCGGAAGATGATAGATGAAACAATGCGGAAAGATGAAAGAATGCGGAAGATGAAAGATGAAACAATGCGGAAAGATGAAAGATGAAACAATGCGGAAAGATGAAAGATGAAACAATGCGGAAAGATGAAAGATGAAACAATGCGGAAAGATGAAAGATGAAACAATGCGGAAAGATGAAAGATGAAACAATGCGGAAAGATGAAAGATGAAACAATGCCGAAAGATGAAAAATGAAACCATGCGGAAAGATGAAAGATGAAACAATGCGGAAAGATGAAACAATGCGGAAAGATGAAACAATGCGGAAAGATGAAAGATGAAACAATGCGGAAAGATGAAAGATGAAAAAATGCGGGAAGATGAAAGATGAAACAATGCGGAAAGATGAAAGATGAAAAAATGCGGAAAGATGAAAGATGATACAATGCGGAAAGATGAAAGATGAAAGAATGCGGAAGATGAAAGATGAAACAATGCGGAAAGATGAAAGATGAAACAATGCGGAAAGATTAAAGATGAAACAATGCGGAAAGATGAAAGATGAAACAATGCGGAAAGATGAAACAATGCGGAAAGATGAAAGATGAAACAATGCGGAAAGATGAAAGATGAAACAATGCGGAAAGATGAAAGATGAAACAATGCGGAAAGATGAAAGATGAAACAATGCGGAAAGATGAAAGATAAAACAATGCGGAAAGATGAAAGATGAAACAATGCGGAAAGATGAAAGATGAAACAATGCGGAAAGATGAAAGATGAAATAATGCGGAAAGATGAATGATGAAACAATGCGGAAAGATGAAACAATGCGGAAAGATGAAAGATGAAACAATGCGGAAAGACGAAAGATGAAAAAATGCGGAAAGATGAAAGATGAAACAATGCGGAAAGATGAAAGATGAAAAAATGCGGAAAGATGAAAGATGAAACAATGCGGAAAGATGAAAGATGAAAGAATGCGGAAGATGAAAGATGAAACAATGCGGAAAGATGAAAGATGAAACAATGCGGAAAGATGAAACAATGCGGAAAGATGAAACAATGCGGAAAGATGAAACAATGCGGAAAGATGAAAGATGAAACAATGCGGAAAGATGAAAGATGAAAAAATGCGGAAAGATGAAAGATGAAACAATGCGGAAAGATGAAAGATGAAACAATGCGAAAAGATGAAAGATGAAACAATGCGGAAAGATGAAAGATGAAAGAATGCGGAAAGATGAAAGATGAAACAATGCGGAAAGATGAAAGATGAAACAATGCGGAAAGATGAAACATGAAACAATGCGGAAAGATGAAAGATGAAACAATGCGGAAAGATGAAACAATGCGGAAAGATGAAACAATGCGGAAAGATGAAACAATGCGGAAAGATGAAACAATGCGGAAAGATGAAACAATGCGGAAAGATGAAACAATGCGGAAAGATGAAACAATGCGGAAAGATGAAACAATGCGGAAAGATGAAACAATGCGGAAAGATGAAACAATGCGGAAAGATGAAACAATGCGGAAAGATGAAACAATGCGGAAAGATGAAACAATGCGGAAAGATGAAACAATGCGGAAAGATGAAACAATGCGGAAAGATGAAACAATGCGGAAAGATGAAACAATGCGGAAAGATGAAACAATGCGGAAAGATGAAACAATGCGGAAAGATGAAACAATGCGGAAAGATGAAACAATGCGGAAAGATGAAACAATGCGGAAAGATGAAACAATGCGGAAAGATGAAACAATGCGGAAAGATGAAACAATGCGGAAAGATGAAACAATGCGGAAAGATGAAACAATGCGGAAAGATGAAACAATGCGGAAAGATGAAACAATGCGGAAAGATGAATGATGAAACAATGCGGAAAGATGAAAGATGAAAAAATGCGGAAAGATGAAAGATGAAACAATGCGGAAAGATGAAAGAATGCGGAAGATGAAAGATGAAACAATGCGGAAAGATGAAACAAAGCGGAAAGATGAAAGATGAAAGAATGCGGAAGATGAAAGATGAAACAATGCGGAAAGATGAAACAATGCGGAAAGATGAAACAATGCGGAAAGATGAAAGATGAAAGAATGCGGAAAGATGAAAGATGAAACCTTGCGGAAAGATGAAAGATGAAAAAATGCGGAAAGATGAAAGATGAAACAATGCGGAAAGATGAAAGATGAAAAAATGCGGAAAGATGAAAGATGAAACAATGCGGAAAGATGAAAGATGAAAGAATGCGGAAGATGAAAGATGAAAGAATGCGGAAAGATGAAAGATGAAACAATGCGGAAAGATGAAAGATGAAACAATGCGGAAAGATGAAAGATGAAAGAATGCGGAAAGATGAAAGATGAAACAATGCGGAAAGATGAAAGATGAAACAATGCGGAAAGATGAAAGATGAAAGAATGCGGAAGATGAAAGATGAAACAATGCGGAAAGATGAAACAATGCGGAAAGATGAAAGATGAAACAATGCGGAAAGATGAAAGATGAAAGAATGCGGAAAGATGAAAGATGAAACAATGCGGAAAGATGAAAGATGAAACAATGCGGAAAGATGAAAGATGAAACAATGCGGAAAGATGAAAGATGAAACAATGCGGAAAGATGAAAGATGAAACAATGCGGAAAGATGAAAGATGAAACAATGCGGAAAGATGAAAGATGAAACAATGCGGAAAGATGAAAGATGTAAAAATGCGGAAGATGAAAGATGAAACAATGCGGAAAGATGAAAGATGAAACAATGCGGAAAGATGAAAGATGAAACAATGCGGAAAGATGAAAGATGAAACAATGCGGAAAGATGAAAGATGAAACAATGCGGAAAGATGAAAGATGAAACAATGCGGAAAGATGAAAGATGAAAGAATGCGGAAGATGAAAGATGAAACAATGCGGAAAGATGAAAGATGAAACAATGCGGAAAGATGAAAGATGAAACAATGCGGAAAGATGAAAGATGAAACAATGCGGAAAGATGAAAGATGAAACAATGCGGAAAGATGAAAGATGAAACAATGCGGAAAGATGAATGATGAAACAATGCGGAAAGATGAAAGATGAAACAATGCGGAAAGATGAAAGATGAAACAATGCGGAAAGATGAATGATGAAACAATGCGGAAAGATGAAAGATGAAACAATGCGGAAAGATGAAACAATGCGGAAAGATGAAACAATGCGGAAAGATGAAACAATGCGGAAAGATGAAACAATGCGGAAAGATGAATGATGAAACAATGCGGAAAGATGAAACAATGCGGAAAGATGAAAGATGAAACAATGCGGAAAGATGAAAGATGAAAAAGTGCGGAAAGATGAAAGATGAAACAATGCGGAAAGATGAAAGATGAAAAAATGCGGAAAGATGAAAGATGAAACAATGCGGAAAGATGAAAGATGAAAGAATGCGGAAGATGAAAGATGAAACAATTCGGAAAGATGAAAGATGAAACAAAGCGGAAAGATGAAACAATGCGGAAAGATGAAACAATGCGGAAAGATGAAAGATGAAACAATGCGGAAAGATGAAAGATGAAAAAATGCGGAAAGATGAAAGATGAAACAATGCGGAAAGATGAAAGATGAAACAATGCGAAAAGATGAAAGATGAAACAATGCGGAAAGATGAAAGATGAAAGAATGCGGAAAGATGAAAGATGAAACAATGCGGAAAGATGAAAGATGAAACAATGCGGAAAGATGAAACATGAAACAATGCGGAAAGATGAAAGATGAAACAATGCGGAAAGATGAAACAATGCGGAAAGATGAAACAATGCGGAAAGATGAAACAATGCGGAAAGATGAAACAATGCGGAAAGATGAAACAATGCGGAAAGATGAAACAATGCGGAAAGATGAAACAATGCGGAAAGATGAAACAATGCGGAAAGATGAAACAATGCGGAAAGATGAAACAATGCGGAAAGATGAAACAATGCGGAAAGATGAAACAATGCGGAAAGATGAAACAATGCGGAAAGATGAAACAATGCGGAAAGATGAAACAATGCGGAAAGATGAAACAATGCGGAAAGATGAAACAATGCGGAAAGATGAAACAATGCGGAAAGATGAAACAATGCGGAAAGATGAAACAATGCGGAAAGATGAAACAATGCGGAAAGATGAAACAATGCGGAAAGATGAAACAATGCGGAAAGATGAATGATGAAACAATACGGAAAGATGAAAGATGAAAAAATGCGGAAAGATGAAAGATGAAACAATGCGGAAAGATGAAAGAATGCGGAAGATGAAAGATGAAACAATGCGGAAAGATGAAACAAAGCGGAAAGATGAAAGATGAAAGAATGCGGAAGATGAAAGATGAAAAAATGCGGAAAGATGAAACAATGCGGAAAGATGAAAGATGAAAGAATGCGGAAAGATGAAAGATGAAACCATGCGGAAAGATGAAAGATGAAAGAATGCGAAAAGATGAAAGATGAAACAATGCGGAAAGATGAAAGATGAAACAATGCGGAAAGATGAAAGATGAAAGAATGCGGAAAGATGGAAGATGAAACAATGCGGAAAGATGAAAGATGAAACAATGCGGAAAGATGAAACAATGCGGAAAGATGAAAGATGAAACAATGCGGAAAGATGAAAGATGAAACAATGCGGAAAGATGAAAGATGAAAAAATGCGGAAAGATGAAAGATGAAACAATGCGGAAAGATGAAAGATGAAAGAATGCGGAAGATGAAAGATGAAACAATGCGGAAAGATGAAACAATGCGGAAAGATGAAAGATGAAACAATGCGGAAAGATGAAAGATGAAAGAATGCGGAAAGATGAAAGATGAAACAATGCGGAAAGATGAAAGATGAAACAATGCGGAAAGATGAAAGATGAAACAATGCGGAAAGATGAAAGATGAAACAATGCGGAAAGATGAAAGATGAAACAATGCGGAAAGATGAAAGATGAAACAATGCGGAAAGATGAAAGATGAAACAATGCGGAAAGATGAAAGATGAAAAAATGCGGAAGATGAAAGATGAAACAATGCGGAAAGATGAAAGATGAAACAATGCGGAAAGATGAAAGATGAAACAATGCGGAAAGATGAAAGATGAAACAATGCGGAAAGATGAAAGATGAAACAATGCGGAAAGATGAAAGATGAAACAATGCGGAAAGATGAAAGATGAAAGAATGCGGAAGATGAAAGATGAAACAATGCGGAAAGATGAAAGATGAAACAATGCGGAAAGATGAAAGATGAAACAATGCGGAAAGATGAAAGATGAAACAATGCGGAAAGATGAAAGATGAAACAATGCGGAAAGATGAAAGATGAAACAATGCGGAAAGATGAATGATGAAACAATGCGGAAAGATGAAAGATGAAACAATGCGGAAAGATGAAAGATGAAACAATGCGGAAAGATGAATGATGAAACAATGCGGAAAGATGAAAGATGAAACAATGCGGAAAGATGAAACAATGCGGAAAGATGAAACAATGCGGAAAGATGAAACAATGCGGAAAGATGAAACAATGCGGAAAGATGAAACAATGCGGAAAGATGAAACAATGCGGAAAGATGAAACAATGCGGAAAGATGAAACAATGCGGAAAGATGAAACAATGCGGAAAGATGAAACAATGCGGAAAGATGAAACAATGCGGAAAGATGAAAGATGAAACAATGCGGAAAGATGAAAGATGAAACAATGCGGAAAGATGAAAGATGAAAGAATGCGGAAGATGAAAGATGAAACAATGCGGAAAGATGAAAGATGAAACAATGCGGAAAGATGAAAGATGAAACAACGCGGAAAGATGAAAGATGAAACAATGCGGAAAGATGAAAGATGAAACAATGCGGAAAGATGAAAGATGAAACAATGCGGAAAGATGAATGATGAAACAATGCGGAAACATGAAAGATGAAACAATGCGGAAAGATGAAAGATGAAACAATGCGGAAAGATGAATGATGAAACAATGCGGAAAGATGAAAGATGAAACAATGCGGAAAGATGAAACAATGCGGAAAGATGAAACAATGCGGAAAGATGAAACAATGCGGAAAGATGAAACAATGCGGAAAGATGAAACAATGCGGAAAGATGAAACAATGCGGAAAGATGAAACAATGCGGAAAGATGAAACAATGCGGAAAGATGAAAGATGAAACAATGCGGAAAGATGAAAGATGAAAAAATGCGGAAAGATGAAAGATGAAACAATGCGGAAAGATGAAAGATGAAAAAATGCGGAAAGATGAAAGATGAAACAATGCGGAAAGATGAAAGATGAAAGAATGCGGAAGATGAAAGATGAAACAATGCGGAAAGATGAAAGATGAAACAATGCGGAAAGATGAAACAATGCGGAAAGATGAAACAATGCGGAAAGATGAAAGATGAAACAATGCGGAAAGATGAAAGATGAAAAAATGCGGAAAGATGAAAGATGAAACAATGCGGAAAGATGAAAGATGAAACAATGCGAAAAGATGAAAGATGAAACAATGCGGAAAGATGAAAGATGAAACAATGCGGAAAGATGAAACATGAAACAATGCGGAAAGATGAAAGATGAAACAATGCGGAAAGATGAAACAATGCGGAAAGATGAAACAATGCGGAAAGATGAAACAATGCGGAAAGATGAAACAATGCGGAAAGATGAAACAATGCGGAAAGATGAAACAATGCGGAAAGATGAAACAATGCGGAAAGATGAAACAATGCGGAAAGATGAAACAATGCGGAAAGATGAAACAATGCGGAAAGATGAAACAATGCGGAAAGATGAAACAATGCGGAAAGATGAAACAATGCGGAAAGATGAAACAATGCGGAAAGATGAAACAATGCGGAAAGATGAAACAATGCGGAAAGATGAAACAATGCGGAAAGATGAATGATGAAACAATGCGGAAAGATGAAAGATGAAAAAATGCGGAAAGATGAAAGATGAAACAATGCGGAAAGATGAAAGAATGCGGAAGATGAAAGATGAAACAATGCGGAAAGATGAAACAAAGCGGAAAGATGAAAGATGAAAGAATGCGGAAGATGAAAGATGAAAAAATGCGGAAAGATGAAACAATGCGGAAAGATGAAAGATGAAAGAATGCGGAAAGATGAAAGATGAAACCATGCGGAAAGATGAAAGATGAAAGAATGCGGAAAGATGAAAGATGAAACAATGCGGAAAGATGAAAGATGAAACAATGCGGAAAGATGAAAGATGAAAGAATGCGGAAAGATGAAAGATGAAACAATGCGGAAAGATGAAAGATGAAAAAATGCGGAAAGATGAAAGATGAAACAATGCGGAAAGATGAAAGATGAAAGAATGCGGAAAGATGAAAGATGAAAGAATGCGGAAAGATGAAAGATGAAACAATGCGGAAAGGTGAAAGATGAAAGAATGCGGAAGATGAAAGATGAAACAATGCGGAAAGATGAAACAATGCGGAAAGATGAAACAATGCGGAAAGATGAAACAATGCGGAAAGATGAAACAATGCGGAAAGATGAAACAATGCGGAAAGATGAAACAATGCGGAAAGATGAAAGATGAAACAATGCGGAAAGATGAAAGATGAAAGAATGCGGAAAGATGAAAGATGAAACAATGCGGAAAGATGAAAGATGAAACAATGCGGAAAGATGAAAGATGAAACAATGCGGAAAGATGAAAGATGAAACAATGCGGAAAGATGAAAGATGAAACAATGCGGAAAGATGAAAGATGAAACAATGCGGAAAGATGAAAGATGAAACAATGCGGAAAGATGAAAGATGAAAAAATGCGGAAGATGAAAGATGAAACAATGCGGAAAGATGAAAGATGAAACAATGCGGAAAGATGAAAGATGAAACAATGCGGAAAGATGAAAGATGAAACAATGCGGAAAGATGAAAGATGAAACAATGCGGAAAGATGAAAGATGAAACAATGCGGAAAGATGAAAGATGAAACAATGCGGAAAGATGAAAGATGAAAGAATGCGGAAGATGAAAGATGAAACAATGCGGAGAGATGAAAGATGAAACAATGCGGAAAGATGAAAGATGAAACAATGCGGAAAGATGAAAGATGAAACAATGCGGAAAGATGAAAGATGAAACAATGCGGAAAGATGAAAGATGAAACAATGCGGAAAGATGAAAGATGAAACAATGCGGAAAGATGAAAGATGAAACAATGCGGAAAGATGAATGATGAAACAATGCGGAAAGATGAAAGATGAAACAATGCGGAAAGATGAAACAATGCGGAAAGATGAAACAATGCGGAAAGATGAAACAATGCGGAAAGATGAAACAATGCGGAAAGATGAAACAATGCGGAAAGATGAAAGATGAAACAATGCGGAAAGATGAAAGATGAAAGAATGCGGAAAGATGAAAGATGAAACAATGTGGAAAGATGAAAGATGAAACAATGCGGAAAGATGAAACAATGCGGAAAGATGAAACAATGCGGAAAGATGAAACAATGCGGAAAGATGAAACAATGCGGAAAGATGAAACAATGCGGAAAGATGAAACAATGCGGAAAGATGAAACAATGCGGAAAGATGAAACAATGCGGAAAGATGAAACATTGCGGAAAGATGAAACAATGCGGAAAGATGAAACAATGCGGAAAGATGAAACAATGCGGAAAGATGAAACAATGCGGAAAGATGAAACAATGCGGAAAGATGAAACAATGCGGAAAGATGAAACAATGCGGAAAGATGAAACAATGCGGAAAGATGAAACAATGCGGAAAGATGAAACAATGCGGAAAGATGAAACAATGCGGAAAGATGAAACAATGCGGATAGATGAAACAATGCGGAAAGATGAAACAATGCGGAAAGATGAAAGATGAAACAATGCGGAAATATGAAAGATGAAAAAATGCGGAAAGATGAAAGATGAAACAATGCGGAAAGATGAAAGATGAAAAAATGCGGAAAGATGAAAGATGAAACAATGCGGAAAGATGAAAGATGAAACAATGCGGAAAGATGAAAGATGAAACAATGCGGAAAGATGAAAGATGAAACAATGCGGAAAGATGAAAGATGAAACAATGCGGAAAGATGAAAGATGAAACAATGCGGAAAGATGAAACAATGCGGAAAGATGAAACAATGCGGAAAGATGAAAGATGAAACAATGCGGAAAGATGAAAGATGAAACAATGCGGAAAGATGAAAGATGAAAAAATGCGGAAAGATGAAAGATGAAACAATGCGGAAAGATGAAAGATGAAAGAATGCGGAAGATGAAAGATGAAACAATGCGGAAAGATGAAACAATGCGGAAAGATGAAACAATGCGGAAAGATGAAAGCTGAAACAATGCGGAAAGATGAAAGATGAAATAATGCGGAAAGATGAAAGATGAAACAATGCGGAAAGATGAAAGATGAAACAATGCGGAAAGATGAAAGATGAAAGAATGCGGAAAGATGAAAGATGAAACAATGCGGAAAGATGAAAGATGAAACAATGCGGAAAGATGAAAGATGAAAGAATGCGGAAAGATGAAAGATGAAACAATGCGGAAAGATGAAAGCTGAAACAATGCGGAAAGATGAAACAATGCGGAAAGATGAAACAATGCGGAAAGATGAAACAATGCGGAAAGATGAAACAATGCGGAAAGATGAAAGATGAAACAATGCGGAAAGATGAAAGATGAAACAATGCGGAAAGATGAAAGATGAAACAATGCGGAAAGATGAAAGATGAAACAATGCGGAAAGATGAAAGATGAAACAATGCGGAAAGATGAAAGATGAAACATTGCGGAAAGATGAAAGATGAAACAATGCGGAAAGATGAAAGATGAAAGAATGCGGAAAGATGAAAGATGAAAGAATGCGGAAAGATGAAAGATGAAACAATGCGGAAAGATGAAAGATGAAACAATGCGGAAAGATGAAAGATGAAAGAATGCGGAAAGATGAAAGATGAAACAATGCGGAAAGATGAAACAATGCGGAAAGATGAAACAATGCGGAAAGATGAAAGATGAAACAATGCGGAAAGATGAAAGATGAAACAATGCGGAAAGATGAAAGATGAAAGAATGCGGAAAGATGAAAGATGAAACAATGCGGAAAGATGAAAGATGAAACAATGCGGAAAGATGAAACAATGCGGAAAGATGAAACAATGCGGAAAGATGAAACAATGCGGAAAGATGAAAGATGAAACAATGCGGAAAGATGAAAGATGAAAAAATGCGGAAAGATGAAAGATGAAACAATGCGGAAAGATGAAAGATGAAAAAATGCGGAAAGATGAAAGATGAAGCAATGCGGAAAGATGAAAGATGAAAGAATGCGGAAGATGAAAGATGAAACAATGCGGAAAGATGAAAGATGAAACAATGCGGAAAGATGAAACAATGCGGAAAGATGAAACAATGCGGAAAGATGAAACAATGCGGAAAGATGAAAGATGAAACAATGCGGAAAGATGAAAGATGAAACAATGCGGAAAGATGAAAGATGAAACAATGCGAAAAGATGAAAGATGAAACAATGCGGAAAGATGAAAGATGAAAGAATGCGGAAAGATGAAAGATGAAACAATGCGGAAAGATGAAAGATGAAACAATGCGGAAAGATGAAACAATGCGGAAAGATGAAACAATGCGGAAAGATGAAACAATGCGGAAAGATGAAACAATGCGGAAAGATGAAACAATGCGGAAAGATGAAACAATGCGGAAAGATGAAACAATGCGGAAAGATGAAACAATGCGGAAAGATGAATGATGAAACAATGCGGAAAGATGAAAGATGAAAAAATGCAGAAAGATGAAAGATGAAACAATGCGGAAAGAAGAAAGAATGCGGAAGATGAAAGATGAAACAATGCGGAAAGATGAAACAAAGCGGAAAGATGAAAGATGAAAGAATGCGGAAGATGAAAGATGAAACAATGCGGAAAGATGAAAGATGAAAGAATGCGGAAAGATGAAAGATGAAACCATGCGGAAAGATGAAAGATGAAAGAATGCGGAAAGATGAAAGATGAAACAATGCGGAAAGATGAAAGATGAAACAATGCGGAAAGATGAAAGATGAAAGAATGCGGAAAGATGGAAGATGAAACAATGCGGAAAGATGAAAGATGAAACAATGCGGAAAGATGAAACAATGCGGAAAGATGAAAGATGAAACAATGCGGAAAGATGAAAGATGAAACAATGCGGAAAGATGAAAGATGAAAAAATGCGGAAAGATGAAAGATGAAACAATGCGGAAAGATGAAAGATGAAAGAATGCGGAAGATGAAAGATGAAACAATGCGGAAAGATGAAACAATGCGGAAAGATGAAACAATGCGGAAAGATGAAAGATGAAACAATGCGGAAAGATGAAAGATGAAAGAATGCGGAAAGATGAAAGATGAAACAATGCGGAAAGATGAAAGATGAAACAATGCGGAAAGATGAAAGATGAAAGAATGCGGAAAGATGAAAGATGAAACAATGCGGAAAGATGAAAGATGAAACAATGCGGAAAGATGAAAGATGAAAGAATGCGGAAAGATGAAAGATGAAACAATGCGGAAAGATGAAAGATGAAACAATGCGGAAAGATTAAAGATGAAAGAATGCGGAAAGATGAAAGATGAAACAATGTGGAAAGATGAAAGATGAAACAATGCGGAAAGATGAAAGATGAAACTATGCGGAAAGATGAAAGATGAAACAATGCGGAAAGATGACAGATGAAAAAATGCGGAAAGATGGAAGATGAAACAATGCGGAAAGATGAAAGATGAAAGAATGCGGAAAGATGAAAGATGAAACAATGCGGAAAGATGAAAGATGAAAAAATGCGGAAAGATGAGAGATGAAAGAATGCGGAAAGATGAAAGATGAAACAATGCGGAAAGATGAAACAATGCGGAAAGATGAAAGATGAAAAAATGCGGAAAGATGAAAGATGAAACAATGCGGAAAGATGAAAGATGAAACAATGCGGAAAGATGAAAGATGAAAGAATGCGGAAGATGAAAGATGAAACAATGCGGAAGGATGAAAGATGAAACAATGCGGAAAGATGAAAGATGAAACAATGCGGAAAGATGAAAGATGAAACAATGCGGAAAGATGAAAGATGAAACAATGCGGAAAGATGAAAGATGAAACAATGCGGAAAGATGAAAGATGAAACAATGCGGAAAGATGAAAGATGAAACAATGCGGAAAGATGAAAGATGAAACAATGCGGAAAGATGAAAGATGAAACAATGCGGAAAGATGAAACAATGCGGAAAGATGAAACAATGCGGAAAGATGAAAGATGAAACAATGCGGAAAGATGAAAGATGAAAAAATGCGGGAAGATGAAAGATGAAACAATGCGGAAAGATGAAAGATGAAAAAATGCGGAAAGATGAAAGATGAAACAATGCGGAAAGATGAAAGATGAAAGAATGCGGAAGATGAAAGATGAAACAATGCGGAAAGATGAAAGATGAAACAATGCGGAAAGATTAAAGATGAAACAATGCGGAAAGATGAAAGATGAAACAATGCGGAAAGATGAAAGATGAAACAATGCGGAAAGATGAAAGATGAAACAATGCGGAAAGATGAAAGATGTAAGAATGCGGAAAGATGAAAGATGAAACAATGCGGAAAGATGAAAGATGAAACAATGCGGAAAGATGAAAGATGAAACAATGCGGAAAGATGAAAGATGAAACAATGCGGAAAGATGAATGATGAAACAATGCGGAAAGATGAAAGATGAAACAATGCGGAAAGATGAAACAATGCGGAAAGATGAAACAAAGCGGAAAGATGAAAGATGAAACAATGCGGAAAGATGAAAGATGAAAGAATGCGGAAAGATGAAAGATGAAACAATGCGGAAAGATGAAAGATGAAACAATGCGGAAAGATGAAACAATGCGGAAAGATGAAACAATGCGGAAAGATGAAACAATGCGGAAAGATGAAACAATGCGGAAAGATGAAACAATGCGGAAAGATGAAACAATGCGGAAAGATGAAACAATGCGGAAAGATGAAACAATGCGGAAAGATGAAACAATGCGGAAAGATGAAACAATGCGGAAAGATGAAACAATGCGGAAAGATGAAACAATGCGGAAAGATGAAACAATGCGGAAAGATGAAACAATGCGGAAAGATGAAACAATGCGGAAAGATGAAAGATGAAACAATGAGGAAAGATGAAAGATGAAAAAATGCGGAAAGATGAAAGATGAAACAATGCGGAAAGATGAAAGATGAAAAAATGCGGAAAGATGAAAGATGAAACAATGCGGAAAGATGAAAGATGAAAGAATGCGGAAGATGAAAGATGAAACAATGCGGAAAGATGAAAGATGAAACAATGCGGAAAGATGAAACAATGCGGAAAGATGAAACAATGCGGAAAGATGAAACAATGCGGAAAGATGAAACAATGCGGAAAGATGAAACAATGCGGAAAGATGAAACAATGCGGAAAGATGAAACAATGCGGAAAGATGAAACAATGCGGAAAGATGAAAGATGAAACAATGCGGAAAGATGAAAGATGAAAAAATGCGGAAAGATGAAAGATGAAACAATGCGGAAAGATGAAAGATGAAACAATGCGAAAAGATGAAAGATGAAACAATGCGGAAAGATGAAAGATGAAAGAATGCGGAAAGATGAAAGATGAAACAATGCGGAAAGATGAAAGATGAAACAATGCGGAAAGATGAAAGATGAAACAATGCGGAAAGATGAAAGATGAAACAATGCGGAAAGATGAAACAATGCGGAAAGATGAAACAATGCGGAAAGATGAAACAATGCGGAAAGATGAAACAATGCGGAAAGATGAAACAATGCGGAAAGATGAAACAATGCGGAAAGATGAAACAATGCGGAAAGATGAAACAATGCGGAAAGATGAAACAATACGGAAAGATGAAACAATGCGGAAAGATGAATGATGAAACAATGCGGAAAGATGAAAGATGAAAAAATGCAGAAAGATGAAAGATGAAACAATGCGGAAAGATGAAAGAATGCGGAAGATGAAAGATGAAACAATGCGGAAAGATGATACAAAGCGGAAAGATGAAAGATGAAAGAATGCGGAAGATGAAAGATGAAACAATGCGGAAAGATGAAACAATGCGGAAAGATGAAACAATGCGGAAAGATGAAAGATGAAATAATGCGGAAAGATGAAAGATGAAACAATGCGGAAAGATGAAAGATGAAAGAATGCGGAAGATGAAAGATGAAACAATGCGGAAAGATGAAACAATGCGGAAAGATGAAAGATGAAAGAATGCGGAAAGATGAAACATGAAACAATGCGGAAAGATGAAAGATGAAACAATGCGGAAAGATGAAACAATGCGGAAAGATGAAAGATGAAACAATGCGGAAAGATGAAAGATGAAACAATGCGGAAAGATGAAAGATGAAAGAATGCGGAAGATGAAAGATGAAACAATGCGGAAAGATGAAACAATGCGGAAAGATGAAACAATGCGGAAAGATGAAACAATGCGGAAAGATGAAACAATGCGGAAAGATGAAACAATGCGGAAAGATGAAAGATGAAACAATGCGGAAAGATGAAACAATGCGGAAAGATGAAACAATGCGGAAAGATGAAAGATGAAAAAATGCGGAAAGATGAAAGATGAAACAATGCGGAAAGATGAAAGATGAAACAATGCGGAAAGATGAAAAAATGCGGAAAGATGAAAGATGAAACAATGCGGAAAGATGAAAGATGAAAGAATGCGGAAGATGAAAGATGAGACAATGCGGAAAAATGAAACAATGCGGAAAGATGAAAGATGAAACAATGCGGAAAGATGAAAGATGAAACAATGCGGAAAGATGAAAGATGAAACAATGCGGAAAGATGAAAGATGAAACAATGCGGAAAGATGAAAGATGAAACAATGCGGAAAGATGAAAGATGAAAGAATGCGGAAAGATGAAAGATGAAACAATGCGGAAAGATGAAACAATGCGGAAAGATGAAAGATGAAACAATGCGGAAAGATGAAAGATGAAAAAATGCGGAAAGATGAAAGATGAAACAATGCGGAAAGATGAAAGATGAAAAAATGCGGAAAGATGAAAGATGAAACAATGCGGAAAGATGAAAGATGAAAGAATGCGGAAGATGAAAGATGAAACAATGCGGAAAGATGAAAGATGAAACAATGCGGAAAGATTAAAGATGAAACAATGCGGAAAGATGAAAGATGAAACAATGCGGAAAGATGAAAGATGAAACAAAGCGGAAAGATGAAAGATGAAACAATGCGGAAAGATGAAAGATGAAACAATGCGGAAAGATGAAAGATGAAACAATGCGGCAAGATGAAAGATGAAACAATGCGGAAAGATGAAAGATGAAACAATGCGGAAAGATGAAAGATGAAACAATGCGGAAAGATGAAAGATGAAACAATGCGGAAAGATGAATGATGAAACAATGCGGAAAGATGAAAGATGAAACAATGCGGAAAGATGAAACAATGCGGAAAGATGAAAGATGAAACAATGCGGAAAGATGAAAGATGAAAGAATGCGGAAAGATGAAAGATGAAACAATGCGGAAAGATGAAAGATGAAACAATGCGGAAAGATGAAAGATGAAAGAATGCGGAAAGATGAAAGATGAAACAATGCGGAAAGATGAAAGATGAAACAATGCGGAAAGATGAAACAATGCGGAAAGATGAAACAATGCGGAAAGATGAAACAATGCGGAAAGATGAAACAATGCGGAAAGATGAAACAATGCGGAAAGATGAAACAATGCGGAAAGATGAAACAATGCGGAAAGATGAAACAATGCGGAAAGATGAAACAATGCGGAAAGATGAAAGATGAAACAATGCGGAAAGATGAAAGATGAAAAAATGCGGAAAGATGAAAGATGAAACAATGCGGAAAGATGAAAGATGAAAAAATGCGGAAAGATGAAACATGAAACAATGCGGAAAGATGAAAGATGAAAGAATGCGGAAGATGAAAGATGAAACAATGCGGAAAGATGAAAGATGAAAGAATGCGGAAGATGAAAGATGAAACAATGCGGAAAGATGAAAGATGAAACAATGCTGAAAGATGAAACAATGCGGAAAGATGAAACAATGCGGAAAGATGAAACAATGCGGAATGATGAAAGATGAAACAATGCGGAAAGATGAAAGATGAAAAAATGCGGAAAGATGAAACAATGCGGAAAGATGAAAGATGAAACAATGCGGAAAGATGAAAGATGAAACAATGCGGAAAGATGAAAGATGAAACAATGCGGAAAGATGAAAGATGAAACAATGCGGAAAGATGAAAGATGAAAGAATCCGGAAAGATGAAAGATGAAACAATGCGGAAAGATGAAAGATGAAACAATGCGGAAAGATGAAAGATGAAAGAATGCGGAAAGATGAAAGATGAAACAATGCGGAAAGATGAAAGATGAAACAATGCGGAAAGATGAAAGATGAAAAAATGCGGAAAGATGAAAGATGAAATAATGCGGAAAGATGAAAGATGAAAAAATGCGGAAAGATGAAAGATGAAACAATGCGGAAAGATGAAAGATGAAAGAATGCGGAAGATGAAAGATGAAACAATGCGGAAAGATGAAACAATGCGGAAAGATGAAACAATGCGGAAAGATGAAAGATGAAACAATGCGGAAAGATGAAAGATGAAACAATGCGGAAAGATGAAAGATGAAACAATGCGGAAAGATGAAAGATGAAACAATGCGGAAAGATGAAAGATGAAACAATGCGGAAAGATGAAAGATGAAACAATGCGGAAAGATGAAAGATGAAACAATGCGGAAAGATGAAAGATGAAACAATGCGGAAAGATGAAAGATGAAACAATGCGGAAAGATGAAAGATGAAACAAAGCGGAAAGATGAAAGATGAAAGAATGCGGAAGATGAAAGATGAAAAAATGCGGAAAGATGAAAGATGAAACAATGCGGAAAGATGAAAGATGAAACAATGCGGAAAGAGGAAAGATGAAACAATGCGGAAAGATGAAAGATGATAGAATGCGGAAAGATGGAAGATGAAACAATGCGGAAAGATGAAAGATGAAACAATGCGGAAAGATGAAACAATGCGGAAAGATGAAAGATGAAACAATGCGGAAAGATGAAACAATGCGGAAAGATGAAACAATGCGGAAAGATGAAACAATGCGGAAAGATGAAACAATGCGGAAAGATGAAAGATGAAACAATGCGGAAAGATGAAAGATGAAAAAATGCGGAAAGATGAAAGATGAAACAATGCGGAAAGATGAAAGAATGCGGAAGATGAAAGATGAAACAATGCGGAAAGATGAAACAAAGCGGAAAGATGAAAGATGAAACAATGCGGAAGATGAAAGATGAAAAAATGCGGAAAGATGAAACAATGCGGAAAGATGAAAGATGAAAGAATGCGGAAAGATGAAAGATGAAACCATGCGGAAAGATGAAAGATGAAAGAATGCGAAAAGATGAAAGATGAAACAATGCGGAAAGATGAAAGATGAAACAATGCGGAAAGATGAAAGATGAAAGAATGCGGAAAGATGGAAGATGAAACAATGCGGAAAGATGAAAGATGAAACAATGCGGAAAGATGAAACAATGCGGAAAGATGAAAGATGAAACAATGCGGAAAGATGAAAGATGAAACAATGCGGAAAGATGAAAGATGAAAAAATGCGGAAAGATGAAAGATGAAACAATGCGGAAAGATGAAAGATGAAAGAATGCGGAAGATGAAAGATGAAACAATGCGGAAAGATGAAACAATGCGGAAAGATGAAAGATGAAACAATGCGGAAAGATGAAAGATGAAAGAATGCGGAAAGATGAAAGATGAAACAATGCGGAAAGATGAAAGATGAAACAATGCGGAAAGATGAAAGATGAAACAATGCGGAAAGATGAAAGATGAAACAATGCGGAAAGATGAAAGATGAAACAATGCGGAAAGATGAAAGATGAAACAATGCGGAAAGATGAAAGATGAAACAATGCGGAAAGATGAAAGATGAAAAAATGCGGAAGATGAAAGATGAAACAATGCGGAAAGATGAAAGATGAAACAATGCGGAAAGATGAAAGATGAAACAATGCGGAAAGATGAAAGATGAAACAATGCGGAAAGATGAAAGATGAAACAATGCGGAAAGATGAAAGATGAAACAATGCGGAAAGATGAAAGATGAAAGAATGCGGAAGATGAAAGATGAAACAATGCGGAAAGATGAAAGATGAAACAATGCGGAAAGATGAAAGATGAAACAATGCGGAAAGATGAAAGATGAAACAATGCGGAAAGATGAAAGATGAAACAATGCGGAAAGATGAAAGATGAAACAATGCGGAAAGATGAATGATGAAACAATGCGGAAAGATGAAAGATGAAACAATGCGGAAAGATGAAAGATGAAACAATGCGGAAAGATGAATGATGAAACAATGCGGAAAGATGAAAGATGAAACAATGCGGAAAGATGAAACAATGCGGAAAGATGAAACAATGCGGAAAGATGAAACAATGCGGAAAGATGAAACAATGCGGAAAGATGAAACAATGCGGAAAGATGAAACAATGCGGAAAGATGAAACAATGCGGAAAGATGAAACAATGCGGAAAGATGAAACAATGCGGAAAGATGAAACAATGCGGAAAGATGAAACAATGCGGAAAGATGAAACAATGCGGAAAGATGAAACAATGCGGAAAGATGAAAGATGAAACAATGCGGAAAGATGAAAGATGAAACAATGCGGAAAGATGAAAGATGAAAGAATGCGGAAGATGAAAGATGAAACAATGCGGAAAGATGAAAGATGAAACAATGCGGAAAGATGAAAGATGAAACAACGCGGAAAGATGAAAGATGAAACAATGCGGAAAGATGAAAGATGAAACAATGCGGAAAGATGAAAGATGAAACAATGCGGAAAGATGAATGATGAAACAATGCGGAAAGATGAAAGATGAAACAATGCGGAAAGATGAAAGATGAAACAATGCGGAAAGATGAATGATGAAACAATGCGGAAAGATGAAAGATGAAACAATGCGGAAAGATGAAACAATGCGGAAAGATGAAACAATGCGGAAAGATGAAACAATGCGGAAAGATGAAACAATGCGGAAAGATGAAACAATGCGGAAAGATGAAACAATGCGGAAAGATGAAACAATGCGGAAAGATGAAACAATGCGGAAAGATGAAACAATGCGGAAAGATGAATGATGAAACAATGCGGAAAGATGAAACAATGCGGAAAGATGAAAGATGAAACAATGCGGAAAGATGAAAGATGAAAAAATGCGGAAAGATGAAAGATGAAACAATGCGGAAAGATGAAAGATGAAAAAATGCGGAAAGATGAAAGATGAAACAATG
The DNA here is from genome assembly GCA_949152435.1 of Gastracanthus pulcherrimus. Classification (NCBI taxonomy): domain Eukaryota; kingdom Metazoa; phylum Arthropoda; class Insecta; order Hymenoptera; family Pteromalidae; genus Gastracanthus; species Gastracanthus pulcherrimus. The sequence goes on along the minus strand of CASCKD010000041.1, from coordinate 50,096 downwards.
CGGAAAGATGAAAGATGAAAGAATGCGGAAGATGAAAGATGAAACAATGCGGAAAGATGAAAGATGAAACAATGCGGAAAGATGAAACAATGCGGAAAGATGAAACAATGCGGAAAGATGAAAGATGAAACAATGCGGAAAGATGAAAGATGAAAAAATGCGGAAAGATGAAAGATGAAACAATGCGGAAAGATGAAAGATGAAACAATGCGAAAAGATGAAAGATGAAACAATGCGGAAAGATGAAAGATGAAAGAATGCGGAAAGATGAAAGATGAAACAATGCGGAAAGATGAAAGATGAAACAATGCGGAAAGATGAAACATGAAACAATGCGGAAAGATGAAAGATGAAACAATGCGGAAAGATGAAACAATGCGGAAAGATGAAACAATGCGGAAAGATGAAACAATGCGGAAAGATGAAACAATGCGGAAAGATGAAACAATGCGGAAAGATGAAACAATGCGGAAAGATGAAACAATGCGGAAAGATGAAACAATGCGGAAAGATGAAACAATGCGGAAAGATGAAACAATGCGGAAAGATGAAACAATGCGGAAAGATGAAACAATGCGGAAAGATGAAACAATGCGGAAAGATGAAACAATGCGGAAAGATGAAACAATGCGGAAAGATGAATGATGAAACAATGCGGAAAGATGAAAGATGAAAAAATGCGGAAAGATGAAAGATGAAACAATGCGGAAAGATGAAAGAATGCGGAAGATGAAAGATGAAACAATGCGGAAAGATGAAACAAAGCGGAAAGATGAAAGATGAAAGAATGCGGAAGATGAAAGATGAAAAAATGCGGAAAGATGAAACAATGCGGAAAGATGAAAGATGAAAGAATGCGGAAAGATGAAAGATGAAACCATGCGGAAAGATGAAAGATGAAAGAATGCGGAAAGATGAAAGATGAAACAATGCGGAAAGATGAAAGATGAAACAATGCGGAAAGATGAAAGATGAAAGAATGCGGAAAGATGAAAGATGAAACAATGCGGAAAGATGAAAGATGAAAAAATGCGGAAAGATGAAAGATGAAACAATGCGGAAAGATGAAAGATGAAAGAATGCGGAAAGATGAAAGATGAAAGAATGCGGAAAGATGAAAGATGAAACAATGCGGAAAGATGAAAGATGAAAGAATGCGGAAGATGAAAGATGAAACAATGCGGAAAGATGAAACAATGCGGAAAGATGAAACAATGCGGAAAGATGAAACAATGCGGAAAGATGAAACAATGCGGAAAGATGAAACAATGCGGAAAGATGAAACAATGCGGAAAGATGAAAGATGAAACAATGCGGAAAGATGAAAGATGAAAGAATGCGGAAAGATGAAAGATGAAACAATGCGGAAAGATGAAAGATGAAACAATGCGGAAAGATGAAAGATGAAACAATGCGGAAAGATGAAAGATGAAACAATGCGGAAAGATGAAAGATGAAACAATGCGGAAAGATGAAAGATGAAACAATGCGGAAAGATGAAAGATGAAACAATGCGGAAAGATGAAAGATGAAACAATGCGGAAAGATGAAAGATGAAAAAATGCGGAAGATGAAAGATGAAACAATGCGGAAAGATGAAAGATGAAACAATGCGGAAAGATGAAAGATGAAACAATGCGGAAAGATGAAAGATGAAACAATGCGGAAAGATGAAAGATGAAACAATGCGGAAAGATGAAAGATGAAACAATGCGGAAAGATGAAAGATGAAAGAATGCGGAAGATGAAAGATGAAACAATGCGGAAAGATGAAAGATGAAACAATGCGGAAAGATGAAAGATGAAACAATGCGGAAAGATGAAAGATGAAACAATGCGGAAAGATGAAAGATGAAACAATGCGGAAAGATGAAAGATGAAACAATGCGGAAAGATGAAAGATGAAACAATGCGGAAAGATGAAAGATGAAACAATGCGGAAAGATGAATGATGAAACAATGCGGAAAGATGAAAGATGAAACAATGCGGAAAGATGAAACAATGCGGAAAGATGAAACAATGCGGAAAGATGAAACAATGCGGAAAGATGAAACAATGCGGAAAGATGAAAGATGAAACAATGCGGAAAGATGAAAGATGAAAGAATGCGGAAAGATGAAAGATGAAACAATGTGGAAAGATGAAAGATGAAACAATGCGGAAAGATGAAACAATGCGGAAAGATGAAACAATGCGGAAAGATGAAACAATGCGGAAAGATGAAACAATGCGGAAAGATGAAACAATGCGGAAAGATGAAACAATGCGGAAAGATGAAACAATGCGGAAAGATGAAACAATGCGGAAAGATGAAACATTGCGGAAAGATGAAACAATGCGGAAAGATGAAACAATGCGGAAAGATGAAACAATGCGGAAAGATGAAACAATGCGGAAAGATGAAACAATGCGGAAAGATGAAACAATGCGGAAAGATGAAACAATGCGGAAAGATGAAACAATGCGGAAAGATGAAACAATGCGGAAAGATGAAACAATGCGGAAAGATGAAACAATGCGGAAAGATGAAACAATGCGGAAAGATGAAACAATGCGGAAAGATGAAACAATGCGGAAAGATGAAAGATGAAACAATGCGGAAATATGAAAGATGAAAAAATGCGGAAAGATGAAAGATGAAACAATGCGGAAAGATGAAAGATGAAAAAATGCGGAAAGATGAAAGATGAAACAATGCGGAAAGATGAAAGATGAAACAATGCGGAAAGATGAAAGATGAAACAATGCGGAACGATGAAAGATGAAACAATGCGGAAAGATGAAAGATGAAACAATGCGGAAAGATGAAAGATGAAACAATGCGGAAAGATGAAACAATGCGGAAAGATGAAACAATGCGGAAAGATGAAAGATGAAACAATGCGGAAAGATGAAAGATGAAACAATGCGGAAAGATGAAAGATGAAAAAATGCGGAAAGATGAAAGATGAAACAATGCGGAAAGATGAAAGATGAAAGAATGCGGAAGATGAAAGATGAAACAATGCGGAAAGATGAAACAATGCGGAAAGATGAAAGCTGAAACAATGCGGAAAGATGAAAGATGAAATAATGCGGAAAGATGAAAGATGAAACAATGCGGAAAGATGAAAGATGAAACAATGCGGAAAGATGAAAGATGAAAGAATGCGGAAAGATGAAAGATGAAACAATGCGGAAAGATGAAAGATGAAACAATGCGGAAAGATGAAAGATGAAAGAATGCGGAAAGATGAAAGATGAAACAATGCGGAAAGATGAAAGCTGAAACAATGCGGAAAGATGAAACAATGCGGAAAGATGAAACAATGCGGAAAGATGAAACAATGCGGAAAGATGAAAGATGAAACAATGCGGAAAGATGAAAGATGAAACAATGCGGAAAGATGAAAGATGAAACAATGCGGAAAGATGAAAGATGAAACAATGCGGAAAGATGAAAGATGAAACAATGCGGAAAGATGAAAGATGAAACATTGCGGAAAGATGAAAGATGAAACAATGCGGAAAGATGAAAGATGAAAGAATGCGGAAAGATGAAAGATGAAAGAATGCGGAAAGATGAAAGATGAAACAATGCGGAAAGATGAAAGATGAAACAATGCGGAAAGATGAAAGATGAAAGAATGCGGAAAGATGAAAGATGAAACAATGCGGAAAGATGAAACAATGCGGAAAGATGAAACAATGCGGAAAGATGAAAGATGAAACAATGCGGAAAGATGAAAGATGAAACAATGCGGAAAGATGAAAGATGAAAGAATGCGGAAAGATGAAAGATGAAACAATGCGGAAAGATGAAAGATGAAACAATGCGGAAAGATGAAACAATGCGGAAAGATGAAACAATGCGGAAAGATGAAACAATGCGGAAAGATGAAAGATGAAACAATGCGGAAAGATGAAAGATGAAAAAATGCGGAAAGATGAAAGATGAAACAATGCGGAAAGATGAAAGATGAAAAAATGCGGAAAGATGAAAGATGAAACAATGCGGAAAGATGAAAGATGAAAGAATGCGGAAGATGAAAGATGAAACAATGCGGAAAGATGAAAGATGAAACAATGCGGAAAGATGAAACAATGCGGAAAGATGAAACAATGCGGAAAGATGAAACAATGCGGAAAGATGAAACAATGCGGAAAGATGAAAGATGAAACAATGCGGAAAGATGAAAGATGAAACAATGCGGAAAGATGAAAGATGAAACAATGCGAAAAGATGAAAGATGAAACAATGCGGAAAGATGAAAGATGAAAGAATGCGGAAAGATGAAAGATGAAACAATGCGGAAAGATGAAAGATGAAACAATGCGGAAAGATGAAACAATGCGGAAAGATGAAACAATGCGGAAAGATGAAACAATGCGGAAAGATGAAACAATGCGGAAAGATGAAACAATGCGGAAAGATGAAACAATGCGGAAAGATGAAACAATGCGGAAAGATGAAACAATGCGGAAAGATGAAACAATGCGGAAAGATGAATGATGAAACAATGCGGAAAGATGAAAGATGAAAAAATGCAGAAAGATGAAAGATGAAACAATGCGGAAAGAAGAAAGAATGCGGAAGATGAAAGATGAAACAATGCGGAAAGATGAAACAAAGCGGAAAGATGAAAGATGAAAGAATGCGGAAGATGAAAGATGAAACAATGCGGAAAGATGAAAGATGAAAGAATGCGGAAAGATGAAAGATGAAACCATGCGGAAAGATGAAAGATGAAAGAATGCGGAAAGATGAAAGATGAAACAATGCGGAAAGATGAAAGATGAAACAATGCGGAAAGATGAAAGATGAAAGAATGCGGAAAGATGGAAGATGAAACAATGCGGAAAGATGAAAGATGAAACAATGCGGAAAGATGAAACAATGCTGAAAGATGAAAGATGAAACAATGCGGAAAGATGAAAGATGAAACAATGCGGAAAGATGAAAGATGAAAAAATGCGGAAAGATGAAAGATGAAACAATGCGGAAAGATGAAAGATGAAAGAATGCGGAAGATGAAAGATGAAACAATGCGGAAAGATGAAACAATGCGGAAAGATGAAACAATGCGGAAAGATGAAAGATGAAACAATGCGGAAAGATGAAAGATGAAAGAATGCGGAAAGATGAAAGATGAAACAATGCGGAAAGATGAAAGATGAAACAATGCGGAAAGATGAAAGATGAAAGAATGCGGAAATATGAAAGATGAAACAATGCGGAAAGATGAAAGATGAAACAATGCGGAAAGATGAAAGATGAAACAATGCGGAAAGATGAAAGATGAAACAATGCGGAAAGATTAAAGATGAAAGAATGCGGAAAGATGAAAGATGAAACAATGTGGAAAGATGAAAGATGAAACAATGCGGAAAGATGAAAGATGAAACTATGCGGAAAGATGAAAGATGAAACAATGCGGAAAGATGACAGATGAAAAAATGCGGAAAGATGGAAGATGAAACAATGCGGAAAGATGAAAGATGAAAGAATGCGGAAAGATGAAAGATGAAACAATGCGGAAAGATGAAAGATGAAAAAATGCGGAAAGATGAGAGATGAAAGAATGCGGAAAGATGAAAGATGAAACAATGCGGAAAGATGAAACAGTGCGGAAAGATGAAAGATGAAAAAATGCGGAAAGATGAAAGATGAAACAATGCGGAAAGATGAAACAATGCGGAAAGATGAAACAATGCGGAAAGATGAAACAATGCGGAAAGATGAAACAATGCGGAAAGATGAAACAATGGGGAAAGATGAAACAATGCGGAAAGATGAAACAATGCGGAAAGATGAAACAATGCGGAAATATGAAAGATGAAACAATGCGGAAAGATGAAAGATGAAACAATGCGGAAAGATGAAAGATGAAACAATGCGGAAAGATGAAAGATGAAACAATGCGGAAAGATGAAACAATGCGGAAAGATGAAACAATGCGGAAAGATGAAAGATGAAACAATGCGGAAAGATGAAAGATGAAACAATGCGGAAAGATGAAACAATGCGGAAAGATGAAACAAAGCGGAAAGATGAAAGATGAAAGAATGCGGAAAGATGAAAGATGAAAGAATGCGGAAAGATGAAAGATGAAACAATGCGGAAAGATGAAAGATGAAACAATGCGGAAAGATGAAACAATGCGGAAAGATGAAACAATGCGGAAAGATGAAACAATGCGGAAAGATGAAACAATGCGGAAAGATGAAACAATGCGGAAAGATGAAAGATGAAACAATGCGGAAAGATGAAAGATGAAAAAATGCGGAAAGATGAAAGATGAAACAATGCGGAAAGATGAAAGATGAAAAAATGCGGAAAGATGAAAGATGAAACAATGCGGAAAGATGAAAGATGAAAGAATGCGGAAGATGAAAGATGAAACAATGCGGAAAGATGACAGATGAAACAATGCGGAAAGATGAAACAATGCGGAAAGATGAAACAATGCGGAAAGATGAAACAATGCGGAAAGATGAAAGATGAAACAATGCGGAAAGATGAAAGATGAAACAATGCGGAAAGATGAAAGATGAAACAATGCGAAAAGATGAAAGATGAAACAATGCGGAAAGATGAAAGATGAAAGAATGCGGAAAGATGAAAGATGAAACAATGCGGAAAGATGAAAGATGAAACAATGCGGAAAGATGAAACAATGCGGAAAGATGAAACAATGCGGAAAGATGAAACAATGCGGAAAGATGAAACAATGCGGAAAGATGAAACAATGCGGAAAGATGAAACAATGCGGAAAGATGAAACAATGCGGAAAGATGAAACAATGCGGAAAGATGAAACAATGAGGAAAGATGAATGATGAAACAATGCGGAAAGATGAAAGATGAAAAAATGCAGAAAGATGAAAGATGAAACAATGCGGAAAGATGAAAGAATGCGGAAGATGAAAGATGAAACAATGCGGAAAGATGAAACAAAGCGGAAAGATGAAAGATGAAAGAATGCGGAAGATGAAAGATGAAACAATGCGGAAAGATGAAAGATGAAAGAATGCGGAAAGATGAAAGATGAAACCATGCGGAAAGATGAAAGATGAAAGAATGCGGAAAGATGAAAGATGAAACAATGCAGAAAGATGAAAGATGAAACAATGCGGAAAGATGAAAGATGAAAGAATGCGGAAAGATGGAAGATGAAACAATGCGGAAAGATGAAAGATGAAACAATGCGGAAAGATGAAACAATGCGGAAAGATGAAAGATGAAACAATGCGGAAAGATGAAAGATGAAACAATGCGGAAAGATGAAAGATGAAAAAATGCGGAAAGATGAAAGATGAAACAATGCGGAAAGATGAAAGATGAAAGAATGCGGAAGATGAAAGATGAAACAATGCGGAAAGATGAAACAATGCGGAAAGATGAAACAATGCGGAAAGATGAAAGATGAAACAATGCGGAAAGATGAAAGATGAAAGAATGCGGAAAGATGAAAGATGAAACAATGCGGAAAGATGAAAGATGAAAGAATTCGGAAAGATGAAAGATGAAACAATGCGGAAAGATGAAAGATGAAACAATGCGGAAAGATGAAAGATGAAAGAATGCGGAAAGATGAAAGATGAAACAATGCGGAAAGATGAAAGATGAAACAATGCGGAAAGATTAAAGATGAAAGAATGCGGAAAGATGAAAGATGAAACAATGTGGAAAGATGAAAGATGAAACAATGCGGAAAGATGAAAGATGAAACTATGCGGAAAGATGAAAGATGAAACAATGCGGAAAGATGAAAGATGAAAAAATGCGGAAAGATGAAAGATGAAACAATGCGGAAAGATGAAAGATGAAAGAATGCGGAAGATGAAAGATGAAACAATGCGGAAAGATGAAAGATGAAACAATGCGGAAAGATGAAAGATGAAACAATGCGGAAAGATGAAAGATGAAACAATGCGGAAAGATGAAAGATGAAACAATGCGGAAAGATGAAAGATGAAACAATGCGGAAAGATGAAAGATGAAACAATGCGGAAAGATGAAAGATGAAACAATGCGGAAAGATGAAACAATGCGGAAAGATGAAACAATGCGGAAAGATGAAACAATGCGGAAAGATGAAAGATGAAACAATGCGGAAAGATGAAAGATGAAAAAATGCGGGAAGATGAAAGATGAAACAATGCGGAAAGATGAAAGATGAAAAAATGCGGAAAGATGAAAGATGAAACAATGCGGAAAGATGAAAGATGAAAGAATGCGGAAGATGAAAGATGAAACAATGCGGAAAGATGAAAGATGAAACAATGCGGAAAGATTAAAGATGAAACAATGCGGAAAGATGAAAGATGAAACAATGCGGAAAGATGAAACAATGCGGAAAGATGAAAGATGAAACAATGCGGAAAGATGAAAGATGAAACAATGCGGAAAGATGAAAGATGTAAGAATGCGGAAAGATGAAAGATGAAACAATGCGGAAAGATGAAAGATGAAACAATGCGGAAAGATGAAAGATGAAACAATGCGGAAAGATGAAAGATGAAACAATGCGGAAAGATGAATGATGAAACAATGCGGAAAGATGAAAGATGAAACAATGCGGAAAGATGAAACAATGCGGAAAGATGAAACAAAGCGGAAAGATGAAAGATGAAACAATGCGGAAAGATGAAAGATGAAAGAATGCGGAAAGATGAAAGATGAAACAATGCGGAAAGATGAAAGATGAAACAATGCGGAAAGATGAAACAATGCGGAAAGATGAAACAATGCGGAAAGATGAAACAATGCGGAAAGATGAAACAATGCGGAAAGATGAAACAATGCGGAAAGATGAAACAATGCGGAAAGATGAAACAATGCGGAAAGATGAAACAATGCGGAAAGATGAAACAATGCGGAAAGATGAAACAATGCGGAAAGATGAAACAATGCGGAAAGATGAAACAATGCGGAAAGATGAAACAATACGGAAAGATGAAACAATGCGGAAAGATGAATGATGAAACAATGCGGAAAGATGAAAGATGAAAAAATGCAGAAAGATGAAAGATGAAACAATGCGGAAAGATGAAAGAATGCGGAAGATGAAAGATGAAACAATGCGGAAAGATGAAACAAAGCGGAAAGATGAAAGATGAAAGAATGCGGAAGATGAAAGATGAAACAATGCGGAAAGATGAAACAATGCGGAAAGATGAAACAATGCGGAAAGATGAAACAATGCGGAAAGATGAAAGATGAAATAATGCGGAAAGATGAAAGATGAAACAATGCGGAAAGATGAAAGATGAAAGAATGCGGAAGATGAAAGATGAAACAATGCGGAAAGATGAAAGATGAAAGAATGCGGAAAGATGAAACATGAAACAATGCGGAAAGATGAAAGATGAAAGAATGCGGAAGATGAAAGATGAAACAATGCGGAAAGATGAAAGATGAAACAATGCGGAAAGATGAAACAATGCGGAAAGATGAAAGATGAAACAATGCGGAAAGATGAAAGATGAAACAATGCGGAAAGATGAAAGATGAAAGAATGCGGAAGATGAAAGATGAAACAATGCGGAAAGATGAAACAATGCGGAAAGATGAAACAATGCGGAAAGATGAAACAATGCGGAAAGATGAAACAATGCGGAAAGATGAAAGATGAAACAATGCGGAAAGATGAAACAATGCGGAAAGATGAAACAATGCGGAAAGATGAAAGATGAAAAAATGCGGAAAGATGAAAGATGAAACAATGCGGAAAGATGAAAGATGAAACAATGCGGAAAGATGAAAAAATGCGGAAAGATGAAAGATGAAACAATGCGGAAAGATGAAAGATGAAAGAATGCGGAAGATGAAAGATGAGACAATGCGGAAAAATGAAACAATGCGGAAAGATGAAAGATGAAACAATGCGGAAAGATGAAAGATGAAACAATGCGGAAAGATGAAAGATGAAACAATGCGGAAAGATGAAAGATGAAACAATGCGGAAAGATGAAAGATGAAACAATGCGGAAAGATGAAAGATGAAAGAATGCGGAAAGATGAAAGATGAAACAATGCGGAAAGATGAAACAATGCGGAAAGATGAAAGATGAAACAATGCGGAAAGATGAAAGATGAAAAAATGCGGAAAGATGAAAGATGAAACAATGCGGAAAGATGAAAGATGAAAAAATGCGGAAAGATGAAAGATGAAACAATGCGGAAAGATGAAAGATGAAACAATGCGGAAAGATGAAAGATGAAACAATGCGGAAAGATGAAAGATGAAACAATGCGGAAAGATGAAAGATGAAACAATGCGGAAAGATGAAAGATGAAACAATGCGGAAAGATGAAAGATGAAACAATGCGGAAAGATGAAAGATGAAACAATGCGGAAAGATGAAAGATGAAACAATGCGGAAAGATGAAAGATGAAACAATGCGGAAAGATGAAAGATGAAACAATGCGGAAAGATGAAAGATGAAACAATGCGGAAAGATGAAAGATGAAACAATGCGGAAAGATGAAAGATGAAACAAAGCGGAAAGATGAAAGATGAAAGAATGCGGAAGATGAAAGATGAAAAAATGCGGAAAGATGAAAGATGAAACAATGCGGAAAGATGAAAGATGAAACAATGCGGAAAGAGGAAAGATGAAACAATGCGGAAAGATGAAAGATGAAAGAATGCGGAAAGATGAAAGATGAAACAATGCGGAAAGATGAAAGATGAAACAATGCTGAAAGATGAAAGATGAAACAATGCGGAAAGATGAAAGATGAAACAATGCGGAAAGATGAAAGATGAAACAATGCGGAAAGATGAAAGATGAAACAATGCGGAAAGATGAAACAATGCGGAAAGATGAAACAATGCGGAAAGATGAAACAATGCGGAAAGATGAAACAATGCGGAAAGATGAAACAATGCGGAAAGATGAAACAATGCGGAAAGATGAAACAATGCGGAAAGATGAAACAATGCGGAAAGATGAAACAATGCGGAAAGATGAAACAATGCGGAAAGATGAAACAATGCGGAAAGATGAAACAATGCGGAAAGATGAAACAATGCGGAAAGATGAAACAATGCGGAAAGATGAAACAATGCGGAAAGATGAAACAATGCGGAAAGATGAAACAATGCGGAAAGATGAAACAATGCGGAAAGATGAAACAATGCGGAAAGATGAAACAATGCGGAAAGATGAAACAATGCGGAAAGATGAAACAATGCGGAAAGATGAAACAATGCGGAAAGATGAAACAATGCGGAAAGATGAAACAATGCGGAAAGATGAAACAATGCGGAAAGATGAAACAATGCGGAAAGATGAAAGATGAAACAATGCGGAAAGATGAAAGATGAAACAATGCGGAAAGATGAAAGATGAAAAAATGCGGAAAGATGAAAGATGAAACAATGCGGAAAGATGAAAGAATGCGGAAGATGAAAGATGAAACAATGCGGAAAGATGAAACAAAGCGGAAAGATGAAAGATGAAAGAATGCGGAAGATGAAAGATGAAACAATGCGGAAAGATGAAACAATGCGGAAAGATGAAAGATGAAAGAATGCGGAAAGATGAAAGATGAAACAATGCGGAAAGATGAAAGATGAAAGAATGCGGAAAGATGAAAGATGAAACAATGCGGAAAGATGAAAGATGAAACAATGCGGAAAGATGAAAGATGAAAGAATGCGGAAAGATGAAAGATGAAACAATGCGGAAAGATGAAAGATGAAACAATGCGGAAAGATGAAACAATGCGGAAAGATGAAACAATGTGGAAAGATGAAAGATGAAACAATGCGGAAAGATGAAAGATGAAACAATGCGGAAAGATGAAAGATGAAACAATGCGGAAAGATGAAAGATGAAACAATGCGGAAAGATGAAAGATGAAACAATGCGGAAAGATGAAAGATGAAACAATGCGGAAAGATGAAAGATGAAACAATGCGGAAAGATGAAAGATGAAACAATGCGGAAAGATGAAAGATGAAACAATGCGGAAAGATGAAACAATGCGGAAAGATGAAACAATGCGGAAAGATGAAACAATGCGGAAAGATGAAACAATGCGGAAAGATGAAACAATGCTGAAAGATGAAAGATGAAACAATGCGGAAAGATGAAAGATGAAACAATGCGGAAAGATGAAAGATGAAACAATGCGGAAAGATGAAAGATGAAACAATGCGGAAAGATGAAACAATGCGGAAAGATGAAAGATGAAACAATGCGGAAAGATGAAAGATGAAACAATGCGGAAAGATGAAACAATGCGGAAAGATGAAACAATGCGGAAAGATGAAACAATGCGGAAAGATGAAACAATGCGGAAAGATGAAACAATGCGGAAAGATGAAACAATGCGGAAAGATGAAACAATGCGGAAAGATGAAACAATGCGGAAAGATGAAACAATGCGGAAAGATGAAACAATGCGGAAAGATGAAACAATGCGGAAAGATGAAAGATGAAAGAATGCGGAAAGATGAAAGATGAAACAATGCGGAAAGATGAAAGATGAAAGAATGCGGAAGATGAAAGATGAAACAATGCGGAAAGATGAAAGATGAAACAATGCGGAAAGATGAAAGATGAAAAAATGCGGAAAGATGAAAGATGAAATAATGCGGAAAGATGAAAGATGAAAAAATGCGGAAAGATGAAAGATGAAACAATGCGGAAAGATGAAAGATGAAACAATGCGGAAAGATGAAAGATGAAAAAATGCGGAAAGATGAAAGATGAAATAATGCGGAAAGATGAAAGATGAAAAAATGCGGAAAGATGAAAGATGAAACAATGCGGAAAGATGAAAGATGAAAGAATGCGGAAGATGAAAGATGGAACAATGCGGAAAGATGAAACAATGCGGAAAGATGAAACAATGCGGAAAGATGAAAGATGAAACAATGCGGAAAGATGAAAGATGACACAATGCGGAAAGATGAAAGATGAAACAATGCGGAAAGATGAAAGATGAAACAATGCGGAAAGATGAAAGATGAAACAATGCGGAAAGATGAAAGATGAAACAATGCGGAAAGATGAAAGATGAAACAATGCGGAAAGATGAAAGATGAAACAATGCGGACAGATGAAACAATGCGGAAAGATGAAACAATGCGGAAAGATGAAAGATGAAACAATGCGGACAGATGAAACAATGCGGAAAGATGAAACAATGCGGAAAGATGAAAGATGAAACAATGCGGAAAGATGAAAGATGAAACAATGCGGAAGGATGAAAGATGAAAAAATGCGGAAAGATGAAAGATGAAACAATGCGGAAAGGTGAAAGATAAAAGAATGCGGAAGATGAAAGATGAAACAATGCGGAAAGATTAAAGATGAAACAATGCGGAAAGATGAAAGATGAAACAATGCGGAAAGATGAAACAATGCGGAAAGATGAAACAATGCGGAAAGATGAAACAATGCGGAAAGATGAAAGATGAAACAATGCGGAAAGATGAAAGATGAAACAATGCGGAAAGATGAAAGATGGAAGAATGCGGAAAGATGAAAGATGAAACAATGCGGAAAGATGAAAGATGAAACAATGCGGAAAGATGAAAAATGAAAGAATGCGGAAGATGAAAGATGAAACAATGCGGAAAGATGAAAGATGAAACAATGCGGAAAGATGAAAGATGAAAGAATGCGGAAGTATGAAAGATGAAACAATGCGGAAAGATGAAAGATGAAACAATGCGGAAAGATGAAAGATGAAACAATGCGGAAAGATAGAAGATGAAACAATGAGGAAAGATGAAAGATGAAACAATGCGGAAAGATGAAACAATGCGGAAAGATGAAACAATGCGGAAAGATGAAACAATGCGGAAAGATGAAACAATGCGGAAAGATGAAACAATGCGGAAAGATGAAAGATGAAACAATGCGGAAAGATGAAATATGAAACAATGCGGAAAGATGAAAGATGAAACAATGCGGAAAGATGAAAGATGAAACAATGCGGAAAGATGAAAGATGGAACAATGCGGAAAGATGAAAGATGAAACAATGCGGAAAGATGAAAGATGAAACAATGCGGAAAGATGAAAGATGAAAGAATGCGGAAAGATTAAAGATGAAACAATGCGGAAAGATGAAAGTTGAAACAATGCGGAAAGATGAAAGATGAAAGAATGCGGAAAGATGAAAGATGAAACAATGCGGAAAGATGAAAGATGAAACAATGCGGAAAGATGAAAGATGAAAAAATGCGGAAAGATGAAAGATGAAATAATGCGGAAAGATGAAAGATGAAAAAATGCGGAAAGATGAAAGATGAAACAATGCGGAAAGATGAATGATGAAAGAATGCGGAAGATGAAAGATGAAACAATGCGGAAAGATGAAACAATGCGGAAAGATGAAAGATGAAACAATGCGGAAAGATGAAAGATGAAACAATGCGGAAAGATGAAAGATGAAACAATGCGGAAAGATGAAAGATGAAACAATGCGGAAAGATGAAAGATGAAACAATGCGGAAATATGAAAGATGAAACAATGCGGAAAGATGAAATATGAAACAATGCGGAAAGATGAAAGATGAAACAATGCGGAAAGATGAAAGATGAAACAATGCGGAAAGATGAAAGATGAAACAATGCGGAAAGATGAAAGATGAAACAATGCGGAAAGATGAAAGATGAAACAATGCGGAAAGATGAAACAATGCGGAAAGATGAAACAATGCGGAAAGATGAAACAATGCGGAAAGATGAAACAATGCGGAAAGATGAAACAATGCGGAAAGATGAAACAATGCGGAAAGATGAAACAATGCGGAAAGATGAAAGATGAAACAATGCGGAAAGATGAAAGATGAAACAATGCGTAAAGATGAAAGATGAAAGAATGCGGAAAGATGAAAGATGAAACAATGCGGAAAGATGAAAGATGAAACAATGCGGAAAGATGAAAGATGAAACAATGCGGAAAGATGAAAAATGAAAGAATGCGGAAGATGAAAGATGAAACAATGCGGAAAGATGAAAGATGAAACAATGCGGAAAGATGAAAGATGAAAGAATGCGGAAAGATGAAACAATGCGGAAAGATGAAAGATGAAACAATGCGGAAAGATGAAAGATGAAACAATGCGGAAAGATGAAAGATGAAACAATGCGGAAAGATGAAAGATGGAAGAATGCGGAAAGATGAAAGATGAAACAATGCGGAAAGATGAAAGATGAAACAATGCGGAAAGATGAAAAATGAAAGAATGCGGAAGATGAAAGATGAAACAATGCGGAAAGATGAAAGATGAAACAATGCGGAAAGATGAAAGATGAAAGAATGCGGAAGTATGAAAGATGAAACAATGCGGAAAGATGAAAGATGAAACAATGCGGAAAGATGAAAGATGAAACAATGCGGGAAGATGGAAGATGAAACAATGAGGAAAGATGAAAGATGAAACAATGCGGAAAGATGAAACAATGCGGAAAGATGAAACAATGCGGAAAGATGAAACAATGCGGAAAGATGAAACAATGCGGAAAGATGAAACAATGCGGAAAGATGAAACAATGCGGAAAGATGAAACAATGCGGAAAGATGAAACAATGCGGAAAGATGAAACAATGCGGAAAGATGAAAGATGAAACAATGCGGAAAGATGAAAGATGAAACAATGCGGAAAGATGAAAGATGAAAAAATGCGGAAAGATGAAAGATGAAACAATGCGGAAAGATGAAAGAATGCGGAAGATGAAAGATGAAACAATGCGGAAAGATGAAACAAAGCGGAAAGATGAAAGATGAAAGAATGCGGAAGATGAAAGATGAAACAATGCGGAAAGATGAAACAATGCGGAAAGATGAAAGATGAAAGAATGCGGAAAGATGAAAGATGAAACAATGCGGAAAGATGAAAGATGAAACAATGCGGAAAGATGAAAGATGAAACAATGCGGAAAGATGAAAGAATGCGGAAAGATGAAAGATGAAACAATGCGGAAAGATGAAAGATGAAACAAAGCGGAAAGATGAAACAATGCGGAAAGATGAAACAATGCGGAAAGATGAAAGATGAAACAATGCGGAAAGATGAAAGATGAAACAATGCGGAAAGATGAAAGATGAAACAATGCGGAAAGATGAAAGATGAAACAATGCGGAAAGATGAAAGATGAAACAATGCGGAAAGATGAAAGATGAAACAATGCGGAAAGATGAAAGATGAAACAATGCGGAAAGATGAAACAATGCGGAAAGATGAAACAATGCGGAAAGATGAAACAATGCGGAAAGATGAAAGATGAAACAATGCGGAAAGATGAAAGATGAAACAATGCGGAAAGATGAAAGATGAAACAATGCGGAAAGATGAAAGATGAAACAATGCGGAAAGATGAAACAATGCGGAAAGATGAAAGATGAAACAATGCGGAAAGATGAAAGATGAAACAATGCGGAAAGATGAAACAATGCGGAAAGATGAAACAATGCGGAAAGATGAAACAATGCGGAAAGATGAAACAATGCGGAAAGATGAAACAATGCGGAAAGATGAAACAATGCGGAAAGATGAAACAATGCGGAAAGATGAAACAATGCGGAAAGATGAAAGATGAAAGAATGCGGAAAGATGAAAGATGAAACAATGCGGAAAGATGAAAGATGAAAGAATGCGGAAGATGAAAGATGAAACAATGCGGAAAGATGAAACAATGCGGAAAGATGAAAGATGAAACAATGCGGAAAGATGAAAGATGAAAAAATGCGGAAAGATGAAAGATGAAATAATGCGGAAAGATGAAAGATGAAAAAATGCGGAAAGATGAAAGATGAAACAATGCGGAAAGATGAAAGATGAAACAATGCGGAAAGATGAAAGATGAAAAAATGCGGAAAGATGAAAGATGAAATAATGCGGAAAGATGAAAGATGAAAAAATGCGGAAAGATGAAAGATGAAACAATGCGGAAAGATGAAACAATGCGGAAAGATGAAACAATGCGGAAAGATGAAACAATGCGGAAAGATGAAACAATGCGGAAAGATGAAAGATGAAACAATGCGGAAAGATGAAAGATGAAACAATGCGGAAAGATGAAAGATGAAAGAATGCAAAAGATGAAAGATGAAGCAATGCGGAAAGATGAAAGATGAAACAATGCGGAAAGATGAAAGATGAAACAATGCGGAAAGATGAAAAATGAAATAATGCGGAAGATGAAAGATGAAACAATGCGGAAAGATGAAAGATGAAACAATGCGGAAAGATGAAAGATGAAAGAATGCGGAAAGATGAAACAATGCGGAAAGATGAAAGATGAAACAATGCGGAAAGATGAAAGATGAAACAATGCGGAAAGATGAAAGATGAAACAATGCGGAAAGATGAAAGATGGAAGAATGCGGAAAGATGAAAGATGAAACAATGCGGAAAGATGAAAGATGAAACAATGCGGAAAGATGAAAGATGAAACAATGCGGAAAGATGGAAGATGAAACAATGAGGAAAGATGAAAGATGAAACAATGCGGAAAGATGAAACAATGCGGAAAGATGAAACAATGCGGAAAGATGAAACAATGCGGAAAGATGAAACAATGCGGAAAGATGAAACAATGCGGAAAGATGAAACAATGCGGAAAGATGAAACAATGCGGAAAGATGAAAGATGAAACAATGCGGAAAGATGAAAGATGAAACAATGCGGAAAGATGAAAGATGAAAAAATGCGGAAAGATGAAAGATGAAACAATGCGGAAAGATGAAAGAATGCGGAAGATGAAAGATGAAACAATGCGGAAAGATGAAACAAAGCGGAAAGATGAAAGATGAAAGAATGCGGAAGATGAAAGATGAAACAATGCGGAAAGATGAAACAATGCGGAAAGATGAAAGATGAAAGAATGCGGAAAGATGAAAGATGAAACAATGCGGAAAGATGAAAGATGAAACAATGCGGAAAGATAAAAGATGAAACAATGCGGAAAGATGAAAGATGAAAGAATGCGGAAAGATGAAAGATGAAACAATGCGGAAAGATGAAACAATGCGGAAAGATGAAACAATGTGGAAAGATGAAAGATGAAACAATGCGGAAAGATGAAAGATGAAACAATGCGGAAAGATGAAAGATGAAACAATGCGGAAAGATGAAAGATGAAACAATGCGGAAAGATGAAAGATGAAACAATGCGGAAAGATGAAAGATGAAACAATGCGGAAAGATGAAAGATGAAACAATGCGGAAAGATGAAAGATGAAACAATGCGGAAAGATGAAAGATGAAACAATGCGGAAAGATGAAACAATGCGGAAAGATGAAACAATGCGGAAAGATGAAACAATGCGGAAAGATGAAACAATGCGGAAAGATGAAAGATGAAACAATGCGGAAAGATGAAAGATGAAACAATGCGGAAAGATGAAAGATGAAACAATGCGGAAAGATGAAAGATGAAACAATGCGGAAAGATGAAACAATGCGGAAAGATGAAAGATGAAACAATGCGGAAAGATGAAAGATGAAACAATGCGGAAAGATGAAACAATGCGGAAAGATGAAACAATGCGGAAAGATGAAACAATGCGGAAAGATGAAACAATGCGGAAAGATGAAACAATGCGGAAAGATGAAACAATGCGGAAAGATGAAACAATGCGGAAAGATGAAACAATGCGGAAAGATGAAACAATGCGGAAAGATGAAACAATGCGGAAAGATGAAACAATGCGGAAAGATGAAACAATGCGGAAAGATGAAACAATGCGGAAAGATGAAAGATGAAAGAATGCGGAAAGATGAAAGATGAAACAATGCGGAAAGATGAAAGATGAAAGAATGCGGAAGATGAAAGATGAAACAATGCGGAAAGATGAAAGATGAAACAATGCGGAAAGATGAAAGATGAAAAAATGCGGAAAGATGAAAGATGAAATAATGCGGAAAGATGAAAGATGAAAAAATGCGGAAAGATGAAAGATGAAACAATGCGGAAAGATGAAAGATGAAACAATGCGGAAAGATGAAAGATGAAAAAATGCGGAAAGATGAAAGATGAAATAATGCGGAAAGATGAAAGATGAAAAAATGCGGAAAGATGAAAGATGAAACAATGCGGAAAGATGAAAGATGAAAGAATGCGGAAGATGAAAGATGGAACAATGCGGAAAGATGAAACAATGCGGAAAGATGAAACAATGCGGAAAGATGAAAGATGAAACAATGCGGAAAGATGAAAGATGACACAATGCGGAAAGATGAAAGATGAAACAATGCGGAAAGATGAAAGATGAAACAATGCGGAAAGATGAAAGATGAAACAATGCGGAAAGATGAAAGATGAAACAATGCGGAAAGATGAAAGATGAAACAATGCGGAAAGATGAAAGATGAAACAATGCGGACAGATGAAACAATGCGGAAAGATGAAACAATGCGGAAAGATGAAAGATGAAACAATGCGGACAGATGAAACAATGCGGAAAGATGAAACAATGCGGAAAGATGAAAGATGAAACAATGCGGAAAGATGAAAGATGAAACAATGCGGAAGGATGAAAGATGAAAAAATGCGGAAAGATGAAAGATGAAACAATGCGGAAAGGTGAAAGATAAAAGAATGCGGAAGATGAAAGATGAAACAATGCGGAAAGATTAAAGATGAAACAATGCGGAAAGATGAAAGATGAAACAATGCGGAAAGATGAAACAATGCGGAAAGATGAAACAATGCGGAAAGATGAAACAATGCGGAAAGATGAAACAATGCGGAAAGATGAAAGATGAAACAATGCGGAAAGATGAAAGATGAAACAATGCGGAAAGATGAAAGATGGAAGAATGCGGAAAGATGAAAGATGAAACAATGCGGAAAGATGAAAGATGAAACAATGCGGAAAGATGAAAAATGAAAGAATGCGGAAGATGAAAGATGAAACAATGCGGAAAGATGAAAGATGAAACAATGCGGAAAGATGAAAGATGAAAGAATGCGGAAGTATGAAAGATGAAACAATGCGGAAAGATGAAAGATGAAACAATGCGGAAAGATGAAAGATGAAACAATGCGGAAAGATAGAAGATGAAACAATGAGGAAAGATGAAAGATGAAACAATGCGGAAAGATGAAACAATGCGGAAAGATGAAACAATGCGGAAAGATGAAACAATGCGGAAAGATGAAACAATGCGGAAAGATGAAACAATGCGGAAAGATGAAACAATGCGGAAAGATGAAACAATGCGGAAAGATGAAACAATGCGGAAAGATGAAACAATGCGGAAAGATGAAACAATGCGGAAAGATGAAAGATGAAACAATGCGGAAAGATGAAAGATGAAACAATGCGGAAAGATGAAAGATGAAACAATGCGGAAAGATGAAACAATGCGGAAAGATGAAACAATGCGGAAAGATGAAAGATGAAACAATGCGGAAAGATGAAAGATGAAACAATGCGGAAAGATGAAAGATGAAACAATGCGGAAAGATGAAAGATGAAACAATGCGGAAAGATGAAAGATGGAACAATGCGGAAAGATGAAAGATGAAACAATGCGGAAAGATGAAAGATGAAACAATGCGGAAAGATGAAAGATGAAAGAATGCGGAAAGATTAAAGATGAAACAATGCGGAAAGATGAAAGTTGAAACAATGCGGAAAGATGAAAGATGAAAGAATGCGGAAAGATGAAAGATGAAACAATGCGGAAAGATGAAAGATGAAACAATGCGGAAAGATGAAAGATGAAAAAATGCGGAAAGATGAAAGATGAAATAATGCGGAAAGATGAAAGATGAAAAAATGCGGAAAGATGAAAGATGAAACAATGCGGAAAGATGAATGATGAAAGAATGCGGAAGATGAAAGATGAAACAATGCGGAAAGATGAAACAATGCGGAAAGATGAAAGATGAAACAATGCGGAAAGATGAAAGATGAAACAATGCGGAAAGATGAAAGATGAAACAATGCGGAAAGATGAAAGATGAAACAATGCGGAAATATGAAAGATGAAACAATGCGGAAAGATGAAATATGAAACAATGCGGAAAGATGAAAGATGAAACAATGCGGAAAGATGAAAGATGAAACAATGCGGAAAGATGAAAGATGAAACAATGCGGAAAGATGAAAGATGAAACAATGCGGAAAGATGAAAGATGAAACAATGCGGAAAGATGAAACAATGCGGAAAGATGAAACAATGCGGAAAGATGAAACAATGCGGAAAGATGAAACAATGCGGAAAGATGAAACAATGCGGAAAGATGAAACAATGCGGAAAGATGAAACAATGCGGAAAGATGAAAGATGAAACAATGCGGAAAGATGAAAGATGAAACAATGCGTAAAGATGAAAGATGAAAGAATGCGGAAAGATGAAAGATGAAACAATGCGGAAAGATGAAAGATGAAACAATGCGGAAAGATGAAAGATGAAACAATGCGGAAAGATGAAAAATGAAAGAATGCGGAAGATGAAAGATGAAACAATGCGGAAAGATGAAAGATGAAACAATGCGGAAAGATGAAAGATGAAAGAATGCGGAAAGATGAAACAATGCGGAAAGATGAAAGATGAAACAATGCGGAAAGATGAAAGATGAAACAATGCGGAAAGATGAAAGATGAAACAATGCGGAAAGATGAAAGATGGAAGAATGCGGAAAGATGAAAGATGAAACAATGCGGAAAGATGAAAGATGAAACAATGCGGAAAGATGAAAAATGAAAGAATGCGGAAGATGAAAGATGAAACAATGCGGAAAGATGAAAGATGAAACAATGCGGAAAGATGAAAGATGAAAGAATGCGGAAAGATGAAAGATGAAACAATGCGGAAAGATGAAAGATGGAAGAATGCGGAAAGATGAAAGATGAAACAATGCGGAAAGATGAAAGATGAAACAATGCGGAAAGATGAAAAATGAAAGAATGCGGAAGATGAAAGATGAAACAATGCGGAAAGATGAAAGATGAAACAATGCGGAAAGATGAAAGATGAAAGAATGCGGAAGTATGAAAGATGAAACAATGCGGAAAGATGAAAGATGAAACAATGCGGAAAGATGAAAGATGAAACAATGCGGGAAGATGGAAGATGAAACAATGAGGAAAGATGAAAGATGAAACAATGCGGAAAGATGAAACAATGCGGAAAGATGAAACAATGCGGAAAGATGAAACAATGCGGAAAGATGAAACAATGCGGAAAGATGAAACAATGCGGAAAGATGAAACAATGCGGAAAGATGAAACAATGCGGAAAGATGAAAGATGAAACAATGCGGAAAGATGAAAGATGAAACAATGCGGAAAGATGAAAGATGAAAAAATGCGGAAAGATGAAAGATGAAACAATGCGGAAAGATGAAAGAATGCGGAAGATGAAAGATGAAACAATGCGGAAAGATGAAACAAAGCGGAAAGATGAAAGATGAAAGAATGCGGAAGATGAAAGATGAAACAATGCGGAAAGATGAAACAATGCGGAAAGATGAAAGATGAAAGAATGCGGAAAGATGAAAGATGAAACAATGCGGAAAGATGAAAGATGAAACAATGCGGAAAGATGAAAGATGAAACAATGCGGAAAGATGAAAGATGAAAGAATGCGGAAAGATGAAAGATGAAACAATGCGGAAAGATGAAAGATGAAACAAAGCGGAAAGATGAAACAATGCGGAAAGATGAAACAATGCGGAAAGATGAAAGATGAAACAATGCGGAAAGATGAAAGATGAAACAATGCGGAAAGATGAAAGATGAAACAATGCGGAAAGATGAAAGATGAAACAATGCGGAAAGATGAAAGATGAAACAATGCGGAAAGATGAAAGATGAAACAATGCGGAAAGATGAAAGATGAAACAATGCGGAAAGATGAAAGATGAAACAATTCGGAAAGATGAAACAATGCGGAAAGATGAAACAATGCGGAAAGATGAAACAATGCGGAAAGATGAAAGATGAAACAATGCGGAAAGATGAAAGATGAAACAATGCGGAAAGATGAAAGATGAAACAATGCGGAAAGATGAAACAATGCGGAAAGATGAAAGATGAAACAATGCGGAAAGATGAAAGATGAAACAATGCGGAAAGATGAAACAATGCGGAAAGATGAAACAATGCGGAAAGATGAAACAATGCGGAAAGATGAAACAATGCGGAAAGATGAAAGATGAAACAATGCGGAAAGATGAAAGATGAAAAAATGCGGAAAGATGAAAGATGAAATAATGCGGAAAGATGAAAGATGAAAAAATGCGGAAAGATGAAAGATGAAACAATGCGGAAAGATGAAAGATGAAACAATGCGGAAAGATGAAAGATGAAAAAATGCGGAAAGATGAAAGATGAAATAATGCGGAAAGATGAAAGATGAAAAAATGCGGAAAGATGAAAGATGAAACAATGCGGAAAGATGAAACAA
This sequence comes from Gastracanthus pulcherrimus, assembly GCA_949152435.1. Lineage (NCBI taxonomy): Eukaryota > Metazoa > Arthropoda > Insecta > Hymenoptera > Pteromalidae > Gastracanthus > Gastracanthus pulcherrimus. The sequence goes on along the minus strand of CASCKD010000041.1, from coordinate 26,721 downwards.
TGCGGAAAGATGAAACAATGCGGAAAGATGAAACAATGCGGAAAGATGAAACAATGCGGAAAGATGAAAGATGAAACAATGCGGAAAGATGAAAGATGAAACAATGCGGAAAGATGAAAGATGAAAGAATGCGGAAAGATGAAAGATGAAGCAATGCGGAAAGATGAAAGATGAAACAATGCGGAAAGATGAAAGATGAAACAATGCGGAAAGATGAAAAATGAAAGAATGCGGAAGATGAAAGATGAAACAATGCGGAAAGATGAAAGATGAAACAATGCGGAAAGATGAAAGATGAAAGAATGCGGAAAGATGAAACAATGCGGAAAGATGAAAGATGAAACAATGCGGAAAGATGAAAGATGAAACAATGCGGAAAGATGAAAGATGAAACAATGCGGAAAGATGAAAGATGGAAGAATGCGGAAAGATGAAAGATGAAACAATGCGGAAAGATGAAAGATGAAACAATGCGGAAAGATGAAAAATGAAAGAATGCGGAAGATGAAAGATGAAACAATGCGGAAAGATGAAAGATGAAACAATGCGGAAAGATGAAAGATGAAAGAATGCGGAAGTATGAAAGATGAAACAATGCGGAAAGATGAAAGATGAAACAATGCGGAAAGATGAAAGATGAAACAATGCGGAAAGATGGAAGATGAAACAATGAGGAAAGATGAAAGATGAAACAATGCGGAAAGATGAAACAATGCGGAAAGATGAAACAATGCGGAAAGATGAAACAATGCGGAAAGATGAAACAATGCGGAAAGATGAAACAATGCGGAAAGATGAAACAATGCGGAAAGATGAAACAATGCGGAAAGATGAAAGATGAAACAATGCGGAAAGATGAAAGATGAAACAATGCGGAAAGATGAAAGATGAAAAAATGCGGAAAGATGAAAGATGAAACAATGCGGAAAGATGAAAGAATGCGGAAAGATGAAAGATGAAACAATGCGGAAAGATGAAAGATGAAACAAAGCGGAAAGATGAAACAATGCGGAAAGATGAAACAATGCGGAAAGATGAAAGATGAAACAATGCGGAAAGATGAAAGATGAAACAATGCGGAAAGATGAAAGATGAAACAATGCGGAAAGATGAAAGATGAAACAATGCGGAAAGATGAAAGATGAAACAATGCGGAAAGATGAAAGATGAAACAATGCGGAAAGATGAAAGATGAAACAATGCGGAAAGATGAAAGATGAAACAATGCGGAAAGATGAAAGATGAAACAATGCGGAAAGATGAAAGATGAAACAATGCGGAAAGATGAAACAATGCGGAAAGATGAAACAATGCGGAAAGATGAAACAATGCGGAAAGATGAAAGATGAAACAATGCGGAAAGATGAAAGATGAAACAATGCGGAAAGATGAAAGATGAAACAATGCGGAAAGATGAAAGATGAAACAATGCGGAAAGATGAAACAATGCGGAAAGATGAAAGATGAAACAATGCGGAAAGATGAAAGATGAAACAATGCGGAAAGATGAAACAATGCGGAAAGATGAAACAATGCGGAAAGATGAAACAATGCGGAAAGATGAAACAATGCGGAAAGATGAAACAATGCGGAAAGATGAAACAATGCGGAAAGATGAAACAATGCGGAAAGATGAAACAATGCGGAAAGATGAAAGATGAAAGAATGCGGAAAGATGAAAGATGAAACAATGCGGAAAGATGAAAGATGAAAGAATGCGGAAGATGAAAGATGAAACAATGCGGAAAGATGAAACAATGCGGAAAGATGAAAGATGAAACAATGCGGAAAGATGAAAGATGAAAAAATGCGGAAAGATGAAAGATGAAATAATGCGGAAAGATGAAAGATGAAAAAATGCGGAAAGATGAAAGATGAAACAATGCGGAAAGATGAAAGATGAAACAATGCGGAAAGATGAAAGATGAAAAAATGCGGAAAGATGAAAGATGAAATAATGCGGAAAGATGAAAGATGAAAAAATGCGGAAAGATGAAAGATGAAACAATGCGGAAAGATGAAAGATGAAAGAATGCGGAAGATGAAAGATGGAACAATGCGGAAAGATGAAACAATGCGGAAAGATGAAACAATGCGGAAAGATGAAAGATGAAACAATGCGGAAAGATGAAAGATGAAACAATGCGGAAAGATGAAAGATGAAACAATGCGGAAAGATGAAAGATGAAACAATGCGGAAAGATGAAAGATGAAACAATGCGGAAAGATGAAAGATGAAACAATGCGGAAAGATGAAAGATGAAAGAATGCGGAAAGATGAAAGATGAAACAATGCGGAAAGATGAAAGATGAAACAATGCGGAAAGATGAAAGATGAAACAATGCGGAAAGATGAAAAATGAAAGAATGCGGAAGATGAAAGATGAAACAATGCGGAAAGATGAAAGATGAAACAATGCGGAAAGATGAAAGATGAAAGAATGCGGAAAGATGAAACAATGCGGAAAGATGAAAGATGAAACAATGCGGAAAGATGAAAGATGAAACAATGCGGAAAGATGAAAGATGAAACAATGCGGAAAGATGAAAGATGGAAGAATGCGGAAAGATGAAAGATGAAACAATGCGGAAAGATGAAAGATGAAACAATGCGGAAAGATGAAAAATGAAAGAATGCGGAAGATGAAAGATGAAACAATGCGGAAAGATGAAAGATGAAACAATGCGGAAAGATGAAAGATGAAAGAATGCGGAAGTATGAAAGATGAAACAATGCGGAAAGATGAAAGATGAAACAATGCGGAAAGATGAAAGATGAAACAATGCGGAAAGATGGAAGATGAAACAATGAGGGAAGATGAAAGATGAAACAATGCGGAAAGATGAAACAATGCGGAAAGATGAAACAATGCGGAAAGATGAAACAATGCGGAAAGATGAAACAATGCGGAAAGATGAAACAATGCGGAAAGATGAAACAATGCGGAAAGATGAAACAATGCGGAAAGATGAAACAATGCGGAAAGATGAAACAATGCGGAAAGATGAAAGATGAAACAATGCGGAAAGATGAAAGATGAAACAATGCGGAAAGATGAAAGATGAAAAAATGCGGAAAGATGAAAGATGAAACAATGCGGAAAGATGAAAGAATGCGGAAGATGAAAGATGAAACAATGCGGAAAGATGAAACAAAGCGGAAAGATGAAAGATGAAAGAATGCGGAAGATGAAAGATGAAACAATGCGGAAAGATGAAACAATGCGGAAAGATGAAAGATGAAAGAATGCGGAAAGATGAAAGATGAAACAATGCGGAAAGATGAAAGATGAAAGAATGCGGAAAGATGAAAGATGAAACAATGCGGAAAGATGAAAGATGAAACAATGCGGAAAGATGAAAGATGAAAGAATGCGGAAAGATGAAAGATGAAACAATGTGGAAAGATGAAAGATGAAACAAAGCGGAAAGATGAAACAATGCGGAAAGATGAAACAATGCGGAAAGATGAAAGATGAAACAATGCGGAAAGATGAAAGATGAAACAATGCGGAAAGATGAAAGATGAAACAATGCGGAAAGATGAAAGATGAAACAATGCGGAAAGATGAAAGATGAAACAATGCGGAAAGATGAAAGATGAAACAATGCGGAAAGATGAAAGATGAAACAATGCGGAAAGATGAAAGATGAAACAATGCGGAAAGATGAAAGATGAAACAATGCGGAAAGATGAAAGATGAAACAATGCGGAAAGATGAAACAATGCGGAAAGATGAAACAATGCGGAAAGATGAAACAATGCGGAAAGATGAAACAATGCGGAAAGATGAAAGATGAAACCATGCGGAAAGATGAAAGATGAAACAATGCGGAAAGATGAAAGATGAAACAATGCGGAAAGATGAAAGATGAAACAATGCGGAAAGATGAAACAATGCGGAAAGATGAAAGATGAAACAATGCGGAAAGATGAAAGATGAAACAATGCGGAAAGATGAAACAATGCGGAAAGATGAAACAATGCGGAAAGATGAAACAATGCGGAAAGATGAAACAATGCGGAAAGATGAAACAATGCGGAAAGATGAAACAATGCGGAAAGATGAAACAATGCGGAAAGATGAAACAATGCGGAAAGATGAAACAATGCGGAAAGATGAAACAATGCGGAAAGATGAAACAATGCGGAAAGATGAAACAATGCGGAAAGATGAAACAATGCGGAAAGATGAAAGATGAAAGAATGCGGAAAGATGAAAGATGAAACAATGCGGAAAGATGAAAGATGAAAGAATGCGGAAGATGAAAGATGAAACAATGCGGAAAGATGAAAGATGAAACAATGCGGAAAGATGAAAGATGAAAAAATGCGGAAAGATGAAAGATGAAATAATGCGGAAAGATGAAAGATGAAAAAATGCGGAAAGATGAAAGATGAAACAATGCGGAAAGATGAAAGATGAAACAATGCGGAAAGATGAAAGATGAAAAAATGCGGAAAGATGAAAGATGAAATAATGCGGAAAGATGAAAGATGAAAAAATGCGGAAAGATGAAAGATGAAACAATGCGGAAAGATGAAAGATGAAAGAATGCGGAAGATGAAAGATGGAACAATGCGGAAAGATGAAACAATGCGGAAAGATGAAACAATGCGGAAAGATGAAACAATGCGGAAAGATGAAACAATGCGGAAAGATGAAAGATGAAACAATGCGGAAAGATGAAAGATGAAACAATGCGGAAAGATGAAAGATGAAACAATGCGGAAAGATGAAAGATGAAACAATGCGGAAAGATGAAAGATGAAACAATGCGGAAAGATGAAACAATGCGGAAAGATGAAACAATGCGGAAAGATGAAAGATGAAACAATGCGGAAAGATGAAAGATGAAACAATGCGGAAAGATGAAAGATGGAAGAATGCGGAAAGATGAAAGATGAAACAATGCGGACAGATGAAACAATGCGGAAAGATGAAACAATGCGGAAAGATGAAAGATGAAACAATGCGGACAGATGAAACAATGCGGAAAGATGAAACAATGCGGAAAGATGAAAGATGAAACAATGCGGAAAGATGAAAGATGAAACAATGCGGAAGGATGAAAGATGAAAAAATGCGGAAAGATGAAAGATGAAACAATGCGGAAAGGTGAAAGATAAAAGAATGCGGAAGATGAAAGATGAAACAATGCGGAAAGATTAAAGATGAAACAATGCGGAAAGATGAAAGATGAAACAATGCGGAAAGATGAAACAATGCGGAAAGATGAAACAATGCGGAAAGATGAAAGATGAAACAATGCGGAAAGATGAAAGATGAAACAATGCGGAAAGATGAAAGATGGAAGAATGCGGAAAGATGAAAGATGAAACAATGCGGAAAGATGAAAGATGAAACAATGCGGAAAGATGAAAAATGAAAGAATGCGGAAGATGAAAGATGAAACAATGCGGAAAGATGAAAGATGAAACAATGCGGAAAGATGAAAGATGAAAGAATGCGGAAGTATGAAAGATGAAACAATGCGGAAAGATGAAAGATGAAACAATGCGGAAAGATGAAAGATGAAACAATGCGGAAAGATGGAAGATGAAACAATGAGGAAAGATGAAAGATGAAACAATGCGGAAAGATGAAACAATGCGGAAAGATGAAACAATGCGGAAAGATGGAACAATGCGGAAAGATGAAACAATGCGGAAAGATGAAAGATGAAACAATACGGAAAGATGAAAGATGAAACAATGCGGAAAGATGAAAGATGAAACAATGCGGAAAGATGAAAGATGAAACAATGCGGAAAGATGAAAGATGAAACAATGCGGAAAGATGAAAGATGGAACAATGCGGAAAGATGAAAGATGAAACAATGCGGAAAGATGAAAGATGAAACAATGCGGAAAGATGAAAGATGAAAGAATGCGGAAAGATTAAAGATGAAACAATGCGGAAAGATGAAAGTTGAAACAATGCGGAAAGATGAAAGATGAAAGAATGCGGAAAGATGAAAGATGAAACAATGCGGAAAGATGAAAGATGAAACAATGCGGAAAGATGAAAGATGAAAAAATGCGGAAAGATGAAAGATGAAATAATGCGGAAAGATGAAAGATGAAAAAATGCGGAAAGATGAAAGATGAAACAATGCGGAAAGATGAATGATGAAAGAATGCGGAAGATGAAAGATGAAACAATGCGGAAAGATGAAACAATGCGGAAAGATGAAAGATGAAACAATGCGGAAAGATGAAAGATGAAACAATGCGGAAAGATGAAAGATGAAACAATGCGGAAAGATGAAAGATGAAACAATGGGGAAAGATGAAACAATGCGGAAAGATAAAAGATGAAATAATGCGGAAAGATGAAAGATGAAACAATGCGGAAAGATGAAAGATGAAAGAATGCGGAAGATGAAAGATGAAACAATGCGGAAAGATGAAACAATGCGGAAAGATGAAAGATGAAAGAATGCCGAAAGATGAAAGATGAAACAATGCGGAAAGATGAAAGATGAAAGAATGCGGAAGATGAAAGATGAAACAATGCGGAAAGATGAAAGATGAAACAATGCGGAAAGATGAAACAATGCGGAAAGATGAAACATGAAACAATGCGGAAAGATGAAAGATGAAACAATGCGGAAAGATGAAACAATGCGGAAAGATGAAACAATGCGGAAAGATGAAACAATGCGGAAAGATGAAAGATGAAATAATGCGGAAAGATGAAAGATGAAACAATGCGGAAAGATGAAAGATGAAAGAATGCGGAAGATGAAAGATGAAACAATGCGGAAAGATGAAACAATGCGGAAAGATGAAAGATGAAAGAATGCGGAAAGATGAAAGATGAAACAATGCGGAAAGATGAAAGATGAAAGAATGCGGAAGATGAAAGATGAAACAATGCGGAAAGATGAAAGATGAAACAATGCGGAAAGATGAAAGATGAAACAATGCGGAAAGATGAAAGATGAAACAATGCGGAAAGATGAAAGATGAAACAATGCGGAAAGATGAAAGATGAAACAATGCGGAAAGATGAAAGATGAAACAATGCGGAAAGATGAAAGATGAAACAATGCGGAAAGATGAAACAATGCGGAAAGATAAAAGATGAAATAATGCGGAAAGATGAAAGATGAAACAATGCGGAAAGATGAAAGATGAAAGAATGCGGAAGATGAAAGATGAAACAATGCGGAAAGATGAAACAATGCGGAAAGATGAAAGATGAAAGAATGCGGAAAGATGAAAGATGAAACAATGCGGAAAGATGAAAGATGAAAGAATGCGGAAGATGAAAGATGAAACAATGCGGAAAGATGAAAGATGAAACAATGCGGAAAGATGAAACAATGCGGAAAGATGAAAGATGAAACAATGCGGAAAGATGAAAGATGAAACAATGCGGAAAGATGAAAGATGAAAGAATGCGGAAGATGAAAGATGAAACAATGCGGAAAGATGAAACAATGCGGAAAGATGAAACAATGCGGAAAGATGAAACAATGCGGAAAGATGAAAGATGAAACAATGCGGAAAGATGAAACAATGCGGAAAGATGAAAGATGAAAAAATGCGGAAAGATGAAAGATGAAACAATGCGGAAAGATGAAAGATGAAACAATGCGGAAAGATGAAACAATGCGGAAAGATGAAACAATGCGGAAAGATGAAAGATGAAAAAATGCGGAAAGATGAAAGATGAAACAATGCGGAAAGATGAAAGATGAAACAATGCGGAAAGATGAAAAAATGCGGAAAGATGAAAGATGAAACAATGCGGAAAGATGAAAGATGAAAGAATGCGGAAGATGAAAGATGAGACAATGCGGAAAAATGAAACAATGCGGAAAGATGAAAGATGAAACAATGCGGAAAGATGAAAGATGAAACAATGCGGAAAGATGAAAGATGAAACAATGCGGAAAGATGAAAGATGAAACAATGCGGAAAGATGAAAGATGAAACAATGCGGAAAGATGAAAGATGAAAGAATGCGGAAAGATGAAAGATGAAACAATGCGGAAAGATGAAACAATGCGGAAAGATGAAAGATGAAACAATGCGGAAAGATGAAAGATGAAAAAATGCGGAAAGATGAAAGATGAAACAATGCGGAAAGATGAAAGATGAAAAAATGCGGCAAGATGAAAGATGAAACAATGCGGAAAGATGAAAGATGAAAGAATGCGGAAGATGAAAGATGAAACAATGCGGAAAGATGAAAGATGAAACAATGCGGAAAGATTAAAGATGAAACAATGCGGACAGATGAAAGATGAAACAATGCGGAAAGATGAAATATGAAACAATGCGGAAAGATGAAAGATGAAACAATGCGGAAAGATGAAAGATGAAACAATGCGGAAAGATGAAAGATGAAACAATGCGGAAAGATGAAAGATGAAACAATGCGGAAAGATGAAAGATGAAACAATGCGGAAAGATGAAAGATGAAACAATGCGGAAAGATGAATGATGAAACAATGCGGAAAGATGAAAGATGAAACAATGCGGAAAGTTGAAACAATGCGGAAAGATGAAACAATGCGGAAAGATGAAAGATGAAACAATGCGGAAAGATGAAAGATGAAAGAATGCGGAAAGATGAAAGATGAAACAATGCGGAAAGATGAAAGATGAAACAATGCGGAAAGATGAAAGATGAAAGAATGCGGAAAGATGAAAGATGAAACAATGCGGAAAGATGAAAGATGAAACAATGCGGAAAGATGAAACAATGCGGAAAGATGAAACAATGCGGAAAGATGAAACAATGCGGAAAGATGAAACAATGCGGAAAGATGAAACAATGCGGAAAGATGAAACAATGCGGAAAGATGAAACAATGCGGAAAGATCAAACAATGCGGAAAGATGAAACAATGCGGAAAGATGAAAGATGAAACAATGCGGAAAGATGAAAGATGAAAAAATGCGGAAAGATGAAAGATGAAACAATGCGGAAAGATGAAAGATGAAAAAATGCGGAAAGATGAAAGATGAAACAATGCGGAAAGATGAAAGATGAAAAAATGCGGAAAGATGAAAGATGAAACAATGCGGAAAGATGAAAGATGAAAGAATGCGGAAGATGAAAGATGAAACAATGCGGAAAGATGAAAGATGAAACAATGCTGAAAGATGAAACAATACGGAAAGATGAAACAATTCGGAAAGATGAAACAATGCGGAATGATGAAAGATGAAACAATGCGGAAAGATGAAAGATGAAAAAATGCGGAAAGATGAAACAATGCGGAAAGATGAAAGATGAAACAATGCGGAAAGATGAAAGATGAAACAATGCGGAAAGATGAAAGATGAAACAATGCGGAAAGATGAAAGATGAAACAATGCGGAAAGATGAAAGATGAAACAATGCGGAAAGATGAAAGATGAAAGAATCCGGAAAGATGAAAGATGAAACAATGCGGAAAGATGAAAGATGAAACAATGCGGAAAGATGAAAGATGAAAGAATGCGGAAAGATGAAAGATGAAACAATGCGGAAAGATGAAAGATGAAACAATGCGGAAAGATGAAAGATGAAAAAATGCGGAAAGATGAAAGATGAAATAATGCGGAAAGATGAAAGATGAAAAAATGCGGAAAGATGAAAGATGAAACAATGCGGAAAGATGAAAGATGAAAGAATGCGGAAGATGAAAGATGAAACAATGCGGAAAGATGAAACAATGCGGAAAGATGAAAGATGAAACAATGCGGAAAGATGAAAGATGAAACAATGCGGAAAGATGAAAGATGAAACAATGCGGAAAGATGAAAGATGAAACAATGCGGAAAGATGAAAGATGAAACAATGCGGAAAGATGAAAGATGAAACAATGCGGAAAGATGAAAGATGAAACAATGCGGAAAGATGAAAGATGAAACAATGCGGAAAGATGAAAGATGAAACAATGCGGAAAGATGAAAGATGAAACAAAGCGGAAAGATGAAAGATGAAAGAATGCGGAAGATGAAAGATGAAAAAATGCGGAAAGATGAAAGATGAAACAATGCGGAAAGATGAAAGATGAAACAATGCGGAAAGAGGAAAGATGAAACAATGCGGAAAGATGAAAGATGAAAGAATGCGGAAAGATGAAAGATGAAACAATGCGGAAAGATGAAAGATGAAACAATGCGGAAAGATGAAAGATGAAACAATGCGGAAAGATGAAAGATGAAACAATGCGGAAAGATGAAAGATGAAACAATGCGGAAAGATGAAAGATGAAACAATGCGGAAAGATGAAACAATGCGGAAAGATGAAACAATGCGGAAAGATGAAACAATGCGGAAAGATGAAAGATGAAACAATGCGGAAAGATGAAAGATGAAACAATGCGGAAAGATGAAAGATGAAAAAATGCGGAAAGATGAAAGATGAAACAATGCGGAAAGATGAAAGAATGCGGAAGATGAAAGATGAAACAATGCGGAAAGATGAAACAAAGCGGAAAGATGAAAGATGAAAGAATGCGGAAGATGAAAGATGAAACAATGCGGAAAGATGAAACAATGCGGAAAGATGAAAGATGAAAGAATGCGGAAAGATGAAAGATGAAACAATGCGGAAAGATGAAAGATGAAAGAATGCGGAAAGATGAAAGATGAAACAATGCGGAAAGATGAAAGATGAAACAATGCGGAAAGATGAAAGATGAAAGAATGCGGAAAGATGAAAGATGAAACAATGCGGAAAGATGAAAGATGAAACAATGCGGAAAGATGAAAGATGAAAGAATGCGGAAAGATGAAAGATGAAACAATGCGGAAAGATGAAAGATGAAACAATGCGGAAAGATGAAACAATGCGGAAAGATGAAACAATGCGGAAAGATGAAAGATGAAACAATGCGGAAAGATGAAAGATGAAACAATGCGGAAAGATGAAAGATGAAACAATGCGGAAAGATGAAAGATGAAACAATGCGGAAAGATGAAAGATGAAACAATGCGGAAAGATGAAAGATGAAACAATGCGGAAAGATGAAAGATGAAACAATGCGGAAAGATGAAAGATGAAACAATGCGGAAAGATGAAAGATGAAACAATGCGGAAAGATGAAAGATGAAACAATGCGGAAAGATGAAAGATGAAACAATGCGGAAAGATGAAAGATGAAACAATGCGGAAAGATGAAAGATGAAACAATGCGGAAAGATGAAAGATGAAACAATGCGGAAAGATGAAAGATGAAAAAATGCCGAAAGATGAAAGATGAAACAATGCGGGAAGATGAAAGATGAAACAATGCGGAAAGATGAAAGATGAAACAATGCGGAAAGATGAAAGATGAAACAATGCGGAAAGATGAAAGATGAAACAATGCGGAAAGATGAAACAATGCGGAAAGATGAAACAATGCGGAAAGATGAAACAATGCGGAAAGATGAAACAATGCGGAAAGATGAAACAATGCGGAAAGATGAAACAATGCGGAAAGATGAAACAATGCGGAAAGATGAAACAATGCGGAAAGATGAAACAATGCGGAAAGATGAAACAATGCGGAAAGATGAAACAATGCGGAAAGATGAAACAATGCGGAAAGATGAAACAATGCGGAAAGATGAAACAATGCGGAAAGATGAAACAATGCGGAAAGATGAAACAATGCGGAAAGATGAAACAATGCGGAAAGATGAAACAATGCGGAAAGATGAAACAATGCGGAAAGATGAAACAATGCGGAAAGATGAAACAATGCGGAAAGATGAAACAATGCGGAAAGATGAAACAATGCGGAAAGATGAAACAATGAGGAAAGATGAAACAATGCGGAAAGATGAAACAATGCGGAAAGATGAAACAATGCGGAAAGATGAAACAATGCGGAAAGATGAAACAATGCGGAAAGATGAAACAATGCGGAAAGATGAAAGATGAAACAATGCGGAAAGATGAAAGATGAAACAATGCGGGAAGATGAAAGATGAAACAATGCGGAAAGATGAAAGATGAAACAATGCGGAAAGATGAAAGATGAAACAATGCGGAAAGATGAAAGATGAAAAAATGCGGAAAGATGAAAGAATGCGGAAGATGAAAGATGAAACAATGCGGAAAGATGAAACAAAGCGGAAAGATGAAAGATGAAAGATGAAACAATGCGGAAAGATGAAAGATGAAACAATGCGGAAAGATGAAAGATGAAACAATGCGGAAAGATGAAACAATGCGGAAAGATGAAACAATGCGGAAAGATGAAACAATGCGGAAAGATGAAACAATGCGGAAAGATGAAACAATGCGGAAAGATGAAACAATGCGGAAAGATGAAACAATGCGGAAAGATGAAACAATGCGGAAAGATGAAACAATGCGGAAAGATGAAAGACGAAAGAATGCGGAAAGATGAAAGATGAAACAATGCGGAAAGATGAAAGATGAAAAAATGCGGAAAGATGAAAGATGAAACAATGCGGAAAGATGAAAGATGAAACAATGCGGAAAGATGAAAGATGAAACAATGCGGGAAGATGAAAGATGAAAGAATGCGGAAAGATGAAAGATGAAACAATGCGGAAAGATGAAAGATGAAACAATGCGGAAAGATGAAACAACGCGGAAAGATGAAAGATGAAACTATGCGGAAAGATGAAAGATGAAACAATGCGGAAAGATGAAAGATGAAAAAATGCGGAAAGATGAGAGATGAAAGAATGCGGAAAGATGAAAGATGAAACAATGCGGAAAGATGAAACAATGCGGAAAGATGAAAGATGTAAAAATGCGGAAAGATGAAAGATGAAAGAATGCGGAAAGATGAAAGATGAAACAATGCGGAAAGATGAAACAATGCGGAAAGATGAAAGATGAAAGAATGCGGAAAGATGAAAGATGAAACAATGCGGAAAGATGAAAGATGAAAAAATGCGGAAAGATGAAAGATGAAACAATGCGGAAAGATGAAAGATGAAACAATGCGGAAAGATGAAAGATGAAAAAATGCGGAAAGATGAAAGATGAAACAATGCGGAAAGATGAAACATGAAACAATGCGGAAAGATGAAAGATGAAACAATGCGGAAAGATGAAAGATGAAACAATGCGGAAAGATGAAAGATGAAACAATGCGGAAAGATGAAAGATGAAACAATGCGGAAAGATGAAAGATGAAACAATGCGGAAAGATGAAACAATGCGGAAAGATGAAACAATGCGGAAAGATGAAACAATGCGGAAAGATGAAACAATGCGGAAAGATGAAACAATACGGAAAGATGAAACAATGCGGAAAGATGAAACAATGCGGAAAGATGAAACAATGCGGAAAGATGAAACAATGCGGAAAGATGAAACAATGCGGAAAGATGAAACAATGCGGAAGGATGAAACAATGCGGAAAGATGAAAGATGAAACAATGCGGAAAGATGAAAGATGAAAAAATGCGGAAAGATGAAAGATGAAACAATGCGGGAAGATGAAAGATGAAACAATGCGGAAAGATGAAAGATGAAACAATGCGGAAAGATGAAAGATGAAACAATGCGGAAAGATGAAAGATGAAACAATGCGGAAAGATGAAACAATGCGGAAAGATGAAACAATGCGGAAAGATGAAACAATGCGGAAAGATGAAACAATGCGGAAAGATGAAACAATGCGGAAAGATGAAACAATGCGGAAAGATGAAACAATGCGGAAAGATGAAACAATGCGGAAAGATGAAACAATGCGGAAAGATGAAACAATGCGGAAAGATGAAACAATGCGGAAAGATGAAACAATGCGGAAAGATGAAACAATGCGGAAAGATGAAACAATGCGGAAAGATGAAAGATGAAACAATGCGGAAAGATGAAAGATGAAACAATGCGGAAAGATGAAAGATGAAACAATGCGGAAAGATGAAAGATGAAACAATGCGGAAAGATGAAAGATGAAACAATGCGGAAAGATGAAAGATGAAACAATGCGGAAAGATGAAAGATGAAACAATGCGGAAAGATGAAAGATGAAACAATGCGAAAAGATGAAACAATGCGGAAAGATGAAACAATGCGGAAAGATGAAAGATGAAACAATGCGGAAAGATGAAAGATGAAAAAATGCCGAAAGATGAAAGATGAAACAATGCGGGAAGATGAAAGATGAAACAATGCGGAAAGATGAAAGATGAAACAATGCGGAAAGATGAAAGATGAAACAATGCGGAAAGATGAAACAATGCGGAAAGATGAAACAATGCGGAAAGATGAAACAATGCGGAAAGATGAAACAATGCGGAAAGATGAAACAATGCGGAAAGATGAAACAATGCGGAAAGATGAAACAATGCGGAAAGATGAAACAATGCGGAAAGATGAAACAATGCGGAAAGATGAAACAATGCGGAAAGATGAAACAATGCGGAAAGATGAAACAATGCGGAAAGATGAAACAATGCGGAAAGATGAAACAATGCGGAAAGATGAAACAATGCGGAAAGATGAAACAATGCGGAAAGATGAAACAATGCGGAAAGATGAAACAATGCGGAAAGATGAAACAATGCGGAAAGATGAAACAATGCGGAAAGATGAAACAATGCGGAAAGATGAAACAATGCGGAAAGATGAAACAATGCGGAAAGATGAAACAATGCGGAAAGATGAAACAATGAGGAAAGATGAAACAATGCGGAAAGATGAAACAATGCGGAAAGATGAAACAATGCGGAAAGATGAAACAATGCGGAAAGATGAAACAATGCGGAAAGATGAAACAATGCGGAAAGATGAAAGATGAAACAATGCGGAAAGATGAAAGATGAAACAATGCGGGAAGATGAAAGATGAAACAATGCGGAAAGATGAAAGATGAAACAATGCGGAAAGATGAAAGATGAAACAATGCGGAAAGATGAAAGATGAAAAAATGCGGAAAGATGAAAGAATGCGGAAGATGAAAGATGAAACAATGCGGAAAGATGAAACAAAGCGGAAAGATGAAAGATGAAAGATGAAACAATGCGGAAAGATGAAAGATGAAACAATGCGGAAAGATGAAAGATGAAACAATGCGGAAAGATGAAAGATGAAACAATGCGGAAAGATGAAACAATGCGGAAAGATGAAACAATGCGGAAAGATGAAACAATGCGGAAAGATTAAACAATGCGGAAAGATGAAACAATGCGGAAAGATGAAACAATGCGGAAAGATGAAAGATGAAACAATGCGGAAAGATGAAAGATGAAAAAATGCGGAAAGATGAAAGATGAAACAATGCGGGAAGATGAAAGATGAAACAATGCGCAAAGATGAAAGATGAAACAATGCGGAAAGATGAAAGATGAAACAATGCGGAAAGATGAAAGATGAAACAATGCGGAAAGATGAAACAATGCGGAAAGATGAAACAATGCGGAAAGATGAAACAATGCGGAAAGATGAAACAATGCGGAAAGATGAAACAATGCGGAAAGATGAAACAATGCGGAAAGATGAAACAATGCGGAAAGATGAAACAATGCGGAAAGATGAAAGACGAAAGAATGCGGAAAGATGAAAGATGAAACAATGCGGAAAGATGAAAGATGAAAAAATGCGGAAAGATGAAAGATGAAACAATGCGGAAAGATGAAAGATGAAACAATGCGGAAAGATGAAAGATGAAACAATGCGGGAAGATGAAAGATGAAAGAATGCGGAAAGATGAAAGATGAAACAATGCGGAAAGATGAAAGATGAAACAATGCGGAAAGATGAAACAACGCGGAAAGATGAAAGATGAAACTATGCGGAAAGATGAAAGATGAAACAATGCGGAAAGATGAAAGATGAAAAAATGCGGAAAGATGAGAGATGAAAGAATGCGGAAAGATGAAAGATGAAACAATGCGGAAAGATGAAACAATGCGGAAAGATGAAAGATGTAAAAATGCGGAAAGATGAAAGATGAAAGAATGCGGAAAGATGAAAGATGAAACAATGCGGAAAGATGAAACAATGCGGAAAGATGAAAGATGAAAGAATGCGGAAAGATGAAAGATGAAACAATGCGGAAAGATGAAAGATGAAAAAATGCGGAAAGATGAAAGATGAAACAATGCGGAAAGATGAAAGATGAAACAATGCGGAAAGATGAAAGATGAAAAAATGCGGAAAGATGAAAGATGAAACAATGCGGAAAGATGAAACATGAAACAATGCGGAAAGATGAAAGATGAAACAATGCGGAAAGATGAAAGATGAAACAATGCGGAAAGATGAAAGATGAAACAATGCGGAAAGATGAAAGATGAAACAATGCGGAAAGATGAAAGATGAAACAATGCGGAAAGATGAAACAATGCGGAAAGATGAAACAATGCGGAAAGATGAAACAATGCGGAAAGATGAAACAATGCGGAATGATGAAACAATACGGAAAGATGAAACAATGCGGAAAGATGAAACAATGCGGAAAGATGAAACAATGCGGAAAGATGAAACAATGCGGAAAGATGAAACAATGCGGAAAGATGAAACAATGCGGAAGGATGAAACAATGCGGAAAGATGAAAGATGAAACAATGCGGAAAGATGAAAGATGAAAAAATGCGGAAAGATGAAAGATGAAACAATGCGGGAAGATGAAAGATGAAACAATGCGGAAAGATGAAAGATGAAACAATGCGGAAAGATGAAAGATGAAACAATGCGGAAAGATGAAAGATGAAACAATGCGGAAAGATGAAACAATGCGGAAAGATGAAACAATGCGGAAAGATGAAACAATGCGGAAAGATGAAACAATGCGGAAAGATGAAACAATGCGGAAAGATGAAACAATGCGGAAAGATGAAACAATGCGGAAAGATGAAACAATGCGGAAAGATGAAACAATGCGGAAAGATGAAACAATGCGGAAAGATGAAACAATGCGGAAAGATGAAACAATGCGGAAAGATGAAACAATGCGGAAAGATGAAACAATGCGGAAAGATGAAACAATGCGGAAAGATGAAACAATGCGGAAAGATGAAACAATGCGGAAAGATGAAACAATGCGGAAAGATGAAACAATGCGGAAAGATGAAACAATGCGGAAAGATGAAACAATGCGGAAAGATGAAACAATGCGGAAAGATGAAACAATGCGGAAAGATGAAACAATGCGGAAAGATGAAACAATGCGGAAAGATGAAAGACGAAAGAATGCGGAAAGATGAAAGATGAAACAATGCGGAAAGATGAAAGATGAAACAATGCGGAAAGATGAAACAATGCGGAAAGATGAAACAATGCGGAAAGATGAAACAATGCGGAAAGATGAAACAATGCGGAAAGATGAAACAATGCGGAAAGATGAAACAATGCGGAAAGATGAAACAATGCGGAAAGATGAAACAATGCGGAAAGATGAAACAATGCGGAAAGATGAAACAATGCGGAAAGATGAAACAATGCGGAAAGATGAAACAATGCGGAAAGATGAAACAATGCGGAAAGATGAAACAATGCGGAAAGATGAAACAATGCGGAAAGATGAAACAATGCGGAAAGATGAAACAATGCGGAAAGATGAAACAATGCGGAAAGATGAAACAATGCGGAAAGATGAAACAATGCGGAAAGATGAAACAATGCGGAAAGATGAAAGATGAAAGAATGCGGAAAGATGAAAGATGAAACAATGCGGAAAGATGAAAGATGAAAGAATGCGGAAGATGAAAGATGAAACAATGCGGAAAGATGAAACAATGCGGAAAGATGAAAGATGAAACAATGCGGAAAGATGAAAGATGAAAAAATGCGGAAAGATGAAAGATGAAATAATGCGGAAAGATGAAAGATGAAAAAATGCGGAAAGATGAAAGATGAAACAATGCGGAAAGATGAAAGATGAAACAATGCGGAAAGAAGAAAGATGAAAAAATGCGGAAAGATGAAAGATGAAATAATGCGGAAAGATGAAAGATGAAAAAATGCGGAAAGATGAAAGATGAAACAATGCGGAAAGATGAAAGATGAAAGAATGCGGAAGATGAAAGATGGAACAATGCGGAAAGATGAAACAATGCGGAAAGATGAAACAATGCGGAAAGATGAAAGATGAAACAATGCGGAAAGATGAAAGATGAAACAATGCGGAAAGATGAAAGATGAAACAATGCGGAAAGATGAAAGATGAAACAATGCGGAAAGATGAAAGATGAAACAATGCGGAAAGATGAAAGATGAAACAATGCGGAAAGATGAAAGATGAAACAATGCGGAAAGATGAAAGATGAAACAATGCGGAAAGATGAAAGATGAAACAATGCGGAAAGATGAAAGATGAAACAATGCGGAAAGATGAAAGATGAAACAATGCGGAAAGATGAAACAATGCGGAAAGATGAAAGATGAAACAATGCGGAAAGATGAAAGATGAAAAAATGCGGAAAGATGAAAGATGAAACAATGCGGAAAGATGAAACAATGCGGAAAGATGAAAGATGAAACAATGCGGAAAGATGAAAGATGAAAAAATGCGGAAAGATGAAAGATGAAATAATGCGGAAAGATGAAAGATGAAAAAATGCGGAAAGATGAAAGATGAAACAATGCGGAAAGATGAAAGATGAAACAATGCGGAAAGATGAAAGATGAAAAAATGCGGAAAGATGAAAGATGAAATAATGCGGAAAGATGAAAGATGAAAAAATGCGGAAAGATGAAAGATGAAACAATGCGGAAAGATGAAAGATGAAAGAATGCGGAAGATGAAAGATGGAACAATGCGGAAAGATGAAACAATGCGGAAAGATGAAACAATGCGGAAAGATGAAAGATGAAACAATGCGGAAAGATGAAAGATGAAACAATGCGGAAAGATGAAAGATGAAACAATGCGGAAAGATGAAAGATGAAACAATGCGGAAAGATGAAAGATGAAACAATGCGGAAAGATGAAAGATGAAACAATGCGGAAAGATGAAAGATGAAACAATGCGGAAAGATGAAAGATGAAACAATGCGGAAAGATGAAAGATGAAAGAATGCGGAAAGATGAAAGATGAAACAATGCGGAAAGATGAAACAATGCGGAAAGATGAAAGATGAAACAATGCGGAAAGATGAAAGATGAAAAAATGCGGAAAGATGAAAGATGAAACAATGCGGAAAGATGAAAGATGAAAAAATGCGGAAAGATGAAAGATGAAACAATGCGGAAAGATGAAAGATGAAAGAATGCGGAAGATGAAAGATGAAACAATGCGGAAAGATGAAAGATGAAACAATGCGGAAAGATTAAAGATGAAACAATGCGGAAAGATGAAAGATGAAACAATGCGGAAAGATGAAAGATGAAACAATGCGGAAAGATGAAAGATGAAAGAATGCGGAAAGATGAAAGATGAAACAATGCGGAAAGATGAAACAATGCGGAAAGATGAAAGATGAAACAATGCGGAAAGATGAAAGATGAAAAAATGCGGAAAGATGAAAGATGAAACAATGCGGAAAGATGAAAGATGAAACAATGCGGAAAGATGAAAGATGAAACAATGCGGAAAGATGAAAGATGAAACAATGCGGAAAGATGAAAGATGAAACAATGCGGAAAGATGAATGATGAAACAATGCGGAAAGATGAAAGATGAAACAATGCGGAAAGATGAAACAATGCGGAAAGATGAAACAATGCGGAAAGATGAAAGATGAAACAATGCGGAAAGATGAAAGATGAAAGAATGCGGAAAGATGAAAGATGAAACAATGCGGAAAGATGAAAGATGAAACAATGCGGAAAGATGAAAGATGAAAGAATGCGGAAAGATGAAAGATGAAACAATGCGGAAAGATGAAAGATGAAACAATGCGGAAAGATGAAACAATGCGGAAAGATGAAACAATGCGGAAAGATGAAACAATGCGGAAAGATGAAACAATGCGGAAAGATGAAACAATGCGGAAAGATGAAACAATGCGGAAAGATGAAACAATGCGGAAAGATGAAACAATGCGGAAAGATGAAACAATGCGGAAAGATGAAACAATGCGGAAAGATGAAACAATGCGGAAAGATGAAAGATGAAACAATGCGGAAAGATGAAAGATGAAAAAATGCGGAAAGATGAAAGATGAAACAATGCGGAAAGATGAAAGATGAAACAATGCGGAAAGATGAAACAATGCGGAAAGATGAAACAATGCGGAAAGATGAAACAATGCGGAAAGATGAAACAATGCGGAAAGATGAAACAATGCGGAAAGATGAAACAATGCGGAAAGATGAAACAATGCGGAAAGATGAAACAATGCGGAAAGATGAAACAATGCGGAAAGATGAAACAATGCGGAAAGATGAAACAATGCGGAAAGATGAAACAATGCGGAAAGATGAAACAATGCGGAAAGATGAAACAATGCGGAAAGATGAAACAATGCGGAAAGATGAAACAATGCGGAAAGATGAAACAATGCGGAAAGATGAAACAATGCGGAAAGATGAAACAATGCGGAAAGATGAAACAATGCGGAAAGATGAAACAATGCGGAAAGATGAAAGATGAAAGAATGCGGAAAGATGAAAGATGAAACAATGCGGAAAGATGAAAGATGAAAGAATGCGGAAGATGAAAGATGAAACAATGCGGAAAGATGAAACAATGCGGAAAGATGAAAGATGAAACAATGCGGAAAGATGAAAGATGAAAAAATGCGGAAAGATGAAAGATGAAATAATGCGGAAAGATGAAAGATGAAAAAATGCGGAAAGATGAAAGATGAAACAATGCGGAAAGATGAAAGATGAAACAATGCGGAAAGATGAAAGATGAAAAAATGCGGAAAGATGAAAGATGAAATAATGCGGAAAGATGAAAGATGAAAAAATGCGGAAAGATGAAAGATGAAACAATGCGGAAAGATGAAAGATGAAAGAATGCGGAAGATGAAAGATGGAACAATGCGGAAAGATGAAACAATGCGGAAAGATGAAACAATGCGGAAAGATGAAAGATGAAACAATGCGGAAAGATGAAAGATGAAACAATGCGGAAAGATGAAAGATGAAACAATGCGGAAAGATGAAAGATGAAACAATGCGGAAAGATGAAAGATGAAACAATGCGGAAAGATGAAAGATGAAACAATGCGGAAAGATGAAAGATGAAACAATGCGGAAAGATGAAAGATGAAACAATGCGGAAAGATGAAAGATGAAAGAATGCGGAAAGATGAAAGATGAAACAATGCGGAAAGATGAAACAATGCGGAAAGATGAAAGATGAAACAATGCGGAAAGATGAAAGATGAAAAAATGCGGAAAGATGAAAGATGAAACAATGCGGAAAGATGAAACAATGCGGAAAGATGAAAGATGAAACAATGCGGAAAGATGAAAGATGAAAAAATGCGGAAAGATGAAAGATGAAATAATGCGGAAAGATGAAAGATGAAAAAATGCGGAAAGATGAAAGATGAAACAATGCGGAAAGATGAAAGATGAAACAATGCGGAAAGATGAAAGATGAAAAAATGCGGAAAGATGAAAGATGAAATAATGCGGAAAGATGAAAGATGAAAAAATGCGGAAAGATGAAAGATGAAACAATGCGGAAAGATGAAAGATGAAAGAATGCGGAAGATGAAAGATGGAACAATGCGGAAAGATGAAACAATGCGGAAAGATGAAACAATGCGGAAAGATGAAAGATGAAACAATGCGGAAAGATGAAAGATGAAACAATGCGGAAAGATGAAAGATGAAACAATGCGGAAAGATGAAAGATGAAACAATGCGGAAAGATGAAAGATGAAACAATGCGGAAAGATGAAAGATGAAACAATGCGGAAAGATGAAAGATGAAACAATGCGGAAAGATGAAAGATGAAACAATGCGGAAAGATGAAAGATGAAAGAATGCGGAAAGATGAAAGATGAAACAATGCGGAAAGATGAAACAATGCGGAAAGATGAAAGATGAAACAATGCGGAAAGATGAAAGATGAAAAAATGCGGAAAGATGAAAGATGAAACAATGCGGAAAGATGAAAGATGAAAAAATGCGGAAAGATGAAAGATGAAACAATGCGGAAAGATGAAAGATGAAAGAATGCGGAAGATGAAAGATGAAACAATGCGGAAAGATGAAAGATGAAACAATGCGGAAAGATTAAAGATGAAACAATGCGGAAAGATGAAAGATGAAACAATGCGGAAAGATGAAAGATGAAACAATGCGGAAAGATGAAAGATGAAAGAATGCGGAAAGATGAAAGATGAAACAATGCGGAAAGATGAAACAATGCGGAAAGATGAAAGATGAAACAATGCGGAAAGATGAAAGATGAAAAAATGCGGAAAGATGAAAGATGAAACAATGCGGAAAGATGAAAGATGAAACAATGCGGAAAGATGAAAGATGAAACAATGCGGAAAGATGAAAGATGAAACAATGCGGAAAGATGAAAGATGAAACAATGCGGAAAGATGAATGATGAAACAATGCGGAAAGATGAAAGATGAAACAATGCGGAAAGATGAAACAATGCGGAAAGATGAAACAATGCGGAAAGATGAAAGATGAAACAATGCGGAAAGATGAAAGATGAAAGAATGCGGAAAGATGAAAGATGAAACAATGCGGAAAGATGAAAGATGAAACAATGCGGAAAGATGAAAGATGAAAGAATGCGGAAAGATGAAAGATGAAACAATGCGGAAAGATGAAAGATGAAACAATGCGGAAAGATGAAACAATGCGGAAAGATGAAACAATGCGGAAAGATGAAACAATGCGGAAAGATGAAACAATGCGGAAAGATGAAACAATGCGGAAAGATGAAACAATGCGGAAAGATGAAACAATGCGGAAAGATGAAACAATGCGGAAAGATGAAACAATGCGGAAAGATGAAACAATGCGGAAAGATGAAACAATGTGGAAAGATGAAACAATGCGGAAAGATGAAACAATGCGGAAAGATGAAAGATGAAACAATGCGGAAAGATGAAAGATGAAAAAATGCGGAAAGATGAAAGATGAAACAATGCGGAAAGATGAAAGATGAAAAAATGCGGAAAGATGAAACATGAAACAATGCGGAAAGATGAAAGATGAAAGAATGCGGAAGATGAAAGATGAAACAATGCGGAAAGATGAAAGATGAAACAATGCTGAAAGATGAAACAATGCGGAAAGATGAAACAATGCGGAAAGATGAAACAATGCGGAATGATGAAAGATGAAACAATGCGGAAAGATGAAAGATGAAACAATGCGGAAAGATGAAAGATGAAACAATGCGGAAAGATGAAAGATGAAACAATGCGGAAAGATGAAAGATGAAACAATGCGGAAAGATGAAAGATGAAACAATGCGGAAAGATGAAAGATGAAAGAATCCGGAAAGATGAAAGATGAAACAATGCGGAAAGATGAAAGATGAAACAATGCGGAAAGATGAAAGATGAAAGAATGCGGAAAGATGAAAGATGAAACAAAGCGGAAAGATGAAAGATGAAACAATGCGGAAAGATGAAAGATGAAAAAATGCGGAAAGATGAAAGATGAAATAATGCGGAAAGATGAAAGATGAAAAAATGCGGAAAGATGAAAGATGAAACAATGCGGAAAGATGAAAGATGAAAGAATGCGGAAGACGAAAGATGAAACAATGCGGAAAGATGAAACAATGCGGAAAGATGAAAGATGAAACAATGCGGAAAGATGAAAGATGAAACAATGCGGAAAGATGAAAGATGAAACAATGCGGAAAGATGAAAGATGAAACAATGCGGAAAGATGAAAGATGAAACAATGCGGAAAGATGAAAGATGAAACAATGCGGAAAGATGAAAGATGAAACAATGCGGAAAGATGAAAGATGAAACAATGCGGAAAGATGAAAGATGAAACAATGCGGAAAGATGAAAGATGAAACAAAGCGGAAAGATGAAAGATGAAAGAATGCGGAAGATGAAAGATGAAAAAATGCGGAAAGATGAAAGATGAAACAATGCGGAAAGATGAAAGATGAAACAATGCGGAAAGATGAAACAATGCGGAAAGATGAAACAATGCGGAAAGATGAAACAATGCGGAAAGATGAAACAATGCGGAAAGATGAAAGATGAAACAATGCGGAAAGATGAAAGATGAAAAAATGCGGAAAGATGAAAGATGAAACAATGCGGAAAGATGAAAGATGAAAAAATGCGGAAAGATGAAACATGAAACAATGCGGAAAGATGAAAGATGAAAGAATGCGGAAGATGAAAGATGAAACAATGCGGAAAGATGAAAGATGAAACAATGCTGAAAGATGAAACAATGCGGAAAGATGAAACAATGCGGAAAGATGAAACAATGCGGAATGATGAAAGATGAAACAATGCGGAAAGATGAAAGATGAAACAATGCGGAAAGATGAAGATGAAACAATGCGGAAAGATGAAAGATGAAACAATGCGGAAAGATGAAAGATGAAACAATGCGGAAAGATGAAAGATGAAACAATGCGGAAAGATGAAAGATGAAAGAATCCGGAAAGATGAAAGATGAAACAATGCGGAAAGATGAAAGATGAAACAATGCGGAAAGATGAAAGATGAAAGAATGCGGAAAGATGAAAGATGAAACAATGCGAAAGATGAAAGATGAAACAATGCGGAAAGATGAAAGATGAAAAAATGCGGAAAGATGAAAGATGAAATAATGCGGAAAGATGAAAGATGAAAAAATGCGGAAAGATGAAAGATGAAACAATGCGGAAAGATGAAAGATGAAAGAATGCGGAAGACGAAAGATGAAACAATGCGGGAAAGATGAAACAATGCGGAAAGATGAAAGATGAAACAATGCGGAAAGATGAAAGATGAAACAATGCGGAAAGATGAAAGATGAAACAATGCGGAAAGATGAAAGATGAAACAATGCGGAAAGATGAAAGATGAAACAATGCGGAAAGATGAAAGATGAAACAATGCGGAAAGATGAAAGATGAAACAATGCGGAAAGATGAAAGATGAAACAATGCGGAAAGATGAAAGATGAAACAATGCGGAAAGATGAAAGATGAAACAATGCGGAAAGATGAAAGATGAAACAAAGCGGAAAGATGAAAGATGAAAGAATGCGGAAGATGAAAGATGAAAAAATGCGGAAAGATGAAAGATGAAACAATGCGGAAAGATGAAAGATGAAAAAATGCGGAAAGATGAAAGATGAAACAATGCGGAAAGATGAAAGATGAAAGAATGCGGAAGATGAAAGATGAAACAATGCGGAAAGATGAAACAATGCGGAAAGATGAAACAATGCGGAAAGATGAAACAATGCGGAAAGATGAAACAATGCGGAAAGATGAAACAATACGGAAAGATGAAACAATGCGGAAAGATGAAACAATGCGGAAAGATGAAACAATGCGGAAAGATGAAACAATGCGGAAAGATGAAACAATGCGGAAAGATGAAACAATGCGGAAAGATGAAACAATGCGGAAAGATGAAAGATCAAACAATGCGGAAAGATGAAAGATGAACAAATGCGGAAAGATGAAAGATGAAACAATGCGGGAAGATGAAATATGAAACAATGCGGAAAGATGAAAGATGAAACAATGCGAGAAAGATCGAAGAGATGAAACAATGCGGAAGATGAAGATGAAACAATGCGGAAAGATGAAACAATGCGGAAAGATGAAACAATGGCGGAAAGATGGAACAATGCGGAAAGATGAAACAATGCGGAAAGATGAAACAATGCGGAAAGATGAAACAATGCGGAAAGATGAAACAATGCGGAAAGATGAAACAATGCGGAAAGATGAAACAATGCGGAAAGATGAAACAATGCGGAAAGATGAAACAATGCGGAAAGATGAAACAATGCGGAAAGATGAAACAATGCGGGAAAGATGAAACAATGCGGAAAGATGAAACAATGCGGAAAGATGAAACAATGCGGAAAGATGAAACAATGCGGAAAGATGAAACAATGCGGAAAGATGAAACAATGCGGAAAGATGAAAGACGAAAGAATGCGGAAAGATGAAAGATGAAACAATGCGGAAAGATGAAAGATGAAACAATGCGGAAAGATGAAACAATGCGGAAAGATGAAACAATGCGGAAAGATGAAACAATGCGGAAAGATGAAACAATGCGGAAAGATGATACAATGCGGAAAGATGAAACAATGCGGAAAGATGAAAGATGAAAGAATGCGGAAAGATGAAAGATGAAACAATGCGGAAAGATGAAAGATGAAAGAATGCGGAAGATGAAAGATGAAACAATGCGGAAAGATGAAACAATGCGGAAAGATGAAAGATGAAACAATGCGGAAAGATGAAAGATGAAAAAATGCGGAAAGATGAAAGATGAAATAATGCGGAAAGATGAAAGATGAAAAATGCGGAAAGATGAAAGATGAAACAATGCGGAAAGATGAAAGATGAAACAATGCGGAAAGATGAAAGATGAAAAAATGCGGAAAGATGAAAGATGAAAAAATGCGGAAAGATGAAAGATGAAACAATGCGGAAAGATGAAAGATGAAAGAATGCGGAAGATGAAAGATGGAACAATGCGGAAAGATGAAACAATGCGAAAGATGAAACAATGCGGAAAGATGAAACAATGCGGAAAGATGAAACAATGCGGAAAGATGAAACAATACGGAAAGATGAAACAATGCGGAAAGATGAAACAATGCGGAAAGATGAAACAATGCGGAAAGATGAAACAATGCGGAAAGATGAAACAATGCGGAAAGATGAAACAATGCGGAAAGATGAAACAATGCGGAAAGATGAAAGATCA